>SAYR01060909.1:85901-130792 GCA_004382745.1 Argopecten irradians irradians | reverse complement strand
CGTTTAAGTAAAACGGAACTCGGAACCAGTTCCGAGTTCCGTTAAGGAAATTCTCAACATTTAGATAAAAGTTGTCAATGTGCTTTGGACATATTAGAAATGTTGCCTGTTGGCTTTTTTAAATGGATTAATATTAGTAAATCCTCTTTAATTTAGTTTTCGATCAAACTCCCATTTCCGAGTTTCCGTTTAAGTAAAACGGAACTCGGAACAGTTCCGAGTTCCGTTTGAGGAAATTTTCTATCGTTTTGGATAAAATCATTATATATGCCTAAGGACATCATGAGCAATGTTGCCTCTTGTCTTTTTTTTCATCGTTACTAGTGATGAATCCACTTTATATCAGTTTTCGATCAACTCCTATTTCCAGTTCCTTTTAAGTAAAACGGAACTCGGAACCAGTTCCGAGTTCCGTTTAAGGTAATTTTCTATCTATTTATATGAAATCATTCTATATGCCTAAGACATATGAGCAATGTTGCCTCTGCTCTTTTTTTCATCGTTACTAGCTGATGAATCCACTTTAATTCAGTTTTCGATCAACTTCTATTTCCAGTTCCTTTAAGTAAAAACGGAACTGCGAACCAGTTCCGAGTTCCGTTTAAGGTAATTTTCTATCTATTTATATGAAATCATTCTATATGACTAAGACATATGAGCAATGTTGCCTCTTGTCTTTTTTTCATCGGTTACTAGTGATGGAATCCACTTTAATTTAGTTTCGATCAACTTCCTATTTCCCAGTTCCCGTTAAGTAAAACGGAACTCGGAACCAGTTCCGAGTTCCGTTTAAGGAAATTTTCTATCTATTTAGATAAAATCATTCTATATGCCTAAGACATATGAGAAATGTTGCCTGTTGTCTTTTTTCATGGGTTACTAGTGATGAATCCACTTTAATTCAGTTTTTGATCAACTCCTATTTCCCAGTTCCGTTTAAGTAAAACGGAACTAGGAACCAGTTCCGAGTTCCGTTTAAGGTAATTTTCTATCTATTTATATGAAATCATTCTATATGCCTAAGACATATGAGCAATGTTGCCTCTTGTCTTTTTTCATCGGTTACTAGTGATGAATCCACTTTAATTTAGTTTTCGATCAACTCCCATTTCCCAGTTCCGTTTAAGTAAAACGGGACTCGGAACCAGTTCCGAGTTCCGTTTAAGGAAATTTTCTATCTATTTAGATAAAATCATTCTATATGCCTAAGACATATGAGAAATGTTGCCTGTTGTCTTTTTTCATGGGTTACTAGTGATGAATCCATTTAGTTCAGTTTTTCGATCAACTCCTATTTCCCAGTTCCGTTTAAGTAAAACGAAACTCGGAACCAGTTCCGAGTTCCGTTTAAGGTAATTTCTATCTATTTATATGAAATCATTCTATATGACTAAGACATATGAGCAATGTTGCCTCTTTGTCTTTTTTCATCGGTTATAGTGATGAATCCACTTTAATTTAGTTTTCGATCAACTCCTATTTCCCAGTTCCGTTTAAGTAAACGAACTCGGAACCTAGTTCTTAGTGACGCAGAAAAATTAGAAAAACTTCAGCTTGAATCTGCTAGAATAATTACTGGACTACCGTCTTACGCTATTAGAAATTCACTGTATTTTGGAAAGCGGTCAGAACCACTTACTTCCCGTCGTTCCGTAGAAAACTACAACTATTTTACAAAATAAATACAAAATTACACCCAACTACCTCTATTCATTATTACCCCCACTAGTCTCAGAAAATTCTTCCTACTAATCTTCGAAATGCTAACAACTTTACTTTACCTAATTTCCGTCTCCAGCTCTCATCCTCATTAACATATATACTATATTGTGAAAAATATTGATCTTCCATCATGACTAATTACAAAAATACATTATATGTAAAGTGTATTCTTCCATTCACATTATATATTCAAACATACTATACCAGTAATACTACCAGCATACGGATACTATGAGAATTATAACAATAATCAGAGACATAGAAAGAGTAGAAGACAATACCATTTCGTAAATTCGACAGACGGACACGGAAAGATTATGAAATAATTAGTGCACTTTTATGCAAGACAGATGAACATTTTTATGCCTTAAATTTGTACGCGCCGTAACTGGGCAAAAATTTGGACATGTCAGTTTTTCTTCAGTAATCTATTGAAAACCACCAGATTCAATTAACTAAACTGTGAAAATAATTCAAATGGACAGACAAACATTTATAATGCCTTATAATACTTAGTTACAATAAAAATTATGCATTAACAGTATTGTAATTTTCAAAATGTTGCTAACTTTTGGTGGTAAACAATATATCAAAAGCTTATTCGTGAATATGAAAAGTACGGCACATACAACTTTAACATATTACATCAAAATAAAACATCTAAACCAATCCAAACATATTTACACTCTCGTACATCTCAGTCATATTAGTACAGCATATGTCAGGGGAGACAACTCGTATACAAAATAAGTAGAAGGGAGAAAAGTTGTTTTTTCTTGTTGGTTGTTTATGGTCAAGAGCCTTAACTGTCATATAATAATAGGAAATGGGTTAGATATGGTGTCATGGTAGCCATCTTAGATTTCGGATCGACCTACAAAATAGCCACACTTGGTCGAAAGTCATGTCAGGATCAATTTCAGGTGTCAGCTTAATCGCAGAACATGAGAAGTTCAAAAAGTGAAACGTTTGCATACGACGGTCGCCGACACACGAAACACAAACGTTATAAGTCATCCTGAACCGTTCAGGTCAGATGACCTAACAAGGCCAAAATGAAAATGAGATTAGCAAACTCCCTGCCAACATCAACATAAAGGGTTAGTCATGAGAAATACATGACACAACCATTTATAAATGTTTAACTTCACTAGATGTACAATCTTGATTTGCACATTTGATTTGTTTCTTACAGGTTTTTTTTAATAATCACAATTTTTTTTGTACTTTTTCTCAAACAAATAATATCACATTACAAAGTTTACCTTGGTGGATTGATATCGTATCCAAATCCATTTTATATATTTTCTGAATCTTAAAGATAAGACGTTTTGATATGCCTTTATACGCTTCTACTAAAGCGTGTTTGCGCTGTGCCTTTCGTTCTGTGCTGGACAAAGGGTTGATCTTCATTGCAGTTAGAACAGCCTCGGTGATTCCTTGTAACTTAAAACGATTTGTTTCCTTGAAAACTGATAACGGAAATTTTACGTTTGTTCTGATGTAGCCTAGAATTTTGAAAGCCTCCCACATTTTAATGAATTTGGCTAAGGTGTTTTTACAGAAAATCTGCCTGTTACAATTGCTACTAGAATTCCATATATCGTCTATCAAACCAATAACTGTCTCGTCAGTGGCAGGCCCATGGAACATTTGTGATAGTAACTGTTTGGTATCGTCACTGATGTCCATCTGATTGACAATGTGTTCGGTATCCCTGGTCAACGTCTCCTGTTTTATCACGTAATGGTACCCAACGTCACAAACTCTACACAATACGTGAATTGGACACCAGTGTGGATTGCAGAATCCTGCATGCTTATATTGCTTCGTTACCATGTTCAAAAAATCTTCAAAGGTAAAGTTATATCCGTATGCCACAGCTCAGGTCATATATGGTACATTTCCAGTGAGCATTCAAAGGTGTTTTGCAAGAGTCGGAAAAAGAAAGAGGAAGAATTTGTCCATAAAGGCTGAGTACAATCGTGAATAGGGATCACGAGAAATGACAACGCCTTTTTCTGAATCTTGATCAGTTCTAGATGACGTTGTGAATCGGTAGGTTAATGTATGTATTCTCCTTCTTGGTGTATGGAGTGCTTTAGAGACGGACATACCTTTTCTTAAAATTAGAAACAGAGTGCCCTAAATGGAACACCACTGGTTTGGTTCGTTTATTAGTAAGTTTATATTTGTTCTTGTCGTGCGATCGTTGACATTCTTTCTGTAAATGTTGAATGCGATCATTGAAATAAACAGTCGTGGAGTTGTCAACAAAATAACCCGCGATCCGATGTGCTCCAAATCTAGACTGTTGATCTGAAATATAAAAATACAAAAGCATTACCAATAACTGGTGTTTAATCGTATATATGTATGTCTAATGATAAAGAAACTATGTTATAAGTATGTTTTTATTAATTAAATTAACACAAATATACTTATAACATATCTTGTTTTGCTTTTGTTGTCTGCGTATCCAGATCCTCATTCCATATACAGAAAAATGTCATGGATTCCTTTCGGGATGCAATTAATTATTCAAATCACTTTGATATTGAAGTAAAATAAGAAACCTACTTATTGATCTGAGCTATGAAGTGTCTTTTAAATTAGTATTTTTTATGCAAGCCTTGAGGAGCAAAAATTAAAACATCGATACAAGTTTGATAAATACATATGAAAAGACCACAAATTTAAGATACTTTGTATCACATAACTACAACAATTTACAGAATCTCGCGTCAAAATATATGACAGGAATCCAGCAGATATCCCTATTTTGACCCGTCGTTCTTGAAATCTTGATGTTACGTTATTTGTCCTACATCATTTTATTGTTTTGTCATGACGTCACAAGGAGCCGCGGTGGCCGAGTGGTTAAGATGTCCCGACATATTACCACAAGCCCTCCACCTCTGGGATGCGGGTTCGAATCCCATGTGGGGCAGTTGCCAGGTACTGACCGCTGGCCGGTGGTTTTTCTCCGGGTACTCCGGCTTTCCTCCACCAACAAACCTGGCACGTCCTTACATGACCCTGGCTGTTAATAGGACGTAAAACTAAACAAACCAAATCATGACGTCACAATGAATATATAGCTACGGAATTTTTTGATTATTACGCCTATTTGTTCAACTCTCATAAGAAATGCTTCTAAGCATTTTATAGGAATTTACATATCGATAATAATAGTCGGGACTGACATCATGTACATATCGACAGTAATAGGCGGGAGTGACATAATGTACATATCGACAGTAATAGGCGGGACTGACATAATGCACATATCGACAGTAATAGTCGGGACTGACATAATGTACATATCGACAGTAATAGTCGGGACTGACATCATGTACATATCGACAGTAATAGGCGGGAGTGACATAATGCACATATCGACAATAATAGACGGGACTGACATAATGTACATATCGACAGTAATAGTCGGGACTGACATCATGTACATATCGACAGTAATATCGGGACTGACATAATGTACATATCGACAGTAATATCGGGACTGACATAATGTACATATCGATAGTAATAGACGGGACTGACATAATGTACATATCGACAGTAATAGACGGGACTGACATAATGCACATATCGACAGTAATATCGGGACTGATATAATGTACATATCGACAGTAATAGACGGGACTGAGATAATGTACATATCGACAATAATAGTCGGGACTGATATAATGTACATATCGACAGTAATAGACGGGACTGACATAATGTACATATCGACAATAACAGACGGGACTGACATAATGTACATATCGACAGTAATAGGCGGGTCTGACATAATGCACATATCAACAGTAATAGTCGGGACTGAGATAATGTACATATCGACAGTAATAGACGGGACTGACATAATGTACATATCGACAATAATAGTCGGGACTGACATAATGTACATATCGACAATAACAGACGGGACTGAGATAATGTACATATCGACAGTAATAGGCGGGACTGACATAATGTACATATCGACAATAATAGTCGGGACTGACATAATGTACATATCGACAATAATAGACGGGACTGACATAATGTACATATCGACAGTAATAGACGGGACTGACATAATATACATATCGACAGTAATAGACGGGACTGACATAATGTACATATCGACAGTAATAGACGGGACTGACATAATGTACATATCGACAGTAATAGACGGGACTGACATAATGTACATATCGACAGTAATAGACGGGACTGACATAATGTACATATCGACAGTAATAGACGGGACTGACATAATGTACATATCGACAGTAATAGACGGGACTGACATAATGTACATATCGACAGTAATAGACGGGACTGACATAATGTACATATCGACAGTAATAGACGGGACTGACATAATGTACATATCGACAGTAATAGACGGGACTGACATAATGTACATATCGACAGTAATAGACGGGACTGACATAATGTACATATCGACAGTAATAGACGGGACTGACATAATGTACATATCGACAGTAATAGACGGGACTGACATAATGTACATATCGACAGTAATAGACGGGACTGACATAATGTACATATCGACAGTAATAGACGGGACTGACATAATGTACATATCGACAGTAATAGACGGGACTGACATAATGTACATATCGACAGTAATAGACGGGACTGACATAATGTACATATCGACAGTAATAGACGGGACTGACATAATGTACATATCGACAGTAATAGACGGGACTGACATAATGTACATATCGACAGTAATAGACGGGACTGACATAATGTACATATCGACAGTAATAGACGGGACTGACATAATGTACATATCGACAGTAATAGACGGGACTGACATAATGTACATATCGACAGTAATAGACGGGACTGACATAATGTACATATCGACAGTAATAGACGGGACTGACATAATGTACATATCGACAGTAATAGACGGGACTGACATAATGTACATATCGACAGTAATAGACGGGACTGACATAATGTACATATCGACAGTAATAGACGGGACTGACATAATGTACATATCGACAGTAATAGACGGGACTGACATAATGTACATATCGACAGTAATAGACGGGACTGACATAATGTACATATCGACAGTAATAGACGGGACTGACATAATGTACATATCGACAGTAATAGACGGGACTGACATAATGTACATATCGACAGTAATAGACGGGACTGACATAATGTACATATCGACAGTAATAGACGGGACTGACATAATGTACATATCGACAGTAATAGACGGGACTGACATAATGTACATATCGACAGTAATAGACGGGACTGACATAATGTACATATCGACAGTAATAGACGGGACTGACATAATGTACATATCGACAGTAATAGACGGGACTGACATAATGTACATATCGACAGTAATAGACGGGACTGACATAATGTACATATCGACAGTAATAGACGGGACTGACATAATGTACATATCGACAGTAATAGACGGGACTGACATAATGTACATATCGACAGTAATAGACGGGACTGACATAATGTACATATCGACAGTAATAGACGGGACTGACATAATGTACATATCGACAGTAATAGACGGGACTGACATAATGTACATATCGACAGTAATAGACGGGACTGACATAATGTACATATCGACAGTAATAGACGGGACTGACATAATGTACATATCGACAGTAATAGACGGGACTGACATAATGTACATATCGACAGTAATAGACGGGACTGACATAATGTACATATCGACAGTAATAGACGGGACTGACATAATGTACATATCGACAGTAATAGACGGGACTGACATAATGTACATATCGACAGTAATAGACGGGACTGACATAATGTACATATCGACAGTAATAGACGGGACTGACATAATGTACATATCGACAGTAATAGACGGGACTGACATAATGTACATATCGACAGTAATAGACGGGACTGACATAATGTACATATCGACAGTAATAGACGGGACTGACATAATGTACATATCGACAGTAATAGACGGGACTGACATAATGTACATATCGACAGTAATAGACGGGACTGACATAATGTACATATCGACAGTAATAGACGGGACTGACATAATGTACATATCGACAGTAATAGACGGGACTGACATAATGTACATATCGACAGTAATAGACGGGACTGACATAATGTACATATCGACAGTAATAGACGGGACTGACATAATGTACATATCGACAGTAATAGACGGGACTGACATAATGTACATATCGACAGTAATAGACGGGACTGACATAATGTACATATCGACAGTAATAGACGGGACTGACATAATGTACATATCGACAGTAATAGACGGGACTGACATAATGTACATATCGACAGTAATAGACGGGACTGACATAATGTACATATCGACAGTAATAGACGGGACTGACATAATGTACATATCGACAGTAATAGACGGGACTGACATAATGTACATATCGACAGTAATAGTCGGGACTGACATCATGTACATATCGACAATAATAGTCGGGACTGACATAATGTACATATCGATAATAATAGACGGGACTGACATACTGTACATATCGACAATAATAGTCGGGACTGAGATAATGTACATATCGACAATAATAGACGGGACTGATATATAATGTACATATCGATAATAATAGACGGGACTGACATAATATACATATCGACAGTAATAGACGGGACTGAGATAATGTACATATCGACAATAATAGTCGGGACTGAGATAATGTACATATCGACAATAATAGACGGGACTGACATAATGTACATATCGACAGTAATAGGCGGGACTGATATATAATGTACATATCGACAATAATAGTCGTACACAGGAGCATATTTAAAATTTGTTTTGATAAACTTAATGTTGAACACAGGCGCATTTTTAACAATGTTTTGATTAACTTAATACTGTACACAGGAGCATATTTAACAAGGTTTTGGAAAAAAATCCTATTGTACCAACATGTACACTCACCAGTGAAATAAGGTTAATGATTTTCAAGAAGGCAGGTGTGATGGTCATTTTATTCCAAAAAATAAATCTTGGTCATAACAATTCTAGAATCATTTCATGAGAGACATACAAAATGAAAGACTTTGCAAACCTACATTTTTCCTGCAACAAATTTTCTGTAGTATTTTTGGTAAAATAATTCTAACTTTGACAGCATACTACCTGACCAAAAAGAATTATCAGCATAAATTTCCTCCACAAAAATATCTACAAATGTATAGACTACAAAAAACATTTCTGTTTTGTATAAATGTTCAGTTGTCCTTGAATTTGATAATTAATGATTATGATTTTACTTCAGATATATGCGTCGTCCATGCTCATTTTCTTTTACCAAAAATGGAAAGTCAGTGTTTGCATCAATTACAGAATGTCTACCTCTATATGGACATTTGACTTCTACAAGGTTTCGCTGGCATGTAATGCCATCTGGTGAGGTAGCAAGAAAGCTATTATCAATATCCACCCTCAACCCACATGCATGGACTCTTGTCCCCTTAATTTACTCAAACATTTTAATTGCGGCCTTCTCAAAGGATTGTCCGTGTATTATAGCTGGTGTACTGAATGTGGTAGGTTCAAATATAGACTAACATAATTGGTCCTTGTTTCGTTGGTCAGTAGATAATACCTAGAATACAAATTCAAATACTTTTAAACTTATAGTAAAAATTGTTAGTATTTAATTTAGGTATTTAAGATGCTATAAGCGTAACATGTAAATAATACAATAATCTTCTTTTTTCTTTAAAAATAAAACTACAAATTCAATATTCAATTAAGCATTAAACGTCTTTCAGTTGTCATTCATAGCCAATATGAGTGCCAACAGAACAAATCAAATTCCATGAGGCGCACTATGCTTATATTTACACTTGGTTATAATTTTATGATCAAATCCAAAGGGATTTTGCATCTGTAATGAATGAATCATTCGTTATCATCATGGATAGAAGCGCCATTTGAACAGCCGTTTTCCGTGGTTGCTGGCAGGACAATTGTGACGTCGCAATGATAATAGCGTCATGATACAATGATAAGTTTATAGTCTGTTGACTGCCAACTGCACTTGATAAGGTTACATTTTGGGACTGCAGTGAAAATATTGAAAATTGACTCTCAAGATGAAAAAACTCCTTATGCACAATCATTCACCATGCTATTTTAAATATTGTTTTTTGATGACAGGGGGTAGCAGCTCTTAGACAGTCATATATTTAGCATTAGGAGACATAACACAAAGTTGTTACTTTTTTTTACATATAAGTATACCTTATTTCCTGCATCAACCCAATATTCAGTAATAGGTAGTGAGCTGTAATCGTGGTCTCTTGCTACCACTTGTATGTTCGCCTTCGGCATGAGATATCTGTTGCAAATTGACTCAATGTTATTTTCATATGTGCAATCCTTTCCAAATCTAAATTTCAGCAATTAACAATAGATTACATATTTAAAATAATACTTAAGCAAGTGATATTCTGAATCTAGATTTATACAGGTTTCTATATTTTTGCATTTAATTTAATTAATAATGATATATCTATACATGGTTTTTTTTATTATTATTTTCGTAAAAACTTTACAAAGATTTCATGATAATGAAAGTTAATCATCGTTTAAAAGTTACCTCAAAGTAAGGTCCTTGGATGATGCTTCAAAATAGTTGATTACTTGGGTTTTGACAAATGCGTTGTAACCGGCATTACCACGGTATCTCTCTGGTGTAGGATCATCCATGTTGATGTCATAACTGGATTCGATATCCTCTGCCTTCACTGGTAAACCTATAACACATATAGACAACACTGTTCAATGTATATGTATACGATTGCTTTGGAACAGAAAACAAAGTAGCAGAATAAACAATGACTATCAATATTACAAACCAAATATGTATTACACTGTAATACCAAGTTAAAAATTATGATGATTGGTAAAGCCTAGGAGAACATGCATTTCTTATAATGCATGTATATGGAAAGGGAATTTGTATAGTGTTATAATAGATTGCAATATGTTCCGTTCAAAAGCTATTAATTATATCAGTACATGTAAATACGGGGTTTATCAGAACTAGCATTTCTAGCTGATATTCTGTCGACATATAATGCTGCCAGCACCTTTGTATTGCTATTACATTACAAAGTCCATTAATTCTTGTCACCAAATAACTTGCCTTGTTTATCAATGTTAAAAAAACAATTACAGTCAAATACAAACACCATCAATAAGAACGAAGTAAATAAAACAATAAAGATTTGTTGATATGTTCAGTAATTATACAAAATACCATACCCGGTATAAGTAAAATTCTGAAAACAAACTGAATATAACCAATAAACCAAAGGCAGATTGATAATTACATTTTGTTTTCAGGTCTTCTTTCAAATTGGTACATACATGTGTTTTGTAATTGTATTCTAACACTATATAATTGTATGTACAATGGAACTGTGGTTTTTTAAATCCTACTGCCCATTCACCACTGGTTTATTGATTTATATTAAAAAGAAAAAAAAATGAACAAACATTTGTTTTGTTATTGCCTTGGTAATTCTTCTTTGGTTTGTGAAAAGTTTGCAGTTGTTCTGTGCAGCTTCCCTGATTAGCAAGTCTACCAGTTTCAATAAACCGAACAAGGACAAGCAAAATGGCTGCAACATGCTTGCATGTACCGCATGGACTTTTACCAGCTGAACACTCACAATCCGTATTTATGACTTCGCCATTTGGTCCAAGTCTTACTTTGAAGTTGTAAGAAATCCGTAAAAAAAAGTACAGTAAAACCTACCTTAACGACCACCTCTGTATAAAGACCACTTCACACTGACTGAACATAAACTTGTTGGTAAGACAAACTCTACAAGTCATGTAGGTGATAAACTAATTCCAAATTAACAACAACCATTTTTCTAATGTCTAAAATGACCAATTTTAACATTTTTATGATGACCACTTGGCGATAATGACAATTTATCCTTTGTTGATTGGGTGGTTTGAATGTACACCAGGTACATGTACCATAGTAGACTACATAAAGGTGTTTTATACCTAAGTTTAAAGTATGCTTTTTCTGTAGAAAGTTTGTCTGGTTATTTTTTGGCAAGCTTACCTTTTTTCATTGCTGCTGTAACTGTTCCAGTCAGAAACAACATCAGAAGCTTCTGCCTTGAAGCTGCAGGCCTCGACCCGTCCGGACTCCAATAGCAGACGGCCTTTCGTAATAACTTGAATATCAGACTGATGGAATTGGTCAACGGCCATCCTGTACAAAAAATATCCAACAAAAACCAGATACAGTTATGCATTGTTATACGAAAACAAAATCATATCAAATTAGAAAAAAAAATTAATTTTTGGGGATCATACTGATTAAAATATCAAAGTCAATTAAATCAATATCATAAATATCCTTGAATACTAAGTAGCACATGTACTTGAATTGGACTTCAATATTAGACTTTACACCTGTGTATGTATACAAATGGGGTCACGGTGGCCAAGTGGTTAAGATGTCTCGACATGTTACCACAAGCCCTCCACCTCTGAGTCGTGAGTTTTAATCCCAAGTGGGGCAGTTGCCAAGTACATAATGACCACTGATCGGTGGTTTTCTCTGGGTTCTCCGGCTTTTCTCCACCTACAAACATTGCATGTCCTTAAATGACCCTGGCTGTTATTAGGACGTTAAACTAAAAAACAAAACCAAAAGTCTTTACCAAAAAAATATGGTTCATGTTGTGTATTTTAATTAAGTTAAGACATACAGTACCTTCAACCTGTGTTATTCCTAGATATGCCAGTTGGTTTTTGTGGTCTAGGGTCAATTGGGTAACGGTGATGGTGTTGGCAGAAGGACAACATCATCCCGAAAGTTCTGTTTCCTGTCTTAGGCTTCTATTCTGCAATAAATATATATGTGCGTGTTATTTTAAAGCAATCTGTTGGACTCATAGACTTTATGTTATACGCAGTAAATAATCATGTTGTTGATTTGTCCACGGGTAAATATACATGCTATTATTATGTGTGAGATACGTAACGCCTAGGCACTGTCAGACTGTGTATACATTTACATGATAAATAATTTATGTGTCCCGGTAGTTTACGGTAGACGATCTGTATCTGTAGATTGACATCAAATTACCAACACTGGCATCCAATATTGACGGGAATAGTGTGCATATAATATTCATATATCTGCCGCTTAGGTCTACATTATGACAGTAGTCGTTCGTACATTATATACTTCAGGCGAGATTTGAAGAAGTTGACAAGTCCTAGATAGACATTCTTCTCATATAGCTTCATATTCGTAATTCTGTGGAATGAAAAAATGCTCAAATATACACTTACCGTTCACTTAAATCAGCTTTTCTTCCTCGTAATACCGCACCACGTTTTGCCAATTCTAACAGAAGTCACAGGATATCAGGCGGATGGTATGATTACAGAATTTAATGTTATTATGTTCATTAGTATCTAAAGCATGTAATGCAGACATATCTTGATAAAGATAAACTAGAATCACAGGATTTTCTAATATTGAGTCGGTGAATCAGAATCATATGTGGGGAACATAGTCGAAAATAAATCCTTTAACGATTCTTTGTAGGAATAAGTTGTTGAGTAATGTTTAAATAACACAAACAGAGATACATATATGTGATAACCTTTTGAAATATTTATAGACTTGTCATCACTTTCTTGCAAAAAATGCGTTTCATTTTATATCAAACGTCGATATACAGCAATTTTGAAGTAAAATGAAGATACACCAACCAAAATAACCACGAATTTAATTTAAACCATATTACTTTGAGAGTACACTTTGATTTGAAACACATATCTTGTACTAAGGTTATAATGACGCAATCTCTTAATGAACTAGAAGTACAAGTGTAGCCCGGACTGATATTGCGGGATTAAATTCATACGACATTGCAATCACTGATCTGAACTCCCCTTCCGTTGACTAAGTAGGGAGATAATGAATTGAAGTTTTTAGCGTTACTTATGTCTATAGCGAATAATGTAATCCTGACCGCATTATTTATGTGACACTTATAAATTACAAAATCGCTCGTTCTATTGTCCCTTGGTAACAAAGTCACCGTTCGTGGTCTATTAATTTGAATAACCTTTTCAGAACAGTTTTAACTCACCTTTTTGTCGCACACGACAGGAAATCATCCTGCAGCAAATATATTCAATAAAAGACCTTGCTGATTATTTTCCCTTTTCCATGTTGAAGACATACACTATTTCCGGTTCACTGGGTCTTCAGACCGAGCTTTAAACGGTTTATGAAGCAGCAGGTCATTCACATTCTATTGATTAGCAAGGTAAGTAAAGTTGGATATGTGCAAATATACTGTCCAAAAGGGGGAGGTTCCGTTATACCTTCTCAGTATATCTATGGGCCATTTCCATGTCCAGACAGCATCAAGCTACGTATTCGTGTTGTGTGCTATATTTAACAAGACGTTACGCCCAGGGACCGTGGTGGCCGAATTGTTTAGATGTATGTGCATATGACCACTAGTCCTCCATCTCTGGGTTGCAAGTTCGAATCCAAAAGTTGCCAGATCTTAACACCTCTCGGTGGTTTTTCTCCGGGTGCTCTGGTTTTCCCCCACCAACGAACCTTGCACGTCCTTACATAACCCAAATTAATAATAGGACGTTGAACTAATTAAAACCCAAACATTTTACCCTCATGAGCCAGCTGTTGAAGACCAATATCTGTTGAGAGATTATAACTTATTGTATTATGTTTGTAACAAATAAAACAGATGATAATGTACAGCAAAATACATTTACAAAATACAATTGTATAATGTCTACTTTGGTCATGCATGCATTGCATGATTTTTTCATGAAATTCCATACCAATGTTATTACCAGAGAAGTTTTTGTGAGTTTGAATTCTCTTCATTCTTAGTGGAGCAGTACAAGAGGCAACATGGCAGACAGTGCAGATCAGATCTTTACGAAGTCAAACTATCTAAAATGATTCTCAAATTTCCATTAAAGGAGTTTTTTGTGATATGTTACATTTACTGCTGTTTATGTCAGAAGCAGACCATTCACTTGAATATAACTTGTCGGCAATTCACGAGATATGGAGGATTATCATGGAAACATATTAATTTTTGGAATATGCCGCTCATTACATTATGAAATGAAGCAATAGCAACAGTAAAAAAATATGATTGGTCCTTTTAAAAACCAGAATATCAAGATTTAGTGAATTCTAAAGGAAACTATATTGAAATTTAGTGAAAACAGCAAAGTGATGAAAAGACACTTAAGCTTATTTTATTTTAATTTGTTCATTAGGCTTTGTGTTATTCTTGGATAAGGAAATATGCAAAAAGTATTTAATTCGAGAAACGTGGATTTATATGTTTCGTGTATGTATTCAAGAAATGAAGCAATTAATAGTGAAATTATTGCGACAAAAAAAATACCAAAAGCATTAAATTTTCAAAGAAAGAAAGTGCATATTTCTGTTTAAAATCAAAACATCATTGTAGGAATTTCTCTGCTGTCGATATACATGTACTAAAGAGTTTGAATTTTCAACACAAGGAGTAATTTTTAGCGTTGTGGTTGATGTGATTGGGTTTATGCTGATGTCCATGAATCAATTTATAAAACAGGAAATACATAATAATATGTATTATTGAAATTCAAATATTTGAAGTACAATTATGTTTAATTTGATTTGATTTATTTATTATTTATCTGTCCAATTTTCACAATGCTGTATGTAGTGTTGCTCTCTACCTTTCACTGTACATTAGTTTACCTGACCAGGTTAACTAATGTACAGTGAAAGTGTACTTACCTACAGACAGGACAAGTACTTGAACAATAGTTTAAAAGAACTGGCGAGAACAAAAGATGACATCATAACCATGTTTTAATTATTGCTATAAAATAGCTATACAATTCTGGTCAGAATATTCCACCATGATGACAGTTTGACACATGATGAACGTTTGTATTGACCTTAAAGGTCTTATACTCCATCCAATCACCTTGATGTACGTCACGTGATTCACATTGTAACATTGATTTTGGCGACAGTATTTTAGGAGGAAAATCAATAAAACAAGCTAACATCTTGTCTATATTATAGGAACCCAACAAGAACATACTCAAAACGATTCTTTGGACTAATATGGCTGCAACATATTACTATTCGCAGTTGTTTTTCGCCTATGCTTGTTTTGGTAAGTTTAATAATTATCTTAGCTTATTTAAATGTAATTGTAAATGTAATTATTTTGTAATTTATATGCATATAGTATTTTAACATCTTTTAAAGTTATTATTTACACGAGATATCACAGTAAGCTAGAATGTACAGATTAACCATTGACATTTTAGTAAAGAAGAACCATAATGGATTATTAGTTAAGACAGTTTTAGTGAGGCACATCATATCGGACATATATTTTGTCCGGACTCCTCCTGTAGTTGAGAGATATAATGTATAACACAGTAAAGGTTAAAAGAGTTAAAAAAAGTAGATAGGTGGAGTGAAAAAAATATATAGTTGGATTTTGACTGAATATCCTCCGGTGTGAGGACACTAAATGCTATATAAAATTATGATTTTTTTTTCATAATAAAATTATATTTGAACCTAAAAAATAACAGTTTTTCCTCTCAAGACATTATGCATTCTAAATAGATAAAATAGAAGATCAGAGAAGTAAAAATATGCATTTGAGCTGCGGTAAAAATGTACCATTGTGCTTAACTTTGAATTTTTCAGAATAATTTGATAGTTTCATCCCATTTCAGATAATGAAACGTATATTTATTTATAAAATTGGTATATACGCTTATTCAAATTTAGGCATAAAAAATGGAAATATTATTTTCTTAACATGTTTTAATCACATTTAAAAGTGTTCAAAGTTAAAACTAGTCCGAGATATTCTGACCCTGACACCAGACTTAAACATTATGACGTAAATGTCTGATTTAGGGCCAGAGTACACTTACTTTAATACATAACCGTTTGATATCGAGTAAGGTCATCTTCTATTAAGACAGCTTACAAAACATTACCACCGAGAATCGCCACTTACCTTGATCTTTTCTACAAATAGATAATTTATCTACTTATATCCATCCATTTCATCACGCATGCATGTGTTATTGTGTCAACATAATAGTTTCTTTCCCGCAACTTGAAATTTCCCTCCTTGTCGTTGCCATTTTCTAGCATACAAATCGCCTCTTATCTCGACGGATTATTATATTTTGGTAGATTGATTATTCATTTGTTAAAAAAACAAAGTAAGTGGTGCTTATTGGTGGTCAGTCTGAATAGGAGAGGTCAGGCCTGATACCAAAGGGCGTCGACGAATTCCATCTTGTCATGTAGTAGTGCGCTCTGGCCCTAAACATGACATCTATTTGTCATAATGTCTAATATAAGTCTGGTGTCAGAGCCGGTGTATCTCGGGCTAAGTTAAAACATAACAAATGCCGCCAGTTTGTTTACATCAATATAGGTATGGTGATTTTTTAGTGTTTTGTTTTGGTGTTTTTCTGGCCTTAACAGAAAAACTTGTAAAATCTAAAGCACATTATTATCGGCTGTCGACAGATGAGCTGGGGAGAAAAACTAGTAAAATATCGTGTTGACTGTCTCAATAAAAGAAAGATAACATAAATGTAGGTAAATTGTTGCAGACTTTGGTAGACAAATGTAAAGTTATAATAATTTTTTTTTGTATTTTAGTTGTACTTCTTAAGTGTTTAAATCTTTTTGGAAAAAAAAACCCAAACTTTAATAAACTTATAAGAAATTAATTAAGAACCTGAGATGTCAAATTGTCAATACGGGAAGAGATTTTTAATCAAACAACTTTTATCATTTCAAATAACATTATAAACTTTCTTAGTCTTAGATTCAATAACCTAAATTGCAATTAACAATCTACATTGATCCTCAAGTTTGTACAAAGAAGTACATATCTAAACATATCATGGGTGTATTTCAGTTTTAGTATGTTCTGGAAATGTCTGTCGAAGTCTTCTGGACGGTTCAGTGGTTGGGATGTCACTGGAAGGTTTCACGTACTTGAACATGACGTCATTTGGCTTCCAACAGTGCGTTGTGGCGTGCCAGAGGCGACAGGACTGTATGAGCATCAACTACGACAAACTAAATTTGAACTGTGAACTAAATACAGAAACAGTGACCGGCACGTCCGCACTTCAACCTAAAATAGGGTTGATCTTTAAGGACATGAACGCCACGGAAAATATTCAGGTAGTTCTATCAAAAACAAAATATCATTTCAAATAATTTAAGACCATTTCTGAAGGTGCCTTTACTTATTGCCATTAGCTTGGCAGTTACTGATCGTAGGTCAGCGAGGTTTTTCTCCTATTACTCCGGCTTTTATCTACCTCCAGAACCTGACACACCTCTAAAATACCCCAACTGTTTATAGGGCTTAATGCATATATTCTTTATGATTGAACGGAACACAAATTAAATAATATCAATATTTAAGTGACGGTATAGAATATTAACTCCACAATCTCTGTAATGGAAATGTTTATCATTCATTCTGAACCAAAGACTTTTTAATAATCTCAAATTGCTTTTTTTTCAGATAAGAAATTATTTTACCAATCAACAACCATCCCAAAACATCATGTAATGCAAAACGCTTTACAATGAAAACAACATCTATGTTTCATCCAATTAATTATTTATTACATGCATGTGTAAAGATTCTACCCTGGCACAATAAAGTACTAATCAATTAATTAGATAGTAGTTCAATATTTACGAGTTTATAATAACGTCTTTGAAGGGATAACGCTATAATTTACGATAATGTATTACCTTAAATAACACATTTGTTTTCGCTGAACTATCAAACAAACTAACATGTTTGGTCGACGAAACACTTTTCATTGCTGAAACACCATATTTTAGGACTTGATTAAGTTAAGTTTCAAAAACCTGTATTTCACCTTGATTTCACTCATTTTTCAACGAAAAGCGCTACGTCAGTAGACTATATTATTTTGAAATCGACACGACTAGTATCGATTTTTAGATTTTACCTCTATATCGATTATTCACAAATCCTCTTTACTTACTCCAAGGATGTTTGTAGCCTAATTTGGTTAAAATTCATTGGATTGTGTATGATGAGTAGCGATGTAAATGACCTCTATTTCCCCTATTGACCCCAAGGCTGGGTAGCAGTAGCGGGTCAGTGTAACTATTTAATCAATATCCGTTCCCGTTTTCCCGAGGATGTTTCTGATCGAATTTGGATAAATCAAGTATATTGGAAACTTCATGATTAGTAGCGATTGACAATGATAAACTTGGTTACTTTCTTGGTCCTTATATATAAAAGCTGCTGTATTTAGTAAAGAATATTTTCATTTTCATCCTTACACGATACATACTTTAAGACAGGCTCCGCATATTTGAGTTTTTTTTCTCTAAAAACATATTTGATATCTGTGTATTTCTGAGTATGTATTAACAAAAACGTTTGAATAGTTAGTAATTATAACTCAATGTTTAAGACATTTCTTTCTTGGAATTATTTCAAACCCAAAATGAATGCAGCATAATAGATTAACACCAAATTACTTGAACTACAGGTGTTGTTATTTGTTTTTTTTTTACATTTGTTTTCTTTAGTTCTTTGGGAAAGTCATTCATTTAATCATCGCGTTGAACAATGCACGCATTGATAAAACTCAGAAACGATTACTGACCAAGGCTGTTAATATTTTCATATGTAAAACTTAAATTATCTTTTTAAATGAACTTTTTTTTAAAAATATTATTATTAATTTGTTTTAAGAGGAATCCATTCTTACGTATATTACAGCTAAGTCTGATGTGTTCTACTTTTCTAATTAGGGGAATTCCTGTGAAAACGCTGATTGTCCCTCAAACACTATATGTATAGTGTTACAGAACGGGAGTCATGTATGCATCGGTGAGTCCTATTTATAATTTATAAGACATTTATAACAGTTAAACTTATATAACTTTTGATAAGTGAAATAACGAATAACCACGTGACTAGAATATTTCTAATAAATGAGTAAGCCAACATACTAATTACAGTAGGCCTTCCTGCTATGTTGATTAGTCCAAAGACCGATGTACGCTCTAAATAGTATGCATAGGTTTTTTTTTCTTGACAAATGGGCAAGTCGCCACGAAAATTCGACAATATTTTGTCCACACTGTTAGAATTACTTCTTTGCCCAATAATATATATTTAGTACATATAGAATATGTTACTCCTGCCTAAATGGGATTTATAAGTACTCTAAATTTACAAAAAAAATGTATCCAGAATGTAACAACTCAGTCATTGACAAGAAAAAGCAAAGGTAATTTGATTACAAAACACCGAATCCTTGCCATGTCTATATCTCTAAGAAGCATGTTTATATCATTGTGCATAAAGTAATATCCAGATGAAGGCAAATGATTTCATGATAGGAGTCTAACATGATTTAATACTTGTTGGTTTTCAATTCACTTTTCTCCAGCATTGTCTGATACTGTTGTATGGACGACAGCTGTAACTACGCCATCGAATATTACAATGTCAACTCCAACAATTACTTCGATTCCAACATCTACCACAACACCAACATCTACCACATCATCAACATCTACCGCATCACCAACATCTACAACAACACCAACATCTACCACAACACCTACATCTACCACATCATCAACATTTACCCCATCATCAATATCGACCACATCATCAACATCTACCCCATCATCAACATCTACCACAACACCAACATCTACCACAACATCAACATCTATCCCATCACCAACATCTACAACAACACCAACATCTACCACAACAACAACATCTACCACATCACAAACATCTACACCAACACCAACATCTACCACATCATCAACATCTACCACAACACCAACATCTACAACAACACCAACATCTACCACAACATCAACATCTACCACATCACCAACATCTACCACATCATCAACATCTACCACAACACCATCATCTACAACAACACCAACATCTACCACAACATCAACATCTACCACATCACCAACATCTACCACAACACCAACATCTACCACAACACCAACATCTACCACAACACCAACATCTACCACAACACCAACATCTACCACAACACCAACATCTACCACAACACCAACATCTACAACAACACCAACATCTACCACAACACCAACATCTACCACAACACCAACATCTACCACAACACCAACATCTACCACAACACCAACATCTACCACAACACCAACATCTACCACAACACCAACATCTACCACAACACCAACATCTACCACAACACCAACATCTACCACAACACCAACATCTACCACAACACCAACATATACCACAACACCAACATCTACCACAACACCAACATCTACCACAACACCAACATCTACCACAACACCAACATCTACCACAACACCAACATCTACCACATCATCAACATCTACCACAACACCAACATCTACCACATCATCAACATCTACCACAACACCAACATCTACCACAACACCAACATCTACCACAACACCAACATCTACCACAACACCAACATCTACCACAACACCAACATCTACCACAACACCAACATCTACCACAACACCAACATCTACCACAACACCAACATCTACCACAACACCAACATCTACCACAACACCAACATCTACCACAACACCAACATCTACCACAACACCAACATCTACCACAACACCAACATCTACCACAACACCAACATCTACCACAACACCAACATCTACCACAACACCAACATCTACCACATCATCAACATCTACCACAACACCAACATCTACCACAACACCAACATCTACCACAACACCAACATCTACCACAACACCAACATCTACCACAACACCAACATCTACCACAACACCAACATCTACCACAACACCAACATCTACCACAACACCAACATCTACCACAACACCAACATCTACCACAACACCAACATCTACCACAACACCAACATCTACCACAACACCAACATCTACAACAACACCAGCATCTACCACAACACCAACATCTACCACAACACCAACATCTACCACAACACCAACATCTACCACAACACCAACATCTACCACAACACCAACATCTACAACAACACCAACATCTACCACAACACCAACATCTACAACAACACCAACATCTACCACAACACCAACATCTACCACATCATCAACATCTACCACAACACCAACATCTACCCCATCATCAACATCTACCACAACACCAACATCTACCACATCATCAACATCTACCACAACACCAACATCTACCACATCATCAACATCTACCACAACACCAACATCTACCACAACACCAACATCTACCACAACACCAACATCTACCACATCATCAACATCTACCACAACACCAACATCTACCACATCATCAACATCTACCACAACACCAACATCTACCACATCATCAACATCTACCACAACACCAACATCTACCACAACACCAACATCTACCACAACACCAACATCTACCACAACACCAACATCTACCACAACACCAACATCTACCACAACACCAACATCTACCACAACACCAACATCTACCACAACACCAACATCTACCACAACACCAACATCTACCACAACACCAACATCTACCACAACACCAACATCTACCACAACACCAACATCTACCACAACACCAACATCTACCACAACACCAACATCTACCACAACACCAACATCTACCACAACACCAACATCTACCACAACACCAACATCTACCACAACACCAACATCTACCACAACACCAACATCTACCACAACACCAACATCTACCACAACATCAACATCTACCCCATCATCAACATCGACCACATCATCAACATCTACCCCATCATCAACGTCTACCACAACACCAACATCTACTACAAGAACAACATCTACCACATCATCACCATCTACAACATTATCAACATCTACCACAACAACAACATCTACCACAACACCAACATCTACCACATCATCAACATCAACCCCATAATCAACGTCTACCACAACACCAACATATATTACAAGAACAACATCTACCACATCATCACCATCTACCAAATCATCCACATTTACCACATCATCACCATCTACCACAACACCAACATCTACCACATCATCAACATCAACCCCATAATCAACGTCTACCACAACACCAACATATATTACAAGAACAACATCTACCACATCATCACCATCTACCACATCATCGACATCTACCACAACACCAACCACTACAACAACACCACCATCTACCACAACACCAACATATACTACAACACCAAGATCTAACACAACACCAACATCTACCACATCATCAACATCTACCCCATCATCAACATCTACCCTATCATCAACATTTACCACAACACTAACATCTACAACACCAACATCTACAACATCATCAACATCTACCACATCATCAACATCTACCACATCATCAACATCTACAACAACACCAACATCTACCACATCATCAGCATCTACCACAACACCAACATTTACCCCAACACCAATATCTACCACAACACCAATATCTAATACATCATCATCATCTACCACAACACCAACATCTACCACAACAACAACATCTACCGCATCACCAACATCTACCCCATCATTAACATTTACCCCAACACCAACATCTACCACATCACCAACATCTACCCCATCATCAACATCTACCACAACACCAACATCTACCACAACAACAACATCTACCACATCATCAACATCTACCACATCATCACCATCTACCACATCATCAACATCTACCCCATCATCAACGTCTACCACAACACCAACATCTACTACAAGAACAACATCTACCACATCATCACCATCTACAACATCATCAACATCTACCACAACAACAACATCTACCACAACACCAACATCTACCACATCATCAACATCTACCCCATCATCAACGTCTACCACAACACCAACATATATTACAAGAACAACATCTACCACATCATCACCATCTACCACATCATCCACATTTACCACATCATCACCATCTACCACATCATCAACATCTACCACACCATCAACATCTACCACAACAACAACATCTACCACATCATCACCATTTACCACAACACCAACATCTACCCCATCATCAACATCTACGATATCATCAACGTCTACCAAATCACCAACATCTACCATAACACCAACATCTACCACATCATCACCATCTACCACATCATCAACATATACTATATCATCAACGTCTACCACAACACCAACATCTACCACAACAACAACATCTACCACATCATAAACATCTACCCTATCATCAACATCTACCACAATACCAACATCTACCACAAAACCAATATCTACCACATCATCAACATCTACCCCATCATCAACATCTACCACAACACCAACATCTACCACAGCACCAACATCTACCACAATACCAACATCTACCACAACACCAACATCTACCCCATCATCAACATCTACCATATCATCAACGTCTACCACATCAGCAACATCTACCACAACACCAACATCTACCATATCATGAACATCTACCACTTTATCAACATCTACCACAACACCAACATCTACTCCACAAATATCAAACAAACATTCTACCACATCACCAAACATCTGCCAAAAACCAACATCTACCCCATCATCACATCTTACCAACATCACCAACATTCTACCCATCATCAACACATTCTTACCCCATCATCAACCAATCTGACCACAACACCAACATCTAACCCCATCATGAACATCAAACCACTTTATCAACATTTACACACCACCAAACATTTATCACATCATCAACTATCTACCACACACCAACGGTCTGCCACAACACCAACATCTCACCCCTCTTCAACATCTACCACATCATCAACATATACCATATCATCAACATCTACCACATTACCACATCTACCACATCACACCAGTCTACCATATCATCAACATCACCACAACACCAACACTATACCATTATCATCAATGTCTACTCACATCCACCAACATCTAATAACAACAACAACACTACCCATCATCAACATTCTACCCCATCATCAACACTATACTATATCATCAACGTTCTACCACACACCAACTTACCACAACAACAACATCTACCCACATCATCACATTCTACCCCATCATCACATCTACCCCATCATTCAACATATACCATAAATTCATTTTTTCAAAACCCATTCTACCATATCATTAACATCTACCACAACAACAACATCTACCACATCATAAACATCTACTCCCATCTCCACCATCTACCACCACTCATATCAAACTACCCTATCAATCAAGTCTACATCCAACACAACATCTTACCCACCAATACCACATCTTACACAGCCACCCAATATCTACCACATCATCAAAACCCGAAAATGGCACTTTCCTCTTGAATCTTTAACAAATATTCAAACAAAACTACCCTTATTTGTGATATTGTCGTCTACAAGCGACCAAAACAACAAATATCACTGTTCCTATTCTGCTCCTCCGTTTTTACTTTATGTCCGGAGACAATCCATCCTCCAAACCCCTGGTCCAGATAACATTAAAGCACATCTACTTTTCACTCTCTAAACTTTAATTGCCAATTAAACGTTAGAAGTCTATGCAATTAAGACTCAAATTATTGTTACATCAACATATCTAACGATGTTTATCATACTCTGCATTACAGAAAAGTCATTTAGATTGTTAATACGAAATGAAAATAATCAATATACACGGTTTTAGTGACGAGCCTTTCGTAAAGATAGAAATGTGTTTGGACGTGGTGCGTTCTCTATGTTTTTTTTCAAACTCTTATTTTAAGCTAACGCGAAGATATTTGATCTCGAATTTGCAAACGACGAAATTTTTCAAGGCACAAAGTACATTTCAAAACAACACAATTGTAATTGTTGCAAATCTGTACACATCCCCTAATATAAACAAAATTCAAAATTTGGTATCTGGCAACGCCTGGGACACACTCACTAGATAATGCTATTTGACATTACTAACAATGTAATAGTTATTGGAATGACTTCAATGTAAATATTTAAAAACTTAAACCGAGGGGGAACTTATATAACATACTTACATACTTTTTTAACCACACCAATATTGTTACTGGAAAACCAACCCAGACACGCTTGCAAAAAACTCATCTCTAGTTTCGATTTGATCGTATATATAGTAAGTGATACTTATCATACAATCCGTCTCTGATGTTAAATTTAAGTTGACAACTCAATAAGTGACTCCTAAAGCAGTTTTTGCAATATTGATTTTTTAAAATCCTACTCCCTCGTTGAATAGAAAGTGCGATTTATGCAGATATCGATCAGCCTAAAAAAAAAAAATAAAAAAAAACCACCCATGTCCGATACCTCCCCTATATGTTGCAACATTCATCGAAACTATACTTCTGACGACACAAAAAATGCCAAACCTTTTAAAACGATTACTTACATTCCATATCGACCAATAGATGACCAAAGCAAGACCTACCTACATCTTAATGCACAAAACCGTCACTCCACACTCACCGATTATAGTTACATGTATAACACCCGATTGAAGTGAAAAGCTATTTTTAAGTATATTAAGACTAAAAATTAAAGCAACAGGTCCCTGACGATATAAACATTATAGAATGTTGAAATTGATTATTAACTTTTCCCTTTTTCTCCTTCATTTTAAAATAAAAAATTTTTGATTATATCTTTACATATTGTATTGTCTTCATTGCTGCTCCATATGATATTTATTCAGTATTTATGTATTCGGGGAGAGGACGTTACTAAGTTGGCAAAATTATCTTGTGTCCAATCCCTGTTGTCTAATTAATTTACGCACAATAAAATTATGCTTTAAAATAAAAAAAATTCAAGATCCACTTACTTCATCAGCATCTACAACAACACCAACATCTACAACAAACACCAACATCTACAACAACACCAACATCTACAACAACATCACATCTAAATAACATCAACACCATACAACACATTATCACATCTACAAAACATAAACACTCTTAACAAACAACATCAAACATCTACAACAACATTAAACATCTACAAATAACAATCAAAAAACACACATAACATCACACACAAACAACATCAACATCTACAACAACATCAACACTACAATACTCATAAACATCTACAATAAACAAAACATCTACAACAACATCAACATCTACAGAAACATCAACAACTACAATAGCATAAATATCTACAATAACATAAACATCTACAATAACATCAACACCTACAACACCACCAACATCTACAACAACATCAACATCTACAACAACATAAACATCTACAATAACATAAACATCTACAATAACATAAACATCTACCAATAACATAAAATCTCAACAACATCAACATCTAAAAATAACATAACACCTACAACAACATCAACATCTACTAATAACACCAACATCTACAAAAACATCAACATCTACAACAACATTAAAACATCTACAACAACATAAACATCTACATAACATACATCACAACACCAACATCCTAACAACAACATCAACATCTACAACAACGATCAACATCTTCAATAACATCAACATCACTAATAACATCAACATCAATAAACATCTACAACAAACATTTCAACATCTACAACAACCATCAACATCTACAACAACAAAAACATCTACCAATAACCATAAAACATCTACAATAACATCAACATCTTTACAAAACATCAACATCTACAATAACATCAACATCTTACCAATAACATCAACATCTACAATAACATCATCATCCACAACAACCATCAACATCCACATCCTCCACTATAATAACATCTACCACACCAATTTACACAACACCAATTATCTACCAGAACACAACATCTACCATTATCATCAACATCTACCACATATCAACATCTACCACAACAACAATATCTACCACACCAACATTTACCACAACACCAATATCTACCATAACACTCAACATCTACCACAGCACCAACATCTACCACAACACTAACATCTACTACAACACCAACATCTACCACATCAATCAATATCTAACCACGAACACCGAAACATCTACACTTTCATCAACAACTACCACAACGCCAACATTCATTCACATCATTCAAACATATACAACTTCAGCAAACATTCTTACCACAATACCAACTTTCTCACCACAATTGCCAGAAATCTACCCACAACCACCATCACTACACAAGACGAGTCTATCAAGACTTTTCAATATCTTCCACAACACCAACATCTACACCTCTCCCACATCATCAACATCTAACAACCAACACCAATCCCTCTACCACAACACCACATCTACCGCATCACGAAACATTTACTTCTTCGTCAACTTACTACCCACACATCAACATCATCTACAAACAAATACGGCGCAAGTAGAAAATAATTTCCGCCTTAGTGGACGGGGCCAGTATTCGAAGACAGGAATTCTCAACCAACCTGCAGCATTCACAAGGAAAAAGCAGCGTGAATAAACGATTCATTATTAAGGCCTATCAATCACTTTAATCAGTCGTATGCATATGGTAATAAGTAGACGAGTACATGTTCCCCATTTTGAATGTCTTTTTATTATATTTTTCTTTGTGTTCAACTTTACAGTGTTAGTGAAAACTGAATCAATATCATTCTTGATTCTTTTCTATTATATATTTGTTTTCTCTTTTTCGTAAACCAAAAGGTGAGGGACAAAATCATTGGCTTGCATTCATCATTTATCTTGTTTATGTTAAAATGATTTTTAATTTGGTGTTTCCAAAGAAAGAATATCTTCATTTTCATTCATAATCTTCTGCGTTAAATTCAAACTATTTCTTGTCCCTTACCACATGTGTGATGAATCGAAACAATTGTAGAAAAAACGTCTCTGAATACATAAACGTTCTTTCTATAACTATAAATTTGTTCTCCCAGTTGTTAATATAGCGTTGATTTAAACATACTTGCATTATATACCAACTGGGATAGAAACTTTCGATATATACAATATAGGTATGCTTATCACATTTTCCATTTCAGCACATATTCAGCCGTTATTGATCACATTTTGATTAAACACTTAATGAAATGAGGCGGTTTTATTATTTGCAGACATCAGCATTGATATTTGGTCTTATAGTTAATACTTTTATTTTGCGTGAGTTTGAACATAGGTAAAACAATAGAGTTTAAAAGATAAACAGGTGATGGCTAATTGCTTGCTTTGAGTTTGACAATTACGCGTACGTTTCTCAGACCAGTATAGAAAGAAAATCGTTGCAATTAATATATGTTTTCTAGGGGACATCTATAAAAGTAAAGACTTTTGATATGTTGATGTCAGTTTTATTTTCTTTTTCTAAGGAATGAAATACTGGTTCTAGTCTGGGACCTTGATCATACTGCGAATATCGCTTACAATGCCATCGGATATCATAAAAAGCGGACTGCTGCGAAGTTTTGGATAGTTTCGACGACGGGGACACTGAATCTTCTTCATATGGAAGATAGCATATTTCATAAGTATTATAAGGGACTGTTACATATGTCGATATGAATGATAGGGAATTTCTTACCCACAGGGGGGCCATAAACATGCTTGCGAGTGTTTACATGTTTGTGATCCGAGGGGTGGAATATCCCTTATCTTCCATATCTATATGTGGGAGTATTTTTCTCTCTCATATCTGAATATTTTATCGTCATGATGATTCTGAAATTATGATAGCCCGGCCATTTTAGTCATAAATTTCGTAGAAAACAGAACTGCTATTCAATTTCCTTAATCCCTTTATTTTCAATATTTATAGGTAAAAACAGCATAGTTTCTTTAGAATAACGGTTGAAATTCAACCGAACCAAAATGCTACTTTGTTTTTATCATGACATCCAAAAAAATTGTATTGTATTTGTAACAGGCCGGCATTGATTAGTATTGCTTTCCGACAGACCACTTATTACTCTAGTAGGTATGCAGAGAAAATAGCGTTCCTTGTAAAACAAGGTCTGTTCAATTTGCACGTCAATTTTAATATCTTTGAGTTTCCTTTCTTTTGAACAAGTCCTTTGATGACGATAATTTACAAAATTATAACGATAACATCTTGAAGGATCTACATACGAGATTATGAACATTTGCTTGGCTCCATTCATAATTGAATATCTCAGGATTAGTATAGGCCTACCCATTGCTTCTGCGTCGCAGATACAATATGTATTTAGGAAATATGATAAGATTTAATAATATGTAATTAATACTGCTGATAAATTGATTAATATCCTTAACTGTATCCAGCATTTCTTTCTACATCTTTTAATGATAAGACAAGTTAAAAATTATCTTATGTTTTAGATAGTGTTTTAAACTTTGCTATTTCCTATTTTTGCTATCGCTTGTTTGTTGGATACCCTTAGTTTTTAGATGGACCCATGGGATATTCAATTTTTCAGGTATAAATTGAGACGATTTCTAGTTATTTTCGTATTAAAACATACAAAATTTGCATTAGAACCATTTTATTGTCGTGATGTTACCGATAATTTCAATGGATATTAATGAAAAACTAATACTGTTATTCTGATGGAATGGCTGACGTCAATAGCTGTATTTCGTTATAATATCTTGATATGTGCTTTGTATTTACTGCTGCGTGGAAAGATCGGGTCATGTTCTCTCATACCTCTATGGATTTACTGTGTTAATTTATGTATTCTCTTTGTTTGATTAAGGCTTTTAATTATGGAGTTACTTAACATACAATGCAACCTCATGAGTCAACAAAATCCACTGCTCTTTGGTCAAATGTTAAAACTCATTTCCAAGGCTTAGCCATGTTTTACGGTAAAGGAGACAAACAGCGGGATTTTGTTTTAAATTATTCAAGCAATATTTACAATTTTCCGTTTTCTCTTGCTATATAACCTTACCAACTCTGAAATGGTTTACACTTTGCGTTAAACGCAGTGGTTGCCCGCGTAAAATACACACACCGAATACTACTTCTCCGCCAAGTTAGTGTGAATGGCATTCCGATTAGGGCCTATTGTATCTGTATGACAAATCTTCAATATTACTGTATGTACGGATGTAATGTAAATCTTAATTATATATCAGCAAATAAAATATTTACAACAAAATTTTGTATAAATGGATTAAAAAAGATAAAGATAATGTTGGAACTATATTTTGTCTGTACTCTCTGAATTTGACAACATTTTCCGCCAAATGAAGACCAGCTGTTCCGGATTCCATCAATTGACCGGCTGTTCAAAATCCGATACGTTGAAAAAACAGAGTTTATTTATATTGACAGTTAATTTTTAATGAAAATTGGTCTGCCGAAATATAAATATAAGGAATACTTTATTATATAAATAATACGCACCCGGCGTATTTTAAATTATCGTACAAAAAATTGCGTACACATTCAGTAAACAACAAACAATAACAAATCAACTCTTAAATAATTCAGTGATAACATTTTATATGAATGTGTGTTTTTTAAGTTCATTACTCATATATAGATATCAGAATTGAAAAAAATGTAAACCTCTTTATATTTGGACATTATAGGATGATCGCATATTCTACACTTAGGATCATTAAATGCTTGTAAAAACCCCGACAATTCTCGGGTTACTACAATTTTTGGCCTTCGGGTAGAATATCATCATCTTTCAAATCATGCACGATATTAAAAATTATTAAAATCATACAATATTAAGAGCGAACCTGTTGTGGCGCCTTGAATCCTCATTACGTTTTATTTTCTTCTATACATATTCATCCTCCCCATCTTGAATTTATAAGATCCTACTTTGAATAAAAATATTCTTTTTAAAGTTGAATTTAACCTATTTTAAAGCAATTGCTATTTGTGGATTGTTAACCAACGAAACACGGAGGAATTGAGAGTTGTTACGGATGGGATGTTTGTGGAAAAGCATCTCATACAAAATGAAGAATACTTAGTATATTATTAAGACTATACATTTTATTTCTTTTTTAAAAATGAGAAATAACAAAGGGGCGGTCGGGCGCTTTACATTAACGGCCGGGGCTCGATCCCCCTGGAGGGACGTGGAAAGTAACGTTTTGACTTGCCCGACCATCGCGAGTTTTTCCAGGCGGCTTAAATAACTGATCAATCAAAAGCGGTAATCATGTTATTATAACCTTGGAATCCGATGTGAAAAAAGATAAAATTACAGTTTTATACGGTATAATGTACTATATTACTCCATATAACCCAGGTCAGATTAAACACTAGGCCGTTGCCCTATATATGGCTGATTTGTCTAGATAAGTTGAACAGAACGTTATTGTCTCATACGGTGCTTGCATTTTATCTACGTACAACACACCTTAAGTCTGATAGGCACTATCGCACATACACATAACAAAACCAAAACATGTACTATATCCATACGCCATATAAGAACCTTACTCAGTATAGACTAGATACAACTCTTCAAAGCGTTTTTGACTTATGCGTATATGCGATCTATTCTTATATCTACACCAAGGATACAAAAAACCACGTAGATAAAACGGATGTTACCAGGCAGCCTAGAACTAAAGCGAGCCTATGAAAAGGGATAACATTACAATATGGACGATAGACAGCCTTAGGACGCACGTTTAATAGATAAGGCAATGTCAAAGATGCTATACAGCGTTACAACGGTAATAGCATTTATTTTGATGCAGTTATGGATCGATATGATATAAAAAGCACTCTTACAATACAGTTTTTAAAACTCAAAATAGAAAAAAACGTTCTCTTGTTTAACCTTTATTGTATAACTAATATGGTAAGCTGTTCAGACTAAAGATGTACGAAGATTTATCTCTTAGCCCTTTTGGCCCAAAATTCTGCGGGCCCGATTGTTGTTACAATTGATTAATCACCTTTGTCGGTAAATTCAGAATACAGACATGTCCTTCAGTTAAAAACTAATCAGTTAAGCCAGATACATTTCAATATGTCAAATATGTCATTTACGTCCTGAATTTGTAATTGTGTGTTATATTTAGGTTTTGTGGTTGATTTACAGTTAAAATAAATACATGTTTCTTTGGTTTGGTTTGTTTAGTTTTGTGTCCTTTTAATTAACAGTCTAGTGTCATGTTAAGGACGTGCCAGGTGTTTTGATGGTGGGATGAAAAAACGATGAGTTACCCGAAAAAAATCAACCGATCAACTGTCAGTATACCTGGCAACTGTCCCGTTTAGGATTTCGAACTCGTCACTCCAACAAGCATTGAAGGACTTGTGAGCTACTTGATGTCGGAACATATCAACCCCCTAGACATATACCTTTCAAAGCTGAATACACTATGTTACATGAATTAAACTTCGTTTAAACTTTTAAAACGTTAAGTTTTTAATATTTCTTGACAATAACTAGTACTATATGTAACGAAAACATGGTTTACTTGACACGAAAAGAAAAAAAAAATCCGATGTCATAAAATTTACGTTAATTTATTTTAAAATGTTTCTCAAAGGAACAAAACATGAAATTAATTCTGGTGTTTGTAAAGGCCTGACATGGAATGCATACACCTTAAAGGGTACATTTTCAATAAAGTCATTTCTGCCATAACCAGAGAGCAAGTTCCATTACATGAATCAATAGTTATGAAATAAGGAATGTAAACCCAAAAGCATTCAGGATGCATGATATTGTTAGCTATTTTCATTATAATATAGATTTTTGCATATGATCAATTAAAGGTAGGTTTTGCCCAAACCAAATAAAATTTTTTTGTAAAATCCGATAAACGAAAAGAAAATGTGAAAAAAAAACATATTAAAAATTACCTCAATTAATTTCTTAATGGCTTATGAGATGGAACAAATGTGTCTGAATTAGAAATAGGAAATCCTTGATTTATTAGGATCGTCAGACTGACAGGATTGTATGACAAAATGCAAGCTGCGTATGGATTGTGTCGTCGAAGTTTCACACAATGCGCATTGTTAATCGTTACTAAAATAAACGAAAATGGCTGAACGAAAGCGTGTGAAGAAAAAAATTATCAGAATCGGCATCAAAGAGTATGAAAATAAGAATGGAATCGGTGGCATTTCCTAGGATATAATCTAGGAATGAAACTAGAGATGGCATGTAACAAAAGAAGAAACAGAAGCCACCATCTCAAGCGGAACTCGCCCGGATCGCCGGATTCTTGTTTTGCGGAACTGGGTTGCCAACGTGAATGAGTTTAAATTCAACACAAGTGCCAGCGCAACATACAGCGGCCAGACTAACTTACATATATGTTTGATGCACTAAACTAGCACAACGTATGTAAGTTGACTTGAAATGTGTTATAGATTATATACATGTTATAAACCATTCCATCGTTACTTCGATTTGTTGAAGTTGTTTTTACTTAACATTCCGTGGCAAGACTTGTCACTTTCTATCTGACATTTTGTTCACCGCTTCCGTTTATTGATTGCGCCTCGTTTTCCGGAAAAAATACGTCATGTTCTATGTAAAGTTTGACTTTCGCTTTATTTTTAGAGGTAGTATTTTCCTGGTTTCCAAGCTAGGCAACTGACCACCCATGATTGTCGATGCTATGCATCGAAAATAATCTGATGATTAATCTATGACAGGATAAATTTTCAATTTTTGTAAACTTTATTATTTCATTGGGCGAAAACTACCTTCACGCGACAAACCCAGTCGGCCCCCATCCCCTTTCTGCTGAGTACCAAACAGAAGCAAAAAAACACTTTTATAAACTTATGGATGATTATGGTAAGGGGTTCAGAATCCAAAGCCGTTATTACTAAGGAGCGAACATTCATAGTAAATCAAGGGGAGACGTGTCCAGTAGAAGAAGTTAGAAGAATAGAAAAGATAACGACCCAAAATATTTTCTATCGAAGACGATTATTGTAATAAGACAGAGAGTACAATGTTATCGGTTTACCCTAAGAAAAAACCCATTTACATCCTGTATAGTGGTATGTGAGATTAAGTATCTTTTTCAGACAAGAATTTTCATATTAAATGTAAAAATGCTAGCGTGCAAGCCAAATGGACACAATTGCTTTACTACACATGGTACGAGTGCTAGAAGACGTAACTACCACCGATGTAAATAACAAAGAACTGATCGTTGTGACACCTGCGAAGCAAATATAATTGAAGATATAGCGAGCAATATATATAGCCATTGAAATAATCCAAGTTGGCATTGATGGAACCAAAATATGAAATACCTGAGAAGTTGTATCTTTTAAATTAGTCCAAAACTTCAGTGATTATTTACATTTCCACGCAGAATATCTACCAGCAACTTTAAATTACTACTTTTTAATTCTACTTTTAGTATTATGCTGCAGGTAAGACTCAGAAGTACATATGCTGACCCCTAAACATACGGAATAACTGTTGTATATTGATTTAATGATAATTGAGCACGTGCTAAATTATGTAATACATAGCAAAGGTGAGGGTACATTAAATCGCACGTGCTTGATTCTCATTATCATCTCTAAACTTTAACAAAAGCAAAAGTTATATTTACAGTTTTACATATTTTATAAAATACGATGTTTCTACAAACGATACGATTAGTGCAAAATTTAGTAAATATAGGTAAACTCTTACATTAGATGTATTTACAAATGGAACTGAATTGTTTCCGAATTATCATATTAGATGTATTTTATTTCCTTATTTGTGTTTGCATACCTTTTTCTATTATTTGTATAATTTATGTTTACTATTAACAATCCATGTTTTGGTTTGTTTTCTTTGTTGTGTGTGTGTGTGTGTGTGCCCATGTGTGTGTGTAGTTGTGTGTGTGTGTGTGTGTGGTGTTGTGTGTTGTGTGTCACTCTGAGTCTGTGTGTGTGTGTTGTGTGTAGATTGTGTGTGTGTGTGGTTTTTTAATATATTAAAATACTATTAATAAAATAATATCAGCTAAATTAACTGAAGATGGTTTATCTTATTCTCAATAAATGTCACTAATTTGTACCAATATTTTGCTACTTAAATGTATTATGTTGTATTATTATGTAGATCTTCATTATGGAGGCAAATAAAGAAATAATAATATTGAAAATTCAAAAAAGTCCCAGGGGCCTCGAGCTTTAGCCAAAATAAAAGTGTTCTAGTAGTGGTGTATTGAGGACAGTTATCAAAATTCTTAATGCTTTATGCCGTTCAAACTTTAAGAGTAAAGGATAATTACGTATTACGAATCACAAACATTGTACGGCAACATGTAACAAATTAACTTTTTGGTACATTTTTAAAACAAGAAAATGTCAATTTTTGAGAAGCTATTTTCGCGGCCATGCCAATTATTAACCAAAGTGATCCACTGATTTTCCAGTTTTAAAAAAATCAGAAAATCTGGACTGGTAAAATTTGTCGTTAGAGGTCCTAGTAAGGCAAAGTCTAATTCTAGCATATATTAAACACCATGGCTTCGAACCACGGCCCTTTTTTCAATCATAAAATTTATAAAACAAAAAAGTGTGACTTCCTGATCTATTTAATACTCATTTGTAACATTTAAAATATTATATTCCATTACTGATTTTTAATGACATATGTATTTCAGAACAAATAAAATATTGAATTAAAAACTTCAAAGTATTTCAGAATTGGAATCTATATTTTGATTTCGGTGCAAATTTGAAATATTTAAGAATTATTGTCAATTATCTTTTTAGATTTAATGAATTATAATATATATGAACCATAACCAAAGACTATGTAATATGTTTTTGCATATATATTCACTAGTGCAGGAAAAAGTAGGTTACAAATTACACGTAAATGGGGGCATCTTCTATAAACGGTTATTTTGAAATAAGTTCAGGTCTAAATGCTGATATTAACTACACATATCAATATGATAGCAGTGAAAAAGGTAAATTACTAAGGTTTAATTGTGAACGTTATCAATTAAAAAACCTTTTTTTCGCTAGCGTTATCATAATAATACACGAATCAATGCCATACCGGGGACATTATTGAATTTACAATCGCAACTTTTGTTTATTCAACTAGTGCGATCATTTGCCTTAATCTTGTTGGGGTGTTGTAGGTCATATTTCGTTTGCTTTATAAAATCCGAGACATTTAGCCACTCGGCCACCCGCTGCCGCATGAGTAATTAAGAAAAAAAAGGAGATGTCCTTTATTTAAATATTAACCTTTCTCCTTGCGGATATGAATGTTTACTCTATTGACACGATTTTTATACGATAAACATTCTAAGGAATATATTTTACATGACAATAGAATTAAAAACAATCTATTAATTTGCAACTCAAGTAGCTTTTTATGTATATAGCCTCTGTTACAATTGCTCTTCTGAAAGGATACCAATGTTTTATGTTTTTAAAATCAATTTAACTAAAATGTTGATTAAAGAATCAAAACCTTGAAGCGGCAAAAATTGACCACCTTCAAGAAGCTAAATAATTCAGACTTAGTAAAGGTTATTCAAATGAATGTAAAGTTATTCTTTTCATCATAGTCCTTTTTATTTATAATATTTGGATTTTTGTTCATCGATGTATTGTTAGTGCGACATATATTGAATGTATTGAACATAAACACAAACTGATCATGAATTGTTATTATACCAAGGTTTTCTATATTGGTTTTGTTTAACTTTTAATATATGCATTTTTTTAAATTTTATTCAATGTAAAACCATCTTTTGCTTGGTTGCTTTAGACTAATATGCCAGATTTGCATATATTTGTCTAATTCCGATGTAGTCTTTGAGCGCCAGACTAAGTTAACCTGGTACAAACTGTTTAAAGATTGAGAGATTGGTAGCAAGAATTATTATCACGGCGTACTGCCTTTTGGTAAGTAACAAAACACCATTTATATCTAAATGAGAGATACTAGGCAACAGGGTATGATAAACGGCATTGAAAGGTCAAAAAAGTGACAAAAGTCATAAGCATTACAGTTTCACTTTAGCAACTTAAATTTGTATTTGAGAAATTTAAAGTTATGGCTAGTTTGTATTTGCAAAATAAAAACTATAGCTTTCAAAAGGGTCGCGCTTCCATTGTGACAAGAGGTCACATTAAATGGGCAAATAACGATTAAAACAAAGTAAATATTTTTGCGCACATCTTCACCATGCGCATCTTTTAACATTATCCGAGTAGTATCATGGAGATATCAAACAACATCCAGGAAATAATTGTATGTATTTGTTACCAATATTAACAAACCAGACATTTTTATAGTTTTTATTGTTTGTATTGACTACAACAAATTTATTTTGATAATAATTTTTATAATTTATTTTTAAAACAATTAAACTTGAATTTGCATTTGACGTCAGCTTGATACATTTTTAAATCTATATGTATTTTTTAAATATCAATTCTGGTGCATTTTTTTCATAATATAAATTAAAATGTTAGTGTTCTTTCTTTTTTCATACTTAATTTGTTTCTGTTGTCGATTTCTCTTTCATTCAATTTAAGCTTGATGTTTTGTTTGTTTGAAATCTGTGTGATTCGCGAAGAAGATTCTCACAAAAAACTTTGAAAAATAAAAATGATTCATAGACCCATAAAAAAAAAAAAAAAAAAAAAAAAAAAAAAATGACACCATTATTTATAGATTAATGGTATGTTACTGATTATTAGATAAAATTTATAAAATACCTAAACCAATTTAGAAGCCATTAATTTTACCATAGGAATCTTTCCCAAAACATAGGCAACGTCGACGTCTATAGTGGTAATGTCAAATAACGTCGGGTTTTCGCGTTGTTCTCCAAGTTTTCCTTTTTTTAAAAACGCCAATCATATCGCGATTTTTTTTCAGATAAAAAATGTAGCTCCGCGCCGCATATTACTATTCCCCCAACAAGAATATGCAGTCCTCTTTGCACCAACCTCTAAGTTTTCATATAATTCTATTAAGAATCTTTACTAACATTCCATGCCGCAAATCGTCCGTTATCGGTTTTCTTCTTTTCGGCTTTTAATTTTAAATTTTTAAATTTTTCGTTATGGTTGCATTTTCGAAATATCCATATTTGGTGGTGCACAACTAAATTTATGTGACGCATTGCCTTTTTTCTTACCAAAATGCCACGAAAAAAAGTTTTGCTTTCTCAAAAAACGCCATTTGAGTCAACTGTTAATGGATAATATGCCAAATATTATGGGCTAAAATTGTAGACAATTCTATAAGGTATGTCAAATTTTTAGTAATAACATCAATACATGAAAAGAAAATCAAAGAAAAAAGTGTTGTAATAGATATATAGAGAAAAAACAACAGTGACGAAAACTTATGCCCATGCACTGTTATTTCCTTGCGTGTCATACTGATTAAAAGTCACATGAGTTTCATTACCACACATACGTTTATACGTTTATGCATGTATATAAGTTATTAATCAACTTATTATCATGCTTGTATGATGCAGTTTTATAGTTTCATGTCATTACTATAGCCTGGTGATTTTGCGGACCAAAATTTTCGCCGGACTTGAAATCTAAAAAAAGGAAAATCATTTGTAGTAATTTTAGTTTTTTCGTGATTATGGATTTAAGGTAGATATCATCAGACCATCTCTCATTATTTTTGTCGGATCCAATTTTCGCAATCCACGAGGCAATGTGATCGCGAAATTCGCGAAAATATCATTTCTCCGCGAAAATAACCGGCTAAACGGTATTTCATTTTTTCTTTAAAGTGTCTGTCACCGGGTCAACATCATTGCGGTTGATCTTTCACTTTGTGAAAGCATGGTAGACGACTCAACCGGGCAAACATTCCTGATTCGGAAAAAGGAATGCGGTATACATCATTGTTTCGAGATGTGCATAAACAGGAAAAATTCCTGCTAAAAGTGTCAACCTATAACAAATTACATCTTATTTTGTGAGTTGAATAAGACAACCCCCTAGACCGCCACCCCACTGGACTTGAACATCATGATTACTTTTACGCCGGAAAACCAATCCGTGAAAAAAACTGATACGAGAGGTAAATATGCATTCTCAGAATAGCATTAATGGCAAAAGTGAAGCAATTTTAACTAAGGACAGTACATTTTAAACTTGCAAGGGAGGTTATCGTCTTTGTTATGTCTATCCTTCGAATGTCTCGATTGTATGTTTTGAAACAGACCGTTGTTGATGTTAGTTTCATATATCTATTTTCGAATTATTAATAAGATTTTAATGGTATAGGCGCCGTAACTGTCATACTGACGAGTCACAAGAAAACATTAACATTTCATTCATACCAAAAGTTACCAATAAATCCTGAGAATTTGCATAACTAACCAGGCATAAGTTTTTATTTGACCCAATTTACATAAACAGCTAAAATTGCATCGTGAATTATGATTTTTCAATAGATACCAAAGAACCAAAACTAGCATGCCATTTTTTTGCGCACACATTTAACTTTAATAATGACCTTGAAAATAACATGGCTTTATAATTGATATTATGTTAAAGTAGTTTTAAGAACATGCATTTTTTAGTATTTCTAAATCTGCTCCTATCATGCCATAGCAACATTTTTTTTTCTTTTTTAAACGTATAGGGATTATCGTCCAGGAAATGTAGCTTAAAAAGCACATGACGGTTATTCATCAATCAGCTGTTATGTCTCATTAGATTTGCCTACATAACCTTGCTATACCTATACAATAAAGCCTTAAAATGTAGCAAATGGTTATTCCTACGGAACAATATGGTAGAACTAGAATAACATTAGTTCTTGATAAGATGTTCAGACACATTGAATCAAATGTTTCAGAACAATTGAATCCAATGTTCCTGAACATTGAATCAAAATGTTCTTGAACATGAATCAAATATTCCAGAAAATTGAATCAAATATTCCTTAACAGTTTCAGCAAATGTCCCGGAACATTGAATCAATATGTTCCTTAAATATAAAGCAAATGTTCCGAAACCATTAAAAACATTATCAACCAATTGTTTTATGATAAAAAAATCGGGTTGTTAATTTGTATTTCAGACAGGTGACTTGCTACCTCGACGGTCTGCTTGGCCGCCAAATACTGCCTGTTATTTGTTGAGCTTTCAAAGCGGAGTATATGTATAGGTAGAGAAAACAATCAAAGCTCAGGTTAACGCTTGTAATATTAAAAAGATAGGGTTTCCGTCTTGTTTGCGCTACTTGAAACAAACATATATAACTTTTTAGCTTATGTATGTGTTTTACGAAGCGTGTTTTATAGTTATTTTATCGCGGCCGCAAACTAAGGAGAAATTTTTCGTTTTCCTGGAAATTATTATTTCTAGGTGGGCCTAATACGCTATCGTATGCATTAATCATGAGCCCCTGTCTTAGAATTTAATATATGAAAGTAATTTGATTAAGAGACTTGGCTATCAATTATAATATTTAAATCTTCTTAGAAGTATTTTTAAACCATAATGAATACAAAATATTTTAACTTGTGATGTATCATTTATATTTTAAATTACTTTTTGTGAAACCGATGTGAACATAAGAATATAAATCTATATGTTGTTTTAGAGCGCATATACGTGGGAACCATTCTTTTAGTCGATTTCCTCGTAGACCGGTTTTAACCCAACGTTTTTACATTCAACATCAGTAAACTACGCAATATAAAAATACGAGCAAATCACAGAAAAATGCAGCAAGGCATTATAACCACTTCATCCATGTATTCAAGGGAAAACATGTTTTGTGAGTGAAATAAAAAAAAAAAGTAAAGTTTAAACAAGTTTTAATACCCCATGTTCCTCCCCTAACTCCCAATAAAAATATTTGTCTAGTTTCATTACATTTGTTTGCATTTAGAACTGCTTGTATTTCTACATATTATGATATTGCAGAAGAGTCAGTTCTCTTATCATTTGAACACCAACCCAACAAACAAGCCCTGTGCCAGGTAAAGTATCCGGGGTAATATACCACATTGAAGTCAGTGCCACAACCGAACAAATAGCAACGCACAAATCATTTTAAAATTGTTTCCGAATTAAAGGTAGGTCACTTAACTTTTTCTTGTAAACTTTGAAGTTTTTTTTACGTTTGCAAATGGATTCCTGGAGCATTAAAAATTCTTTTCAATTGGACCACAATCAATATTGTAATGCCAACTGCAATAGAGGCAAATTAAATGCCAACTGAAAGACGCTGAATGCTTTTATTTCATTTGATAAACAATTTTATATAATTAACCAAAAACATTTTGATATACATATTATAATTGAAAAGATAAGTCTATTATCATCAAAGACAAAACAGCCAATTTGAAACAGCCATCTTCGTGAAATCGCTGGTTATCGGACAATTGTTGACGCACATGATAATGACGTCATAATAAGCGGATGGTAGTTCATAGCATGATGAATATCAACTGCCTAAGGTAAGGTTACATTGTAGAATTCCGCGAAAATATACTATAAAACAGCAAGGAGTCTTTTGAGCATCTTTTTCATTGGACGAATCTTTTCCACGGAATTTCGTTTTTTTCATAATGATTTGAGATCAGTGTGATGCCGTATCAAACTATAAGAATTCCTGCTGCCTGTGATACGTGATTATTCCAAAATTGTGTTTTAAAATATTTATGTAATGTTTTAAACTCTAAAAATTAATTTGAATATTAATGACAAATAAAAGTATTGATAATTTTACTGATTAATTACTTTGTTCTACAAAATAATTGATTATTTATTTTATCAAAATAAATTGTTTATTGATAATAATAATTAGATACTCTTGTTTTACCTCATTAACCTAAATCCATTGATTCATGTGTTGTAATAAAACAGTTTAGAGTTGACTTTTGTCAGATAAAGGCCTTTACACTACCTAGATTTACTATATTTCAGCTCCAGACGTCCTTACGACCGCCGTCCCTGATACACCACCGTCCATATATGTCAACACAATTTAAAAACCCATCATTTGAATAACATTTGTTGATTATAATGTAAATTTGCCCACTGAAATATAAGTATTTCCATAACTTGTTCATTTAAAACGATTTAATATAATTTATACCAAAGATACTGAATTTTCCCTTGTTATGTATAGAGAATGTATTACACATCTATACGCCAACAAGAAATAAACATTTAACTCTCGAAAAACATAACAGGAACATGTACAGTGAAAGCAGGAGAAGTTTTGTCTGCTGACTTCATCCTATATTTCGTGTTGCAATTGCAAAGTTACCTCCCTTGCGTGTAGATATCCGTTTTGACATCATTATTTTTTGTTCAACCAAATTTACGTCACTTTTTCTCTAAAAAAGTACGCCGTTACACTTCCGAAAAAATATATATTACATGGAAGTGATCTAGATCGGGTTATCTCAAGTATAGAAAGCTAAAAGATTTTTTTAGCATTAATTACATAATCTTAGCCCGAGACTTAAATACCCGATCTCGATATTAACTTACATGTAATATATTGTTTTTCTTGCCTCTAAGATATAAACACAAGCCGCGTCCAAATGTAGATTATCACGTCTTTGGCCTCCTGGTCAAAAGCATAATACCCATTCTGTCTGCGCATTCTCAGTAAAACTATAGTTTGGTTTTGTATCAAATAAAAACGATTAATCAATCGGTACAAACATTTTTTGATAATTAAGAAAAAAACAACCAAGCAATTTATGGAAATGATCTTAGTTCATATATTTTTTTAATTAATATTGATTAAAATCTGACAGTATGTGACCGTCACGAGCGGACGTTTAGGTGAGATTGTGGTTAAAATTCCGCAAAAAATCATATAAAGGTAAATTCTGACACTGGGTTGCATGTGAGATTTCCTTGACCAAAGTGACGAGAAATAGGAATGTCTACATGCCAAGGACAGATAACTCTGTAATATGCACAATATATGGTAAAATGTATTTGAATGTAAACATATTGCTGCATTTTGCCTGTATATTCTACGAGAACTCTACCATGTTGATTACATATAGTACATTGACAGTATTTCCATAGCGTCTATCGTGCAGAATTTAAGTATATGCATAGCACATTTATGGAACTACCTAAATTGGTTTCAAGTGTTGCTCTTCGATAGTTCGGTTGGGCGTAGATCACGTTAGTTCATGGCCTTTTTAATGGGACAAACTTGGAATGAACGTATTGTATTAAATTTACAGCATACCGGTTCAGTATATTAACAGCCTCAAGAGCCATTGATGAAGGATCGCGTAGCCATTAACTTCAGCTAAAGTCTACAGTATCGATGCCATTTTTTCGTCAACCTAAATTGTCAGTTGATTTGCATAAAAACAAATGTCGTCGTGAGTGACATATCATAACCTGATCACGACAACGTCTGGAATTACAATAAATGCAACAACGATCATGAATTATTATCTTTATAAAAACAGGCGAAATGTAATGACCGAATGCAATGCCGTTTTAAAGGCACAGCCAGGATGTTTCTTGTAACCATTCAGTAAGCAAATGTGATAAAAGTGAATTTATTGAAAAAAAACGGAGCCGAATATTTGTTCTATAGTCATTTGACTCAAACCAATCCAAAAAGATAAAAAGTATATGATATAGTTTTTTGAGAAGGTTCCAAGGAATGTGTAGGGTTGTGTTGTGCTTTTAAAGAGTTTATGTTTTATACAACTGCCAAATTGGTAATATATTTACATTGCTGAGATTGTGTATGATGAAGGATGAATGTTTATTGTTTTTAGATATGTATATAGTATGCGTTGTGGCCGTACTTGTGTAGCTCTGCAGCGATTTTGATGAGTTATGTATGTTGGACTATGACCTGTGTGTGATTTTGAAGATTAATATTAATTATTTAATCTGGTTGAATACCAATTGTAGAACATTCGCTTGCCGCCCACACCCCACCCACCCCCCCCCCCCCACCCACCCCCCCACCCCACCCCCACC
>SAYR01060909.1:37140-85876 GCA_004382745.1 Argopecten irradians irradians | reverse complement strand
CATGAACATCTAAGACTTTATCAACATCTACCACAACACCAACATCTACTCCATCATCAACATCTACCACATCACCAACATCTGCAACAAAACCAACATCTACCCCATCATCAACATCTACCACATCATCAACATCTACCCCATCATCAACATCTACCCCATCATCAACATCTACCACAACACCAACATCTACCCCATCATGAACATCAACCACTTTATCAACATTTACCACAACACCAACATTTATCACATCATCAACATCTACCACAACACCAACGTCTGCCACAACACCAACATCTACCCCATCATCAACATCTACCACATCATCAACATATACCATATCATCAACATCTACCACATTACCAACATCTACCACATCACCACCATCTACCATATCATCAACATCTACCACAACACCAACATATACCATATCATCAATGTCTACCACATCACCAACATCTATAACAACAACAACATCTACCCATCATCAACATCTACCCCATCATCAACATATACTATATCATCAACGTCTACCACAACACCAACATCTACCACAACAACAACATCTACCACATCATCAACATCTACCCCATCATCAACATCTACCCCATCATCAACATATACCATATCATCAACATCTACCATATCATTAACATCTACCACAACAACAACATCTACCACATCATAAACATCTACCCCATCATCACCATCTACCACATCATCAACATCTACCCTATCATCAACGTCTACATCAACACCAACATCTACCACAATACCAACATCTACCACAGCACCAATATCTACCACATCATCAAAACGAAAATGGCATCTTTCCTCTTGATACTTTTAACAAATATCAAACAAACTACCCTTATTTGTATATTGTCGATCCTACAAGCGACCATAAACACAAATATCACTGTTCCTATTCTGCTCCGTTTACTTATGTCCGGAGACATCCATCCTAACCCTGGTCCAGATAACATAAACACATCTACTTTTCACTCTCTAAACTTAATGCAATTAAACGTTAGAAGTCTATGCAATTAGATCAATTATGTTAATCAACATCTAACGATGTTTATATACTCTGCATTACAGAAAGTCATTTAGATTGTTCAATACGAAATGAAAATAATCATATACACGGTTTTAGTGACGAGCCTTTTCGCAAAGATAGAAATGTGTTTGGAGGTGGCGTTCTTATGTATTTTTCAAACTCTATTATAGCGAAGATATGATCTCGAATTTGCAAACGACGAAATTATCTGGGCACAAGTACATTCAAACAACACAATGTAAATTGTTGCAAATCTGTACAAATCCCCTAATATAACAAATTCAAATGGTATCTGGCAACGCCTGACACACTCACTAGATAATGTATTTGACATTACTAACAATGTAATAGTATTGGATGACTTCAGTGTAATTTTTTAAAACTTAAACCGAGGGGAACTATATAACATACTTACATCTTTTAACCTTACCAATATTGTACTGGAACCAACCAGAACGGTTGCAAACTCATCTAGTTTGATTGATCGTATTATAGTAAGTGATACTATCACTACAATCCTCTCTGATGTAATTTAAGTTGACAACTCAATAAGTGATCCTAAAGCAGTTTTTGCAATAATTGATTTTTAAAAATCCGTTGAATAGAAAGTGTCGATTTATGCAGATATCGATCAGCTAAAAAAAAAAAAAAAAAAAACCACCGCGATATCTCCCCTATATTGTGAACATTCATCGAACTATACTTCTGACGACACACAAAAATGCAACCTTTTAAACGATTACTTTACATCCATATCGACAATAGATGACCAAAGCAAGCACCTACCTACATTTAATGCACAAACCGCCTCCACACTCACCGATATAGTTACATTTATAACACCCGATGAAGTGAAAGATATTTTAAGTATTTTAAGTATAAATAAAGCAACAGGTCCTGACGATATAAACCATAGAATGTTGAAATTGATTATTAACTTTCCCTTTTCTCCTTCATTCTTAAAATAGAAAATTTTGATTGATATTTTACATATGTATTGTCTTCATTGCTGTCCATTATGTATTTATTCATATTATGTATTCGGGAGAGGACGTTACTAAGTTGGCAAAACTTGTGTCCAATCCCTGTTGTCAATAATTTACGACAATAAAAATATGCTTAAAATAAAAAAAATCAAGATCCACTACTTCATCAGCATCTACAACAACACCAACATCTACAACAACACCAACATCTACAACAACACCAACATCTACAACAACATCAACATCTAAAATAACATCAACACCTACAACAACATCAACATCTACAATAACATAAACATCTACAATAACATCAACATCTACAATAACATCATCATCCACAACAACATCAACATCCACATCCTCTCCCACATTAATAACATCTACCACACCAACATTTACCACAACACCAATATCTACCAGAACACCAACATCTACCATATCATCAACATCTACCACATCATCAACATCTACCACAACAACAATATCTACCACACCAACATTTACCACAACACCAATATCTACCATAACACTAACATCTACCACAGCACCAACATCTACCACAACACTAACATCTACTACAACACCAACATCTACCACATCATCAATATCTACCACAACACCAACATCTACCACTTCATCAACAACTACCACAACGCCAACATCTATCACATCATCAACATATACAACTTCAGCAACATCTACCACAATACCAACTTCTACCACATTGCCAGAATCTACCACAACACCAATCACTACCACAATGACGAGATCTATCAAGATTTATCAATATCTTCCACAACACCAACATCTACAACCTCTCCCACATCATCAACATCTACAACAACACCAACCTCTACCACAACACCAACATCTACCGCATCACGAACATCTACTTCTTCGTCAACTACTACCACAACATCAACATCATCTACAACAAATACGGCAAGTAGAATAATTCCGCTAGGAGGGGCCAGTACTTCGAAGACAGAATTCTCAACAACTGCAGCATCACAGGAAAAAGCAGGTGAATAAACGATTCATTATTTAGCCTATCAATCACTTTAATCAGTCGTATGCTATGGTAATAAGTAGACGAGTACATGTTCCCATTTGAATGTCTTTTTATTATATTTTTCTTTGTGTTCAACTTTACAGTGTAGTGAAAACTGAACTCAATATCATTCTGATTTTTTTTATTATATTTTGTTTTCTTTTTCGTAAACCAAAAGGTGAGACAAAATCATTGCTTGCATTCATATTTATCTTGTTTATGTTAAAATGATTTTAATTTGGTGTTTTCAAAGAAAAGAATATCTTCATTTCATCATAATCTTCTGCTGTTAAATCAAACTATTCTGGTCCCTTTACACATGTGTGATGAATCGAAACCAATTGTAGAAAAAAAGTCTGATTACATAAACGTTCTTTCCATAACCATAAATTGTTTCTCAGTTATTAATATAGCGTTGATTTAAACATACTTGCATATATACAAATGGGATTAGAAACTTCGATATATACAATATAGGTATGCTTTATCACATGTGCCATTCAGCCACAGATTCAGCGTTATTGATCACATTTGATTAAAAACACTTAATGAAATGAGGTTTTTTATTTGCAGAGATCAGCATGATATTTGTCTTATAGTAATACTTTTATTTGCGTGAGTTTGAACATAGGTAAAACAATAGATTAAAGATAACAGGTATGGCTAATTGCTGCTTGAGTTTGACAATACGCGTACGTTTCTCAAGACCAGTATAGAAAGAAAATCGTGCAATTAATATATGTTTCTAGACATCTATAAGTCAAAGACTTTTGATATGTTGATGTCAGTTTTGATTTCTTTTTCTAGGATGAATACTGGTTCTAGTCTGGGACCTTGATATACCTGGATATCGTTACAATGCCATCGGATATTCATAAAAAGCGGACTGTGCGAATTTTGGATAGTTTTCGACGACGGGGACACTGAAGTTTCTCATATGGAAAATAACATATTTCATAAGTATTATAAGACTGTTACATATGTCGATATGAATGATTGGGATATTCTACCACAGGGTCACAAAATGCTTGCCGAGTGTTTTACATTTTGTGATCCCGAGGGTGGAATATCCCTATTCTTCATATCTATATGTGGGAGTATGTTTTCTCTCTCATATCTGAATATTTTATCATCATGATGACTCTGAAATTATAATAGCCGGCCATTTTTAGTCATAATTTCGTAGAAAATAGCAAATGCTATTCAATTCTCCTAATCCCTTTATTTTCAATATGTATAGGTAAAAACAGCATAGTTTCTTAGAATAACGTTGAAATTCACCGAACAAATGCTACTTTTGTTTTTATAGTGACATCAAAAGTTTGTATTGTATTGTAACAGGCGGCATGATTGTATTGCTTCCGACAGACCACTATTACACTAGTAGGTATGAGAGAAAAAAGGTTCCTTGTAAACAAGGTCTGTTATATGTGTAATAGTTTTCAAATTTGCATGTCAATTTTATATCTTTGAGTTTCCTTTCTTTTGAACAAGTCCTTGATGACGATAATTACAACATATAACGATAACATCTTGGAAGGATCTACATACGAGATTATGAACTTTGCTGGTCTCATCATAATTGAAATTATCTCAGTGATTAGCATAGGCTACCCCATTGCTTCTGCAGTCGCAGATATAATTGTTTTAGAAATATGATAAGATTTAACAATGCTGCAGATGAATTGATTAATATCCTAAATGTATCCAGCATTTCTTTCTACATTTTTACTGATAAGACAAATTATCTTATGTTTAGATAGTGTTTTAAACTTTGTATTTCCTATTTTTTGTATCGCTTGTTTGTTGGATACCCTTAGTTTAGATGACATGGAATCATCAGTATAATGACAGTTTCTAGTTATTTTCTATTAAAACAACACAATTTGCATTAGAACATTTTATTGTCGTGATGTTACCGATAATTTCAATGGGTATTATGAAAAACTAATACTTATTCTGGTGGAATGGCTGACGTCAATAGCTGTATTTGGTTATAAATATCTTGTATGTGCTTTGTATTTATGCTGGTGAAAGATCGGGTCATGTTCTCTCATACCTCTATGGATACTGGTTAATTTTATGCAGTTCTCTTGTGTTGATTAAGGCTTTAGTTATAGAGTTACTTAGCATGCAATGCAACCTCATGAAGTCAACAAAATAACTGCTCTTTGGTCAAATGTTAACGTCATTTTCAGGCTGTGTTTACGGTAAAGGAGACAAACAGCGGGATTTGTGTTAAATTATCAAGCAATATTTACATTTCCGTTTTCTCTTTGCTATATAACCTTACCAACTTCGAAATCGTTTACAGTTGCGTAAACGCAGTGGTTGCCGCGTAAGAATACACACACCGGAATACTGACTTCCGCAAGTAGTGTGAATGCGCATTCGATTAGGCCTATTGTATCTGTATGACAAATCTTCAATATACTGTATGTATGGATGTAATGTAAATCTTTAATTATATATCAGCAAATAAAATATTTAACAAAAATTTGTATAAATGGGATTAAAAAAGATAAAGATAATGTGGAACTATATTTTGTGTACTCTCTGAATTTGACAACATTTTCCGCCAAATTGAAGCCAGCTGTTCCGGGATTCCATCAATTGACCGGCTGTTCCAACAATCGTATAACGTTGAAAAAACAGAGTTTTATTTTATTTGACAGTTAATTTTTAATGAAATGGTCTGCCGAAATATAAATATAAGGAATGATTTATTATATAATAATAACGCGCGTCATTTAAAATATCTGTACAAAAAATGCAGTTTACACATCAGTAAACAACAAACAATAAAAATCATATCTTAAATATTCAGTGATAACATTTTATATGAATGTGTGTTTTTTAAGTCATTACTTCATATATAGATATCAGAATTGAAAAAAATGAAACCGTCTTTTATATGTGGACATATAGAATATCGATATTCTACACTTAGGATCATTAAATGCTGTAAAAACCCCGACAATTCTCGGGTATACTACATATTTTGGGCTTCGGGTAGAATATCATCATCTTTCAAATCCATGCACATATTAAATTATTAAAATCATACAATATAAGAGCGAACCTGTTGTGGCGCCTTGAATCCTATTACGTGTTTTATTTTCTTCTATACATATCATCCTCCCATCTTGAATTTATAAGATCCTACTTGATATAAAAATATTCTTTTAAAGTTTGAATTTAACCTATTTTAAAGCAATTGCATTGTGGATTGTAACAACGAACACGGAGGAATTGAGAGTTGTTACGGATGGGATGTTTGTTGGAAAAGCATTCATACAAAAATGAAGAATACTTAGTATATTATTAAGACTAATACATTTTATTTCTTTTTAAAAATGAGAAATAACAAAGGGGCGGTCGGGCGCTTTTACATAACCGGCCGGGGCTCGATCCCCGGAGGGACATGGAAAGGTAACGTTTGACTTGCCCGACCATGCGAGTTTTATCCAGGCGCTTACATAATGATCAATCAAAAGCTTATATGTTATATAACTTGGAATCGATGTGAAATAGATAAAATTACAGTTTTATAGTATAATGACAAAATACTCATATAACCCAAGTCAGATTAAACTAGCGTTGCTATATATGCTGATTTGTCTAGATAAGTGAACAGAACGTTATTGTCTCATACGGTGTCTTGCATTTTATCTACGTACACACGACCTTAAGTCTGATAGGACTATGCACATAAATAACAAACCAAAGACATTGTACATATCCATACGCCATATAAGAACTATTACTCATATAGACTAATACAACCTCTCAAAGGTTTGATTTATGGTATATGCGTTATCTTATTTACACAAGAGTACAAAAAACACGTAGATAAAACGGATGTTACCAGCAGCCTAGAACTAAAGCGAGTCATGAAAAGGGAAAATACAATATTGGAGATAGAAGCCTAAGGGACGCACGTAAATAGATAAGTCGAATGTCAAAGATGCTATTCAGCGTTACAGGATAATAGCATTTTATTGATGCAGTTATGGATTGATAGTGATATAAAAAGGCACTCTACAATACAGTTTTTAAAACTCAAATAGAAAAAAAGTCTTTGTTAACCTTTATTGATAACTAATATGTAAGTCTGTTCAGTAAAGATGTCGAAGATTTATCTCTTTTAGCCCTTTTGGCCCAAATTCTCGGGCCGATTGTTGTTACAATTGATTAATCACCTTTGTGGGAAATCAGAATCAGACATGTCCTTCAGTTAAAAACTAAATCAGTTAAGCCAATACATTTCAATATGTCAATATGTCATTTACGTCCTGAATTTATTGTGTGATATTTAGGTTTTGTGTGTTGATTTACAGTAAAATAAATACATGTTTCTTTGGTTTGGTTTGTTTAGTTTTGTGTCCTTTTAATTAACAGTCAGTGTCATGTAAGGACGTGCCAGGGTTGATGGTGGATGAAAAAACCATGAGTACCCGAAGAAAAATCACCGATCAATGGTCAGTACCTGGCAACTGTCCCGCTTAGGATTCGAACTCGTCATCAAAGATGGAGGACTTGTGGTATTATGTCGGAACATATCAACCCCTAGACATATACCTTCAAAGCTGTAATTACACTATGTTATCATGAATTAAACTTCGTTTAACTTTTAAAACGTTAAGTTTTTCGAAATCTTGACATAACTAGTACTGATATGTAAGAAAACATGGTTTTACTTGACACGAAAAGAAAAAAAAAATCCGGATGTCATAAAATTTACGTAATTTTATTTAAAAATGTCTCAAAGGAACAAAACATGAAATTAATTCTGGTGTTTAAAGGCCTGACATGGAATGCATACACCTTAAAGGTACATTTCAATAAAGTCATTCTGCATAACCAGAGAGCAAGTCATTACATGAATCAATAGTTATGAAATAGGAATGTAAACCAAAACGCATTCAGGATTGCATGATATTGTTAGCTACTTCATTATATATAGATTTTTGATATGATCAATTAAAGGTAGGTTTTGCCCAACCAAATAAATATTTTTGTAAAATCCGATAAACGGAAGAAAATGTGAAAAAAAACATATTAAAAATACCTCAATTTAATTTCTTAATGCTTATGAGATGGAACAAATGTGTCTTGAATACGAAATAGGAAATCCTTGATTTATTAGGATCGTCAGACTGACAGGATTGTATGCAAATGAAGCTGCGATGGATTGTGTCGTCGAAGTTTCACACATGCGCATTGTTACGTACTAAAAGTAAACAAAATGGCTGAACGAAAGCGTGTGAGAAAAAATTATCAGAATCGGCATCAAAGAGTATGAAATAAGAATGGAATCGGTGGCATCCTAGGATATATATCTAGGGAATGAAACTAAGAGATGGCATGTAACAAAAGAAGAAACAGAAGCCACATCTCAAGCGGAACTCGCCCGGATTCGCCCGGATTCTGTTTGGACTGGGTTGCACGTGATGAGTTAAAATTCAACACAAGTGCCAGCGCACATACAGCGGCAGACTAACTACATATATGTTTGATGCACTAAGCTAGCAAACGTATGTAAGTGACTTGAAATGTTATAGATTATATGACATGTATAAACCATCCATCGTACTTCGATTTGTTGAAGTTGTTTTTACTTAACATTCCGTGGCAAGACTGTCACTTCTATCTGACATTTTGTTGCACGCTTCCGTTTATTGATGCGGCCTCGTTTCGGAAAAAATACGTCATGTTCTATGTAAAGTTTGACTTCGCTTTATTTTTAGAGGAGTATTTTCCTGGTCAAGCTAGGCAACTGACCACCCATATTGTTCGATGTATGCATCGAAAATAATCTGATGATTAATCTATGAACAGGATAAATTTCAATTTTGTAAACTTTATATTTCATTGGGCGAAAACTACCTTTCACCGACAAACCAGTCGCCCCATCCCCTTTCTGCTGAGTACCAAACAGAAGCAAAAACACTTTTATAAACTATGGTGTATGGTAAGGGGTCAGAATCCAAAGCCGTTATTACTAGGGCGAACATTCATAGTATCAAGGGAGACGTTCCAGAGAAGAAAGTTAGAAGTAATAGAAAAGATGAGACCCAAAATATTCTATCGAAGACGATTATGTAATGAAGACAGAGAGTACAATGTTATCGGTTTACCTTAAGAAAAAAACCCATTTACATCCTGTATAGTGTATGTGAGATTAAGTATCTTTTCAGACAAGAATTTTCATATTAAATGTAAAAATGCTAGCGTGCAAGCAAATGGACACAAGTTGCTTTACTACACTGGTACGAGTGCTAGAAGACGTAACTACCACCGATGTAAATAACAAAGAATGATCGTTTGTGAACACTGCAGCAACATATTGAAGATATATGCGAGCATATTATAGCCATTGAAATAATCCAAGTTGCATTATTGGAACCAAATATGAAATACCTGAGAAGTTGTATCTTTAAATTAGTCCAAAACTTCAGTGATTATTTACTATTTCACGCAGATATTCTACAGCAACTTTAAATACTACTTTTAATTCTACTTTATATTATGCTGCAGGTAAGACATCAGAAGTACATATGCTGACCCTAATACATACGGAATAACTGTTTATATTGGGATAATGATAATTGAGCACGTGTAAATTATGTAATCATAGCAAAGTGAGGGTACATTAAATTCGCACGTGCTTGATTCTCATTATCATCTCTAAACTTTTAACAAAAGCAAAAGTTATATTTACAGTTTTACATATTTTATAAATACGATGTTTCTACAATACGAACGATAGTGCAAAATTTAGTAAATATAGTAAACTCTACATTAGATGTATTTACATGGAACTGATCTGTTTCGAATTATCATATTAGATGTTTTATGTTTCCTTGATTTTGTGTTTGCATACCTTTTTCTATTATTTGTATAATTTATGTTACTATTAACAATCATGTTTTTGTGTTTGTTTTCTTTGTGTGTGTGTGTGGGTGTGTGTGTGTGTGTGTGTGTGTGTGTGTGTGTGTGTGTGTGTGTGTGTGTGTGTGTGTGTGTGTGTGTGTGTGTGTGTGTGTGTGTGTGTGTGTGTGGTTTTTTAATTATAAAGTACTATTATAAATAATATCAGCTAATTAACTGAAGATGGATTTATCTTATTCTCAATAAATGTCACTTAATTTGTACCAATATTTTGCTACTTAAATGTATTATGTTGTATTATTATGTAATCTTCATTATGGAGGCAAATAAAGAAATAATAATATTTGAAAATTCAAAAAAAGTCCCAGGGGCCTGAGCTATAGCCAAATTAAAGTTGTCTAGTAGTGGTGTATGAGACAGTATCAAAATCATGCTTTATGCCGTCAAACTGAAGAGTAAAGATAATTACGTATTACGATCACAAACATGTAGGCAACATGTAACAAATAACTTTTTGGTACATTTTTAAAACAGAAAATGTCAATTTTTTGAGAGCTATTTTCGGCCATGCCAATTATTAACAAAAGTGATCCACTGATTTTCCAGTTTTTAAAAAAATCAGAAAATCTGGACTGGTAAATTTGTCGTTAAGAGGTCCTAGTAAGGCAAGGTCTATTCTAAGCAATATTACACCATGGTCGAACCACGGCCTTTTTCAATCATAAAATTTATAAAGCAAAAAAGTGACTTCCTGATCTATTTAATACTCATTTGTAACATTAAATATATAATCCTTACTGATTTTATGACATATGTATTTCAGAACAAATAAAATATTGAATTAAAACTTCAAAGTATTTCAGAATTGAATTATATTTGATTTCGGTGCAAATTGTAAATATTTAAGAATTATTGTCAATATCTTTTAGATTTATGAATATGAATATATATGACATAACCAAAGACTATGTAATATGTTTTTGCATATATATGTCACTAGTGCAGGAAAAAGTAGGTTACATGCACGTAAATGGGGGCATCTTCTATAAACGGTATTTGAAATAAGTTCAGTCTAAATGCTGATATTACTACATATGATCAATATGATAGCAGAAAAAGGTAAATACTAAGGTTTAATTGTGAAACGTATCAATTAAAAACACTTTTTTCGCTAGCGTTATCATAATAATACCGAATCAATTGCCATACCGGGGACATGTATTGAATTTACAATGCGAACTTTTGTTATCAACTAGTGCGATCCATTGCTTAATCTTTGGTTTGGGAGTGTGTAGGTCATATTCGTTTGCTTTATAAAATACCGAGACATCTTAGCCACTCGGCCACCGCTGCCGTCATGAGTAATTAAGAAAAAAAGGAGATGTCCTTTATTTTAAATATTCAACCTTCTCCTTGCGGATATGAATGTTTACTCTATTGACACGATTTTATACGATAAACATTCTAAGAATATATTTTTACATGACAATGAATTAAAACAATCTATAATGCAACTCAAGTAGCTTTTTATGTATATAGCCTCTGTTACAAATTGCTCTTCTGAAAGGATACAATGTTTTTTGTTTTAAATCAATTTAACTAAAATGTTGATTAAAGAATCAAAACCTTGAAGCGGCAAAATTGACACCTTCAGAAGGTAATAATGTCAGACTAGTAAAAGGTTTTCAATGAATGTAAGTTATTCTTTCATCATATCCTTTTTATTATAATATTGGATTGTTTTGTTCATCGATGTATTGTTAGTGGGACATTATTGAATGTATATGCATAACACAAACTGATATGAATTGTTGATTATACCAAGGTTTTCTATAATGGTTTTGTTAACTTTTAATATATGCATTTTTTTATTTTATTCAATGTAAAACCATCCTTTGCTGGTTGCCTTTAGACATAATATGCAGATTGCATGATATTTGTCTAATTCCGATGAGTTTTGAGCGCAGACTAAGTTACCTGGTACAACTGTTAAGATGAGAGTATTGGTAGCAAGAATTATTATCACGGCGTTACTGCTTTTTGGTAAGTACAAAACACCATTTTCATATCTAAATGGAGATACTAGGCAACCGGGATGATAAACGCATAAAGTCAAAAAAGTGACAAAAGTCATAAGCATTACAGTTTCACTTTAGCAACTTAATATTTGTATGAGAAATTTAAAGTTATGGCTAGTTTGTATTGCAAAATAAAAACTATAGCTTTCAAAAGGGTCGCGTTCCATTGTGACAAGAGTCACATTAAATGGGCAAATAACGATTAAAACAAAGTAAAATATTTTTGCACATCTTCACCATGCGCATCTTTTAACATTTTATCCGAGTATGTATCATGAGATATCAAACAACATCCAGGAAATAATGTATGTATTTGTTACCAATATAACAAAACAGACAATTTTTATAGTTTTTATTGTTGTATTGACTACAACAAATTTATTTTGATAATAATTTTTATATTTTATTTTTAAAACAATAACTTGAATTTGCATTTGACGTCAGCTTGATACATTTTTAAATCTATATGTATTTTTTAAATATCAATTTGGCTGCATTTTTTCATATATAAATTAAAATGTTAGTGTTCTTTCTTTTTCATACTTAATTTGTTTCTGTTTGGTCGATTCTCTTTCTTCATTTAAGCGTTGATGTTTTGTTTTGTTTGAAATCTGTGTGATTCCGCGAAGAAGATTCTCACAAAAGCTTTGAAAATAAAAATGATTCAATAAACCCATAAAAAAAAATAGTGACACCATTATTTATAATTAATGGTATTGTACTGATTATTAGATAAAATAAAATACCAAACCAATAGAAGCCATTAATTTTACATAGGAATCTTTTTCCCAAAACATAGCAACGTCGACGTCTATAGTGTAATGTCAAGATAACGTCGGGTTTTCGCGTTGTTCTCCAAGTTTTCTTTTTTTTTAAAAACGCCAATCATATCGGCGATTTTTTTCAGATAAAAAATGTAGCTCCGCGCCGCATATTACTATTCCCCCAAAAGAATATTGCAGTCCTCTTTGCACCAACCTCTAAGTTTTTCATATATTCTATTAAGCAATCTTACTAACATTCCATGCCGCAATCGTCGTTATCGTTTTCTTCTTTCGGCTTTTAATTTTTAAATTTTTCAAATTTTTCGATGTTGCATTTTCGAAATATCATTATTGTGGTGCACAACTTAATTTATGTGACGTCATTGCCTTTTTTTCTTACCAAAATGGCAACGAAAAAGTTTTGCTTTCTAATAAAACGCCATTTGGTCAACGTTAATGGATAATTATGCAAATATTATGGGCTGAAATTGTAGACAATTTTCTATAAGTATGTCAAATTTGTTAGAATAACATCAATACATGAAAGAAAATCAAAGAAAAAGGTGTAATAGACTATATAGAGAAAAAACAACAGTGACGAAAACTTATGCCCCATAACTGTATTTCCTTGGTGTCAACTGATTAAAAGTCATGAGTTCTACCACACATACGTTTATACGTTTATGCATGTTATATAAGTTATTTAATCAACTTATTATCATGCTTGTTCATGTGCAGTTTTATAGTTTCATGTCATTTACTATAGCCGGTGATTTTCGCGGACAAAATTTTCGCGACTTGATCTAAAAAAAGAAAAAATCATTTGTAAGTAATTTTAGTTTTTCGTGATATGGATTTAAGGGTAGATATCATTCAACCATCTCTCATTATTTTTGTGGATCCAATTTTCGCAATCACAGCAATGTGTCGCGAAATCGCGAAAATATCATCTCCGCGAAAATAACCGGCTAAACGGTATTTCATTTTCTTTTAAAGTGTCTGTCACGGGTCAACATCATTGGGTTGATCTTTCACTTGTGAAGCATGGTAGACGACTCACCGGGCAAACATTCCTGATCGAAAAAGAATGCGGTATACATCATTGTTTCGAGATGTGCATAAACAGGAAATTCTGTAAAAGTGTCAACTATAACAAATTACATCTTATTTGTGAGTTGAATTTAGACAACCCCCTAGACGCCACCCTACTGACTGAACATCATGATTACTTTTACGCCGGAAAACCAATCGTGAAAAAACTGATACGAGAGGTAAATATGCATTCTCACAATAAGCATAATGGAAAAGTGAGCAATTTGATAAGACAGTCATTTTAAACTTGCCAAGGGAGGTTATCGTCTTTGTTTATTCTATCCTTTGAATGTCTCGATTGTATTGTTTTGTAAACAGACCGTTGTGATGATAGTTTCTATACTATTTCATTATTATAAGATTTTAATGTATAGGCGCCGTAACTGTCATACTGACGAGTCACAAGAAAACATTAACATTTCATTCACTACCAAAAGTTACCAATATCCTGAGAATTGCATAACTAACCAGGCATAAGTTTTTATTTGACAATTCACATAACAGCTAAAATGCATCGTGAATTATGATTTTCAATAGATTACCAAAGACCAAACTAGCATGCCATTTTTTCGCACATATTTAACTTTAATAATGACCTTGAAATAGCATGCTTTATAATGATATTATGTTAAAGTAGTTTAAGAACATGCATTTTTAGTATTCTAAATCTGCTCCTATCATGCCATAGCAACATTTTTTTTTCTTTTTTAACGTATAGGGGATATCGTCAGAGAAATGTAGCTTAAAGCACATGACGTTATTCATCATCAGCTGTATGTCTCATTAGATTTGCCTACATAACCCTTGTATACCTATACAATAAAGCCTTAAAATGTAGCAAATGGTTTATCTCCTACGGAACAAGTATGTATAACTAAATAACATTAGTTCTTGATAAGATGTTCAGACACATTGAATCAAATGTTTCAGAACATTGAATCCAATGTTCCTGAACATTGAATCAAATGTTCTTGAACATTGAATCAAATATTCCAGAAAATTGAATCAAATATTCCTTAACATTTCAGCAAATGTCCCGGAACATTGAATCAAATGTTCCTTAATATTAAAGCAAATGTTCCGAAACATTAAAACATATCCAACCAATTGTTTTATGATAAAAAAATCGGGTGTATTTGTATTTTTCAGACAGGTGACTGCTACTCGACGGTCTGCTTGGCGCCAAATACTGCCTGTGTTGAGCTTCAAAGCGGGAGTATATGTATAGGTAGAGAAACAATGCAAAGCTCAGGTTAACGCTTGTAATATTAAAAGATAGGGTTTCCGTTTGTTTGCGCTAACTTGAACAAACATATATAACTTTTTAGCTATGATGTGTTTACGGAAGCGTATAGTTATATCGCGGCCGCAAACTAAGGAGAAATTTTCGTTTTCCTGAAAATTATTATTCTAGGTGGGCCTAATACGCTATCGTATGCATTAATCATGAGCCCTGTCTTAGAATTTAATATATGAAGTAATTTGATTAAGAGACTTGGCTATCAATATATATTTAAATCTTTCTTAGAAGTATTTTAAACCATAATGAATACAAAATATTTAACTTGTGATGTATCATTTATATTTTAAATTACTTTTTGAACCGATGTGAACATAAGAATATAAATCTATATGTTTATTAGAGCGCATATACGTGGGAACCCATTCTTTTAGTCGATTCCTCGTTGACGGTTTCCAACGTTTACTTCAACATCAGTAACTACGCAATATAAAAATACGAGCAAATCACAGAAATGTCAGCAAGGCATATAAACCCTTCATCCATGTATTCAAGGAAAACATGTTTTGTGAGTGAAATAAAAAAAAAAGTAAAGTAAACAAGTTTTATATACCACCATGTTCCTCCCTACTCCCAATAAAAATATTTTGTCTGTTTCATTACATTTGTTTGCATTTAGACTGCTGTATTTCTACATTTTATGATATTGCAGAAGAGTCAGTCTCTATATTGAACACCAACCCAACAACAAGCCCTGTGCCAGGTAAAGTATCCGGGTAATATACCACATGAAGTCAGTGGTCATAATACAGTTCGCAAGTGAACATTTTGCTATATATTCTTAGTTATTTAACATATTTTTATTGCTTTTACAAACATATTTTTGCCTTAAATCGTATCAGGATTTTATTTACTGACTCAGAACTATATTTTCCGTGCCATATATATTGAGAAATATATCTTAATTCTAGACGGTATAAATTTTAATGACGCCATTTTACTATTGACGAAGAAGGAAATGGCTACGTCACAAAAAGTTGCTATTGACAATCACTCACAACTCGAACAAATAGCAACGCAAAATCATTAAAATTGTTTCCGAATAAGGGCTAGGTCACTAACTTTTTTCTTGTAAACTTTGAAGTTTTTACGTTTGCAATGGATTCCTGGAGCATTAAAATTCTTTCAATTGGACACAATCAATATGAATGCCAACTGAATAGAGGCAAATTAAATGCCAACTGAAAGACGCTGAATGCTTTTATTTCATTTGATAACAATTTTATTATAATAACCCAAAACATTTTGCATATACATATATAATGAAAAGATAATCTATTATCATCAAAGACAAAACAGCCATTTGAACAGCCATCTTCGTAATCGCTGGTATGACAATTGTGACGTCACATGATAATGACGTCATAATAAGCGGATGGTAGTTCATAGCATGATGAATATCAACTGCGCTAGGTAAGGTTACATTGTAGAATTGCCGCGAAAATATACTGATAACAGCAAGGAGTCTTTTTGAGCATCTTTTTCATGACGAATCTTTCATCGGAATTTCGTTTTTTTCATGATGATGAGATCAGTGTGCCGTATCAAACTATAAGAATTCCTGTGCCTGTGATACGTTTGACTTATTCCAAAATGTGTTTTTAATATTTATGTAATGTTTTAACTCTAAAATTTAATTATGAATTATTAATGACAAATAAGTATTGATAATTTACTGATTAATTACTTTGTTTCTACAAAAATTGATTATTATTTTATCTAAAATAAATTGTTATTGATAATAATAATTAGATACTTTGTTTTACCTCATAACCTAATCATTGATTCATGTGTTGTAGTAAAACAGTTTAGAGTTGACTTTGTCAGATAAAGGCCTTTACACTACCTAGATTTACTATATTTCAGCTCCAGACGTCCTTACGACCGCCGTCCCTGATACACCACCTCCTATATGTAACACCAATTTAAAACCCATCATTGATAACATTTGTTGATATAAATGTAAATTTGCCCACTGAAATATAAGTATTTTCCATAACTGTCATTAAACGATTAATATAAGTTATACCAAAGATACTGAATTTCCCTGTTATGTATAGAGAATGTATTACACATCTATACGCCAACAGAAATAAACATTTAACTCTCGAAAACATAACAGGAAATGTACAGTGAAAGCAGGGAGAAGTTTTGTCTGTGACTCATCCTATATTTCGTGTTTGCATATTGCAAAGTTACCTCCCTTGCGTGTAGATATCCGTTGTGACATCATTATTTTGTCAACCAAATTTACGTCACTTTCTCTAAAAAGTACGCCGTTACACTTCCGAAAAATATATATTACATGGAAGTGATCTAGATCGGGTTATCTCAGTAGAAAGCTAAGATTTTTTAGCATAATTACATAATCTTAGCCCGAGACTAAAATACCCGATCTCGATTACTTACATGTAATATATTGTTTTCTCTTGCCTCTAAGATATAACACAAGCCGCGTCCAGATTGTAGAATTATCACGTCTTTGGCCTCCTGGTCAAAAGCATAATACCCATTTCGTCTGCGCATTCTCAGTAAAACTATAGTTTGGTTGTATCAAATAAAACGATAATCAATCGGTACAAACTATTTTGATAATAAGAAAAAAACAACCAAGCAATTTATGGTAAATGATTTAGTTCATATATTTTTTAATAATATTGATTATCTGAAGTATGTGACGTCAACGAGCGGACTGTTAGGTGAATGTGGTAAAATTCCGCAAAAAATCATATAAAGGTAAATTCTAGCACTGGGTTGCATGTGAGATTTCCTTGACCAAAGTGCGAGAAATAGGAATGTCTACATGCAAGGACAGATAACTCTGTAATATGCAAATATATTGTATAAATGTATTTGATGTAAACATATGCTGCATTTTGTGTATATTCTACAGAACTCCTACCATGTTGATTACATATTAGTACATTGACGATATTTCCATAGCGTCTATCTGTGCAGAATTTAAGTATATGCATAGCTTACATTTATGGAACTACCTAAATGGTTTCAAGTTTGCTCTTCGATAGTTCGGTTGGCGTAGATCACGTTAGTTATGGCCTTTTTAATGGACACTTTGGAATGAACGTATTGTATAAAGTTTACAGCTACCGGTCAGTATATAACAGCCTCAGAGCCATGATAAGGATCGGTAGCCATTAACTTCAGTAAAGTTACAGTATCGATGCATTTTTCGTCAACCTAATTTGTCAGTTGATTTGCATAAACAATGTCGTCGTGAGTGACATATCATAACCTGATCACGACAACGTCTGGAATTACAATAAATGCAACAACGATCATGAATATTATCTTTATCAAAACAGGCGAAATGTAATGACCGAATGCAATGCCGTTTTAAAGGGCACAGCCAGATGTTCTTGTAACCATTCAGTAAGCAATGTGATAAAAGTGAATTTTATTGAAAAAACGGAGCCGAATATTTTGTTTATAGTCATTTACTCCCAATCCAAAAAGGATAAAAAGTATATGATATAGTTTTTTGAGAAGGTTCCAAGGAATGTGTAGGGTGTGTGTGCTTTAAAGAGTTATGTTTTATACAACTGCAAATGGTAATATATTACATTGTGAGATTGTGTATTGAATGAAGGATGAACTGTTTAATTGTTTTTAGATATGTATAAGTATGCGTGTGGGCGTACTTGTGTAGCTCTGCAGCGTATTTTGATGAGTTATGGTATGTTGACTATGACTGTGTGTGATTTTGAAGATTAATATTAATTATTAATCTGGTTTGAATACAATTGTAGAACATTCGCTTGCCGCAATGCGGAGATTAGTTTTATGCTTATATTGATGTTGTAGTTGGAATCAAAGCTGTTACTTGGATTAGACTACAGAATATCCCTCGGGATCAGAGGCGGCCGTTATGGCTATATACAATTTCTGTTATTCATGCTTACGACTTTTCCTTTACGATGTTGAAATAACATGAACTTTTGTGTGTCGCTTTAATTCTAATGCCAATTAATAAAGATATGTGATTTAAAAAATATCAGTATTTTATATATCAACACTACGTATATCGCGAGTCTAAACATAAGAACAATTCGATGTATACCTCATTTTGGTTCATTTTTCTTGAAATAGCATAGAAAACAAGCTTGACTCTTTTCATGTCGTGCTTGATTTATATTCATATTAGGACGTTAAACTAATAAAACCAAAATCAAACCTAGGCAGTGTCTATAAACGATTTCCATATTGCAGCCGCTACTTGGTGCACTGGGTTACATTTCACGTATCATGCGGAGGCGGATTTCTGTATCCATATCGAGGTATCGACAGCCGCATGGCAAAATGCTGTTGACGCCTGCAGTTCCCATGGCGGACTCCTAGCGATAGCAGACAATGCTGTGAAAAGAAATATTATACGCGAATCTTTGAACCCAATATTACTACAAGATGAAACAGGTAAATCGATATATTTACATTCACATTGCTGTAAATAATATATCTCTGGCACATATAACGCTTGTTCATTGGTTATCACAAACGTCGATGTCCGTGCTAAGGTTACTAATTCTTGATAAATATTCGATAACATCATTTACTTTAAAAGCTTTAACGGAAAAATTTGTCAACGGGCTATAATACACCGGGTACTTTTTGATTATTATTGGTCTCGGTTTTCATGTTATAGATATTTTGTTCCCAAATCTAGAATAACATGTTCAAAAAATAAATACAAAAAGAACATGGCTTAAGACCATTCCATATAGGGTTACGCTGAAATCATTCTTTCAAAGCATGCTGTAACTGATTCTAGTACCCTCTACGATCTACCCTCTACCATATACCCTCCAATCCTACCATGTTGGCTTTACCCCTGTTCTGTACTCTCAACCCCTTCCATGTACCTTCTAACTCAACAATATACACTCTAACCCTACTCTGTACCTTCTACTCCTACCCTTTACCATCCGGCCGTGTACACTCTACCCCCTACCTTTACCCTCTACCCCTTCCCTTACACTTCTATCCCTACCATGTACCTTATACCCCTACTCATCCGACCGTGTACACTCTACCCCCTACCATATACCCTTTTCCCCTACCATATATATTATATCCCTACCATGTACCTTGTACCCTTTACCACCTACCCCCGACCCTATACACTCTTCCCCGACCCTATACTCTTTACCCAACACTTCGAGGCGAAAACGCTATATTTAAGTACAAAATTGCTCAGCATTCTAGCATATGTCCCCGCCATGTATAGCGATAATAACATAATATAGATATTTGTAGTGCATTTCATGCTATTTTCTTGTTAATCATACGTCGTTCTGAAAATTTAAACACACGAAACTGAAATCAGTAATGGTTGATTCATTCCGTCCTCGTTCAACATTTTTGTTCCTCAATCTTATGTACGATGCACAAAAAATGCTTATTTATCTCTTTTTTTATTGTTAATCTGTGAATTTATCTCCATGTTTTTATACAATTTATTGTTTATTTGTGCATTTATCTCTTTGTTATATTTTACAATTTATTGTTTATTTTTGTATTTATCTCTATGTGTTTATACTATTTATTGTTAATCTGTGTATTTATCCCTTTGTGTTTATACAATTTATTGTTTATTTGTGTATTTATCTCTTTTTTATACAATTTATTGTTTATTTGTGTATTTATCTCTTTGTTTTTGTGCAATTTATTGTTTATTTGTGTATTTATCTCTTTGTTTTTGTACAATTTATTGTTTATTTGGGTATTGTATGTGTTAATACAATTTATTGTTTATTAGTGTATTTCTTTGTGTTTATATAATTCATTGTTTATTTGTATTTTTATCTCTATGTGTTTAAAGAATTTATTGTTTATTTGTGCATTTATCTTTGTTTTCGTACTATTTATTGTTTATTTGGGTATTTACCTCCATTTGTTTATAAAATTTATTGTTAATCTGTGTATTTATCTCTTTGTTTTATACAATTTATTGTTAATTTATGTATTTACCTCTATGTGTTTCTACTATTCATTGTCAATCTGTGTATTTATCTCTTTGTTTTTATACCATTTTTTGTTTATTTGTGTATTTACCTCTTTGTTTTATACAATTTATTGTTTATTTGTGTATTTATCTCTTTGTTTTTGTCCAATTTATTGTTTATTTGGGTATTTATCTCTATGTGTTTATACAATTTATTGTTTATTTGTGTATTTCTTTGTTTTTATACTATTTATTGTCAATCTGTGTATTTATCTCTTTGTTTTATACAATTTATTGTTTATTTGTGAATTTATCTCTTTGTTTTTGTAGAATTCATTGTTTATTTTGGGTATTTATCTCTTTGTTTTTGTCCAATTTATTGTTTATTTGGGTATTTATCTCTATGTGTTTATACAATTTATTGTTTATTTGTGTATTTCTTTGTTTTTATACAATTTATTGTTTATTTGTGTATTTATATCTATGGTTTTATACGATTTATTGTTTATTTGTGGATCCATCTCTATGTATTAAGACAATTTATTGTTAACCTGTGTATTTATCTCTATGTGTTAAGACAACTTATTGTTAATCCGTGTATTTATCTCCATACTTTTATACAATTTGTTTATTTGTGGATTTATCTCTTTTTTATACAATTTATTGTTTATTTGTGTATTTATCTCTATGTTATGCAATAGCTTGGTTAGGAGGTGCACAAAATCTATCAACATGCGACTTGGAATGGTACATGACAAACACAGTGGTTATGATTGATGTCGATTTGGGTGGAAACTGCGTTGGCATGGACATTCACGGAAAACTGGCAAGGGTCGACTGTGATCTATCTCACAAATATGTCTGCGAAAAGCGCCCGTAACCTACTTTTAAAGAGAGGAGAGGTATCACAGAGATTTACGTGTTCAATGTATTTCACATGATATTACGGAATGGAGACACGGTTACGCAAACCATGTAAGTCATAAATTGACTTTGTACAAGAGACCAACCAACTAAATACTGTTACAAAGACCACAGTGTTTTGTGATGTACAATGGATTTGTAAAATAGCGATATAATTGTTAGCTATTATGTTCTATAATCAAAGTCTGGGTTCTCATTCCCATATAACACAAGATAAAAACAGGTGATGCTCGCCAGCTTTTTCCCCAACCAGGGGAAACTTTCTTAAAATAATAATATTTTGCACTGATGATTTTACATATTTACAATCAAAATTGATATTTTGAACCTAAATTTCATTTTGGAATTTCAAATTTATATCATTACTTTCTAAGAATACCTATCAGAACCATTTTTACTTTAAATTTGACCAGCTAGTCAGAGGTCGGGTCGAAATTCTACCAAGTGTTCAATCGTCTATACATGTACAAAGGGGACATTTTGAAGATATATTTTTTCCTACAAAAGATAGGAACGTTTTTATCACATCACACGTAATAACATTGTTTGAATGATTAGTTTTAACAAATGTGATATTTTACAATATTTTTCGCAGTGAATTATAATATGTTTACGGTGAATATAAAAGCGACATATCACTATACTGAAAATATCACTTTTGATATTGTCACTCGCTTTTGACCAATCGGAATGCAGCATTGACAGTGAAAATGTCACTTTTGATATTGTCACTCGCTTTTGACCAATCGGAATGCAGCATTGACAGTGAAAATATCACTTTTGATATTGTCACTCGCTTTTGACCAATCGGAATGCAGCATTGACAGTGAAAATATCATTTTTGATATTGTCACTCGCTTTTGACCAATCGGAATGCAGCATTGACAGTGAAAATGTCATTTTTGATATTGTCACTCGCTTTTGACCAATCGGAATGCAGCATTGACAGAAAATAATATCATTTTGATTGTTACATCATTAGTTTGTGCACAATTTTTACGTCATATTTTTGTGTTGATATGACGTTATGGTCACAAAATACGACGTAATAATCGCAAGGGCCAATATCCCTGTACAAAACAATGGCGGACTCACCTTTGGCGGAACTTGTAGTAATGGTTTTCAGTAAATGGAAGAAAGAAAAAAATGTAAACCCAGTTAAACACTAGGTCGACAGACAAGGGAATCGGCGTCTTATGTCTAATATATCCACCAATCATAATGCGCAATATAAGTGCTACTTTGGAAATATTTTGTGTTTATATTATTAAAAAAGAATCCTCGACCAAACAGTATGTCGGCCTCCGCTGATACTGACAAAACGCTGTGGGATGACGAATATCACAGCATTAAAACAGGGAAAAAGTTAGTTATTCTCAAGACTGGTTCACTCCGAAAGTATCTCTACTCCCGCGACCCCCCGGATTAGGTTTTTCACTTGTTTTGAATATACTTTCTAATGTATAATGTGTTCAAATCAAAGAGAATTTCAGAAAAAGTGTGCGAACTCGTTGTCAACATTTTTTAAAATTAAAACATCCTAGGTTATATCAGTTTGAGTATTGAACATGCATGATGTATATATGGACTTACATGACATAGCCACGGCCGAACAAAGTAGATATTACACAACCAGGTGTTCTTTGATGTTCAAATCGATAAACGCTATATTTGATAATAACATTTATCACAAAAAAGATCATACCAGGCCTTTAAAACAGAGGTGATTTTTCCAACCTAACCAATCCCACACATGTGCAATGTCTCCCATGGGACGTAGTTTTGGAGTCAAATAGAAAGTTGTACATTAATTTCTTTCAAGTGCTGTTTTCAATTAGAGTCATTTGAATTCCAAGATATGCTTATTGTACATTTTATTGACATTTTCATAATAACGGAAAGAGTGCATGTTTATTTATTTTTAGATAATGGATGTTGTCTGTTTTTCTCATTAACGACGTTGTCGTTCCCCGATGATAACGGTGGTTAGTTGTTTAACATTACGTATGTTTTCAGAAGCGATATGATCATCAGTATATCATTGTGAATTGTGTTTATACTTCAACCATTGCTCGACGTGTCTGTATTTCAGCCTTATATATTGTAAAATTGTACGGTTAATGTTAATTTTCATGCAAAACGACAATTTCGGTATTCAAACCAATTTGTTGACGTTCTGTATCTATTCCTAACTCTAAAGAGAAGATATTATCACAGAATCCGCCTAATATCCAATTATTTCGCCCGTGTAATATTCTTGCATTATATCACTATTGTTATATGCCCTGCAACTTTTTCCATTGCCTGTAAATCCATTCTGACGTCAAAACATACACAATAAAATGACGTCAGAATTTTGAAAATTGCAGGATAAATGTCGGCCTCCGCTGAATTTTCTCAATAGATAATGACGCTAGATTCTTTGAAATGTAGATTTATGTAGGTTTGTGATATATAAAATATCGCAAAAATAAAAACTTCTTTGGCTAATTTCATAATCTCATATGAAATGAACACTCATTTACGACCTTATATATATTTAATGTACGTACGTGTGGCCTATACTGAACAAATACATTTGTAAATGAAACGTACAAGTTCTTGACAGACAATAGAAGAAGGATGATAAACATAGACGTATAAGTATCCGTTACCCTTATCCGTTATATACAGTTATCATATTGTGCATCATTGTGATTTATATTTTAAATAAATTTCACAGCATCTTTCACATTGCATGTTTGAATAAATTGTGTAAATTTGACAGCTTATTTTCCTTTTTATATTCATCACAATTACTCATAGTAGGATGAAAACTACAAATCAATTTTTGAACAAACCAGTCTGGTTAAAATCAATGTCATTATTCTCTAGCAATAGAGCGAACAAAGGCCCAATACTTCTACATGTGCAATTCTGGTAAGGCTTAGATTTCACAAGTGTCTTAACCAGGACAAGACAGTCTCACGTGTATAGCATACAAACGTGATAACTTATAAAAACTGGGTAATAACTGATTTTTTCATGACTTTCTACTGCTTACATTGACAGCGTTTAGCTTTTGGCGGTCATAAAAATTACTTAAGCTTCTGAACCGAACAACCTGCATGTTTGCGTTGCATTATATATATATGACATATTCAAAGACTTCAACCATGTAATTGTTTTGCTTATATATGTCACTTGTGCATGAAAGGGTAGGTAGGTTGCTTGCACGTAATTGAGGACATTTTCTATAGTCAGTATTTATAGACGTCCTGTCTAATGCTGATATACATTATCAACATGTTTATTGTTTGATGTTTCCGTTGCACGAATGTTACCAGCAAAAAGCGTGATACCGTGATACCAAGGTTCTCAATTAGTATAATAAAGTAATGAGTTAAAAAAGTCTTCTTGCTAACTTTATCATAATAATAATAAATTACCACATCTGGGGCAAATATTCAATATACAATACACACTTTTGTCATTAACTGGTCATCTCTGGTTGAGTTGAGAGTTTCTAAGTCATATTCATTTGCAGTATTTAACACCATTGAATTTCTACGACATATGTCATGGTTCCTGCTATGAATACAGATCACGATCATATTGCATTCTCTGAAAAATATATTCACTCTCTACATGCAACATTTATGTACATGGCTAGCTGTTCTTAAATATCATTTTGTTGTTTTTGTTAACAACTCCTAAATTAATATTTTTCTAAATGCATATCATTATTCCTGGCACACTAAGTCATAAAACTTCATACTATGAGTAAGTAATTAAGAAAAAGGGAGGGTCCTTCATTTCAAATTATTCATAATGTTAACAAGTCCATGTTGCTATATTCAAATATAAGATTATAAAAATAATTTAGGAACATCGAAATATATCTGCAATCGTTAATGGGTAGTTTTGTATAGAACGTCTTTATAATCATAGCAAAAGTGGGATATGAATGATAACATGCATTGTATTGATCAAAATATTTTTCTGCTTCACAGAAAGGGCCCTATGACGTAATTGCATTCATATGCTAATAGAACGTAATAACGTGCAAGGAAAAAAATAAATTATCTACATTGAAATTTCCATAAACATCTATATTAAGGACGTTCCGAACAGTGATCGAATGCGCTGTTTGTTCGGACCTCCTCGGGTCAATGAGTGCATTCGGAACTGCACATGAAAACTCTTTTGTGACTAAGATTATGATGAATAGCGATCTATATGTTATCCGTCTAATGATATCTTACCTTTTAACGTTAAAATTAGGATAGTATAGTCGATAAACGGCGTATTTGTCGATATCATACTTCGTTCGGTTTGCCAAAAGCTTGATACGGGTTGAAAATTAAAGTTTGTACGGTAGGTATAGGACCTAGTTTCGACAAACTAGAAAAAATAATGTTGTCAGATCTTTGAATTTGGCTAGGCTTATATAACATGAAGCTACATGTATCTTTTGAGAAGCAAATTACATAATCCATACAAACGGACTAATATGTGCCGATACGGTCTCGATCTTGTACTGAATACAATGAGATTTCATAACAATCAAGTGATTAAAACATTTTCTGTTCAACTCAGTTAAACTGTAAACATTTGACACTTAAAATACATGTGCTTTAAGAGAGATGCATAATTAAATCAAGATATTCCAATTTTGCCGAGTAATCCTCTAGTATAAAACTACAGATACAGACCCTTTTAGGCCTCATTTACACGCATTCGCGGGAAAAATTCACAATTAATGTATTTTTAAGAGTGGAAACTACAATGAGGTCATTGATAGCCATAAAAACTTACATATTAAAGATAAAAAAAATGTTGTTGTGTGTAATATTTCAGTCAATTACAAAGCTTTGAAAATATGTGTGTAAAATTGTTTTTTGAGAAAAATAGACGGTAAAGTCGGGTTATTGAGAGTACAATAATTGAAAACCGCACTGTCAAATTTCAAATAAAAACCTTAACAAACAGTTTATCAACCAATCTTTCAGTGAGCAAATTTTAAAGAAAATTAAACGAGGGGAAATTTTTAGGCCTAACTGTATCGAACCACCTTAAGTTACATTTTTTCATACTATTAATCAATTTTGAATTTAAACTTCCCAGCATAAATTCCTTTTGGTAGTGCTTGAGACTACTAAGAAATATTTCAGTTAATGAAGGTGAATGCCAAAATGCAACACATGTTTTGTCGTCGCATTTGAAGAACAAATTAAAAATATTAGTACTGTAACGGTATTCTTGAGCCAATCATTGTTGAATATATTTCGTTCAATTTTTGATGTGAAAAGATAAAGGGCGTTTACCTGGGGTTGACTCTAAATCGACATGGGTTTTTCAAATAGACCTACTTTCCGGATCGTGATCATGACAAGCTATTTTATGTCAAATTTACCTGAACATATTTGGGCCACATATTTGTATGTGTAAACATGTATGTTGTGACGGTATGCTGTATACTACCGTGATATAACTATGTTTACTATGATTACATGTTACTCACTATTTCCTATGTGTCGACAAATTAAAAGTCTACCGCAAATTCTTTAAGGTGTTCGCAAGTAACGTCATCAACGTATTATCATGCTTATGCAAATGCGGTTTTATAAATTAATATTATCTACTACATCGTATTTCGTTTTTAAAGCGTCTGTTACGGGTCAAAATCATTGGATGGACCTGTCAACTGTTCAGCATGGCCTACGACTCGACGGACAGACATTCTTGATCAAAAACGAATGCGGTATACATCATTGTTTCGAGATGTGCAGAAACAGAAAATACTGTAAGAGTGTCAACTATAATAAATTACATCTTATTTGTGAGCTAAATTTAGACAACCTTCGAAACGATACCCATCTGACTGACCATCACGATTACATTTACGCCGGAAGACCTATCTTAAAGACTCTTGTACGACAGGTAAATATCCAATTTCACAATACGAACAATTAAAAGTGACCGATTGACTTACGAAGGGAGGTAATCGTCTTAATAAATTAATATCTTCTTTGGTCGTTGGTACTGTTTACAGACAGGCGGTTTTGATGGTAGCGAATATACTTTACCCTTATTATGATGCTTTAAAATTACATTTGCCGGAATTTTCATACTGACGATGCAAGTAAAGCTTTTAACATTTTATTCTCTACCAAAAAGAATTAAATTACTTACCATGAATAAATTTTGGTTTGCCAAATTCACATAACAGCTCAAATGCATTTTGAATACTGATTTTCAATAGATTATCAAAGACCAAATTAGCGTGCCAATGTTCTTAGCTTAATTATGTCATTTTTAACTTTTATAATAGAGGTTCCCCAACAAGTGACTGTTGTTTATCATGTTTATCAAACTCGAGTTAGTTAATTTTCAAATTTTGAAAAGATACCAGCTTTAGCGATAAACATGGTAAACAGCAGTCACGCGTTTGGGAACTTATTTATCCCATAACTTTAGCTCTACTGGAGTGTGTAAACATGCTATGGAATTTATCACATGGTTTTTCCATTGTGAAACATGCATAGTTATGGGATAAATCTGCTCCTATCATGCCAAAGCAATATTCCTTCATTCCTCTTTAACGCTTAGTAGAGGGAATATCATAAGAGAAATGTATAATTAGATTTCTCTAAAAAACCAATGTATACATGTACACCGAAGCCTTTTAAAAGTTGCGATTGGTATATATTCCAAAGACAAGGTACATGTATATGCAAATAACAGTAGCTCTTAATAAAAGGACCATTTAATCATATCAAACAAATTTGTTATATGATATTAAAATTAGATATGTACCACCATCGACAGAGCATAAACGATATCCATCATTGGAAAAAAATAATGTTTAATCGTCTTTATATATGTCTAATTAACACCAAAATGCATATTGAATGATTGATTTTGCTTTTTGTCCATGCACAATCTATTCGTAATTCCATATACGGCATAGTACATTTGTATCATGGCCTTTTTTCGAGATGCAATTGATTATTTTCAATTTTATCTTACTAAAATCAGACCAAATTTGTCAGTGGTGGTAATGGTGTTAAATTAGTAATTTTGTAAATGAAGAAAAATTCAAATTTGTTTACTCCTGTTTTTGATACCGAAAATTACTATTCGTCGATGCATCTTTAAGGTGTATCTGTTTTCATCAGACAGGTGACTGCTTCTCGATGGGCTGTTTGGTGCCAAATACTACCTGTGTTGAACTTCGAAGCGGGAGCATATGTATCGGTAAAGAAATATAAAAATATATCAGGTTCACATATGTCCACTGACAACAATAATCAAAGATTGGGCGTCCGTTTGTATGCGCTCATTTGCACAAAAATATAACTCTTTTTTCTCTGTACTGTATCGGCGGAAGCGTACAGTTATATGGTTGCCGCCAAATAAAACTTTTTCGTTAACCTGAAAATTATTTTCCTATGTAAGCCTATAGCTAATACGCTTTCGTATTTATAAGTTAGGAGTCTGGCCTTAGAAAATAAATTTATGAAGTAATTTGATCTAGCTATTAAAATATGTATCTCTGTCTTAGAATTATTCTAAACCCAATATAAAAACAAACTATTTAACTTGTAATATACATTTTACGTTTCAAATTACTTCTAAAATCTTATGTGAACGTAAAGCACATGACTGATACAAAACAAAATAAAAATATAATTTTATATGCTTATGATATACTTGGGAACCCATACTTTTAGTTGATTCCCATGTGACGTTTTCTAACGTTTTGTTTATTTTTTCACGTCAACAACAGTACCAACACAATGTAAAAACACGAGCAAATCAATAAAAAAATCCTCATCAAAAATATTTTGTGGGTAAAAACAAACAAGTTTTACATGACTCCAACAATGTAACGTTCGCAAGGATCGATCTAATCTTTGTTAGTCTATCAGAAACAAAAAATGCAAAACAAACTTTGTAGCCATCAAACGCCTTACTACATCATAAAACCTTGTGTCAAATAATTCAAAATTTAAAAATTTCTTAAAAAATAACAATAACAAAAAAATCAAATTGATTAATTAAATAAATAAATAAATAAATAAATAAATATCGATGGCCTAAGATTGGTTCACATTATCATTTTTTGATATTACAGAAGAGCAAGTCTCTATATTGAACACCAGCCCAACAACAAGCCCTGTGTCAGGTAAAGTGTCAAAAAAGCACAAAGCATACAGACAGTTGTCACAATACAGTTCGCAAGTGAATATTTTACTATATATGCTTAGTTATTTAACATATTTTAATGATATTCCTAACTAACTGTAATAGCAACAAACAACTTTTACATGACTCCAACAATGTCACGTTCGCAGTGATCGATCTAATCTTTGTTAGTCTATCAAAAACAAAAAATGCAAAACAAACTTTGTAGCCATCAAACTCCTTACTACATCATAAAACCTTGTGTCAAATAATTCAAAATTTAAAAGTTTCTTAAAAAATAACAATAACAAAAAAATCAAATTTATTAGTTAAATAGATAAATAAATAAAATAAAATAAATAAATAAATAGATAAATAAATATCGATGGCCTAAGATTGGTTCACATTATCATTTTTTGATATTACAGAAGAGCAAGTCTCTATATTGAACACCAGCCCAACAACAAGCCCTGTGTCAGGTAAAGTGTCCAAAAAGCATAAAGCATACAGTCAGTTGTCATAATACAGTTCGCAAGTGAATATTTTACTATATATTCTTAGTTATTTAACATATCTTTAATGATATTCCTAACTAACTGTAACAGCTACAAACAAGTTTTACATGACTCCAACAATGTCACGTTCGCAGGGATCGATCTAATCTTTGTTAGTCTATCTGAAACATAAAATGCAAAATAAACTTTGTAGCCATCAAACTCCTTACTACATCATAAAACCTTGTGTCAAATAATTCAAAATTTAAAAGTTTCTTAAAAAACAACAATAACAAAAAAATCAAATTGATTATTGAATTAAATAAATAAATAAATAAAATAAAATAAAATAAAATAAATAAATAAATAAATAAATAAATAAATATCGATGGCCTAAGATTGGTTCACATTATCATTTTTTGATATTACAGAAGAGCAAGTCTTTATATTGAACACCAGCCCAACAACAAGCCCTGTGTCAGGTAAAGTGTCAAAAAAGCACAAAGCATACAGACAGTTGTCATAATACAGTTCGCCAGTGAACATTTTACTATATATGCTTAGTTATTTAACATATTTTAATTATATTCCTAACTAACTGTAATAGCAACAAACAAGTTGTACATGACTCCAACAATGTCACGTTCGCAGTGATCGATCTAATCTTTGTTTGTCTACCAGAAACAAAAAATGCAAAACAAACTTTGTAGCCATCAAACTCCTTACTACATCATAAAACCTTGTGTCAAATAATTCAAAATTTAAAAGTTTCTTAAAAAATAACAATAACAAAAAAATCAAATTGATTAATTAAATAGATAAATAGATAAATGAAATAAAATAAAATAAATAAATAAATAGATAAATAAATATCGATGGCCTAAGATTGGTTCACATTATCATTTTTTGATATTACAGAAGAGCAAGTCTCTATATTGAACAACAGCCCAACAACAAGCCCTGTATCAGGTAAGGTGTCAAAAAAGCACAAAGCATACTGACAGTTGTCATAATACAGTTCGCCAGTGAACATTTTACTATATATGCTTAGTTATTTAACATATTTTAATGATATTCCTAACTAACTGTAATAGCAACAAACAACTTTTACATGACTTCAACAATGTCACGTTCGCAGGGATCGATCTAATCTTTGTTAGTCTATCAGAAACAAAAAATGCAAAACAAACTTTGTAGCCATCAAACTCCTTACTGCATCATAAAACCTTGTGTCAAATAATTCAAAATTTAAAAGTTTCTTAAAAATAACAATAACAAAAAAATCAAATTGATTAATTAAATAGATAAATAAATAAATGAAATAAAATAAAATAAATAGATAAATAAATAAATAAATAAATATCGATGGCCTATGATTGGTTCACATAATCATTTTTTGATATTACAGAAGAGCAAGTCTCTATATTGAACACCAGCCCAACAACAAGCCCTGTGTCAGGTAAGGTGTCCAAAAAGCACAAAGCATACAGTCAGTTGTCATAATACAGTTCGCAAGTGAATATTTTATTTAATATTCTTACTTATTCAACATATTTTTAATGATATTCCTAACTAACTGTAACAGGATTTTATTTGATGACTAAGAAGTATAGTTGCATCCTATCTAAATTATCCAAAATAATATCAATGCCATACTTCTTGAGAAGTACAATACAATGTGAACTTAAGTGCACTACAATGTGAACTCAAGTGCACTACGATGTTAACTCTAGTGCAATACAATGTGAACTTAAGTGCACTACAATGTGAACTCTAGTGCACTACGATGTTAACTCTAGTGCACTACGATGTTAACTCTAGTGCACTAGCTATTGAACCGGAGTTAACTTTACTTGTGCACTCCAGTGCACTTCACTTCCAAGTTTAGCTTGCTCCCAACTGTACATAGTGTAAAGAAAGAACATTATATTATTTCTAGATAAACGCTAGATAAATAGCTATTATGTTGCCAACATTATAGTTTTTACGATTGCAATTGGCTTCTAGAAAGAAATTTTGAACATATAATTTTACTAAGAATAAATGGTAAAAATCACTTCCGTACACTATTATGACCACTGACTATATGCAGCTTCTCGGCAACTAAGTTTAAGTGTATCTACTGAAACAACTGTTACAACAACATGGAATCATTCTTTTTATTAATGACTAAGTCTTTCATAAAAATTTCATTTTTTCATAACAATGAGAATAAAATGAAAATGTGTCTATTATGAAATCCTGCGTCTATGATGCGTTTAGCCTGTTACAATATGTGTTTTCAATGTCTATCTGATGCTTTCATTGTAAATGTGATTATGAATTAATTGATAATAAATTATCATTAATAATTTAAACAATAAAATACTTTGTTTCCTGCATACATGTAACCTAATTATTAATTTATGTTCTAAAATAAAACAGTTTAGAGTTGTGTTTATCAGATAAAGGTTTACTGACTCTTAACTCTTCGGTTCCAGACATCATCACGTCCCCCGTTCCTAATGTAAACCCTCCTTCAGGTGGTACAGGTAAAATCTCTCATTGATAACATTTGTTGATATAAACGGTAATTTGTACTCCAACGTATACAGATTTTCCATAATTGTCATTAAATAATTACTAAATTATCCTTTCATGTAGTTAGTGTATTACACTGGTTTGTTTGTTGGATTAAACAACCACAACCGTCCTATTAACAGCCAGGGTCATGTAAGGACGGCCTCCCATGTATGTGGTGTGTAGCATGTGTGAAGTGCGTGGTGTGTGTTGCGGGGGAATGCATATACTTATATTTTGTGTCTTCTTGTATAATGAAACTCTTGCCCCTTTTCAAGTGCTATATCACTGAGACATACCGCTAAAGAAACCAAGCAACACACCACACTTAGTAACATTATACTGGCGACGAGCGAACCAGTCGTCACACTCCCATTATGCTGATAGCTAAGCAGGAGCCGAAACATCACTGTTATAGACGAAATAACTTTTATCACGATTTATCGTTATAAACATGTACATGTAGGCAGTGTATGCTTCAGATTGAAATCAAATCATGCAATTATTATTTCGTCCATGGTCTCGGCTCGTGAACTATGTTACAAGTAGAAAATACATTTGCCTCAATGTGGAGCTTGTTTTGTACTCATAGTTGTAGTTGGGACTCAAAATTGTTAAATTGGTTTGACTATAAAATAACCCTCGGGATCAGAGGCGGCCGATATGTCTATATACAATTTTTATTATACATGCTGTTACGACTTTTCTCTTGATTTTTTCATCAAGTAACATAACAGTTTAATGCCAATTGATAAGAATATGTGATTTCAAAATATCAGTCTTTTATATATCTATACAGTGCTTTGTATAACTCCAGTAATAACATTAGAACAATTCGATTTATACCTCATTTTAGTTCGATTCTCTTGAAATATAATAGAAGAGAAGCTTGAATCTTTCCATGCCGTACATGTTTCATATGAAGGTGTTAAACAAATAAAACCGAAATCAATCCTAGAGAGTTTATATATACGATTTCCATATTGCAGTTCCTACTTGGTGCACTGGATTACAATTCACCTATCACGATGAGGCTGATTACTGTATCCATATAGATACATCAACAGCGATATGGAATAATGCTATTGGAGCCTGCGCGACTCAAGGCGGACTTTTAGCAAGAGCAGACAGTGCTGAGAAAAGACGAATTCTAGAAGAATCCTTGAAACCATTATTATTACTGGACGGAGGAAAAGGTAATTCGATATAATTTGGTAAAGCTTAATTGTTGTAAAAATACTTCTTGACACATATATTAAACACGTTGGTATCCCTGCTAAGGTAGATAACTCTTGCGTAACATTCGATCACATCATATACCTATATTAAAAATGTTAACAGGCTATGATGACTCCGGATACTGCTGTCTTAGTATAGTGTTAGTATTATTTTATGCTAAAATAATTCATTCAAAGAGGTAACATGCTGTAACTGTTTCTAGTACCCTCTGCAATTTACTCTATATCCTATACATTTTATCCCCTATCCTGTACTATCTACCCCTACCCTGTACCATGTACCCTCTACCAAAAACTATGTTCCCTCTACCCCGTACCTTTATTCCTCCCAAATACCCTCTATCCCCTACCCTATACATTCAACCTCCTACCCTGTACCCCCTACTCCTACCCTTTACCATATCCCGACCACGTGCACTCTGCTATCCTGTACCCTCTATCACTTTAGTTTTAGGCGGAAATGATATATTTATGTACACAAAAGCTAACTATTCTAGCATATGACCCCTCTGCCTAGCAATAATAATATAGTAATATAGTACATGACAAGATATTTGTTGTACATGTCATGCTATTTACTTGTAAAAAAAGTTTAAACACACGACAAAGGAATGATCAGTTAACAAATGGTTAATTCAATCCGTCCTCGTTCATATTTCTTTATTTGTGTATCTATCTCTTTGCTTTGCTGTACAATACATGTACATTGTTTATCTGTGTTTTGATTTCTATGTTATGTTATCTAATGCCTTGTTTATCTGTGTTTTGATTTCTATGTTATGTTATCTAATGCATTGTTTACCTGTGTTTTGATTTCTATGTTATGTTATCTAATGCATTATTTATTTGTGTATTGATTTCTATGTTATGTTATCTAATGCATTGTTTATTTGTGTATTGATTTCTATGTTATGTTATCTAATGAATTGTTTATTTGTGTATTGATTTCTATGTTATGTTATCTAATGCATTGTTTATTTGTGTATTGATTTCTATGTTATGTTATATAATGCATTGTTTACCTGTGTTTTGATTTCTATGTTATGTTATCTAATGCATTGTTTATTTGTGTATTGATTTCTATGTTATGTTATCTAATGCATTGTTTACCTGTGTTATGATTTCTATGTTATGTTATCTAATGCATTGTTTATTTGTGTACTGATTTCTATATTGTGTTATCTAATGCATTGTTCATTTGTGTATTGATTTCAATGTTGTGTTATCTAATGCATTGTTTATTTGTGTATTGATTTCTATGTTGTGATATCCAATGCATTGTTTATTTGTGTATTGATTTCTTTGTTGTGTTACACAAAACATTGTTTATTTGTGTATTGATTTCTATGTTGTGTTATCCAATGCATTGTTTATTTGTGTATTGATTTTTTTGTTGTGTTACACAATACATTGTTTATTTGTGTATTGATTTCTTTGTTGTGTTACACAATATATTGTTTATTTGTGTATTGATTTCTATGTTGTGTTATCTAATGCATTTTCTATGTTGTGTTATCCAATGTATTGTTTATTTGTGTATTGATTTCTATGTTGTGTTATCTAATATATTGTTTATTTGTGTATTGATTTCTATGTTGTATTATCCAATGCATTGTTTTTTTGTATTGTAATATATTGTTTATTTGTGTATTGAATTCTATGTTGTGTTATTTAATGTATTGATTATTTTTGTGTGTTGATTTCTATGTTGTGTTATCTAATGTATTGATTATTTTGTGTATTGATTTCTATGTTGTGTTCTCTAACGCATTGTTTATTTGTGTATTGATTTCTATGGTGTGTTATCTAATGCATTGTTTATTTGTTTATTGATTTCTATGTTGTGTTACAGAATACATTGTTTATTTGCATATTTATCTCTGTTTTGTTACATAATTTATTGTTTATAAGTGTGTTTACTTATTTGTTTTGTTACACAATTTATCCTTTATTTGTGTTTTCATCTCTTTGCTTTTTTATACAATTTATTTTGTATCTGGGGTTTTATTTCTTTGCTTCTTTACATAATACATTGTATATTCATGTATTTATTTCTTTTTTTTATGCAATAGCATGGTTAGGAGGCCGGCGTGATCCATCAACAATGGAAATGAAATGGCTCATGACAAACACAACGGTTATTATTGATGGCGATTTGGGTGGAAGCTGCGTTAGCATGGACAGTCTCGGACGACTGTCAAAGGACAACTGTAATCTATCTTACAAATATGTCTGCGAAAAACTCATATAACCTGCTTGGAAAGAGGGGAGAGGTATCAAATAGATTTTCAAGTTCAACATATACATCACATGATACCACGAACAGAAACGGTTTCAATGTATGTCATAAATTGATTTTGAACAAGAGACCCACCAACGGAATTCTTTTACTTAGTCCACAGTGTTAAAATGTTGTGATGTACTATGCATTGTTAAAACAACTGAATATTTGTTAGCTATTACGTTCTATAATCAAAGTCTAGATTCTCATACTCATATCCGTTGGACGGTCGTAACCATCTATATCCCCACTGAGATCCTAGGCAACTCAGTGCTAGTTTTATTTAGAAAGGAGATGTTAATGTAATGTGTCAATATTGATTCGGTCATTGTATTAGTAACGTCACTAATCATTTTTAACATGCCCAAATAAGTCAAAAATTGAGGTCTAAAATCCGAAATATAGTGTCACAAACCTGTTATTGTGAGCTTCTTTGTCAGGATACAGATATGCGGATAGTCTCAAACGATAGAGGAGATATCAAAGTAAGGGAAAATAGAGAGAAAGTGAAAAGGAAGGGATAAGTAACACCGATTTCAAAAAAATATCTCACTCGCAGGTTTCAGACACAGTTTTTGCTTGTTTTCCGTAGGTGTTTGTTTTAATAGTGAAAATGGCATCAAACTGAAATACAGATGCAAACTGTTTTCATAAATGGCATTTGTTATGACTTACTATCGTTATTGAGTCAGGTTCGAGTTCTGCCGGCCGTCCAAAGGATATAACTCTAGCTAAAAAAAGTCCACCAGCTCTATCCAAAACCAGGGTAACCATTCTTAAGATAATGATATTTTGCCCTGGTGTTTTTAAATATTCAAAATAAAAATTGATACATTGAAAACTAAATTTCAATGGTTGGATTTTCAAATTGATGTCAATATTAAAAAGGATACTTACCTATCAGAACTATTTTTACTTCGGAAATTCATAATTTATCAGCGAACCAGTGTCTAGGTCAAAATTCTTTTCAGTGTTCAATTCTCTATACACATGCATCATTTCGAAAGAATATGTTTTTCATTTAGTTGGATGTTCCCTACACAGCTTAGGAACGTGTCTTAAACGTGTCTGTCTCATCATACGTTATATATATATTTTAATGAATTGTTTTTGTTTTTGTTTTTTTTTAATATAATGTTTTATTTCATTTTGCGCACTGAAATATAAGGCTTTTCGTTGAGCATAAAAGCGATATACTTCACTCTAGTGAAAAATTCAATTTTGATATTGTCACTCGCTTTTGACCAATCGGAATGCAGCATTGACAGTGAAAATATCATTTTGATTGTTACATCATTAGTGTGTGCACAAAATTTACGTCATATTTTGTGTAGAAATATGACGTTATGCCCTCAAAAACACGACGTAAACGTATATATTAATCGCAAGGGCAAATAACTCTATACAATATTATGGCGGGGTTACCTTTGGCGAAATCAGTAGTGATGGTTTTTTGTAAATAAAAGCGAGAAAACAAATGCTCTTGTAATAAAAAAGAATAGTCTTTGTTCCATGATGGATATCAGTAATACACTGTATTTCACTTTGTTAGGAAGAAACGTTAATATTTTTCGATCGTGCTTCGTTCTCGTCAAAAGTTTCATAGTTTCCTCCTCATTCGATGAATTATAACCGAAAACTACCAGGAAACAAGAATATTCTCTTTAGATATCGCCTTTGATAAAAGATGTCCTAAAACACATTGCTATCGATTACACAAAAAATACAAATACATTGCTCAATTTGTACATTCGTAAGTTCTTTCGTCCCAATCTTTTTTCTTCACATAATTTCGGTGTAGATTCCGTAGTGGTGACATAAAGAAAATTTGGATTGATTATTTCGAAGTATTTAACTTGTACAATCTAAGTAAAAATCATACAATTATGAGAACATTTTCCATTTGATCAAGAGGTTTTTTTTCATTTGTTTTGAAATACAAAGGAAAAGTGTGACTAGCATGGAAGTGGATTTCATAAATAGTGTGCGAAATCGTTGTCAACATTTTTTTTTATTTAAAACCTCAGGTTATATCAGCTATAAGTATTGAAAATCTATAATGTATATATATGGATTTACATGACATAGCTACGGCAGAATATAATAGATATAACACAACCACGGTGTTCTTTGATATATCAAATCGATAATCGCTGTATTTGAAAACAAAAAGAAATCACAAGAAAAATATCATACCCTATAAAATAAGGAAGTGATTTTTTTACCTAAATAATCTCACACACGTGCAATGTTCATCGTTTGACATAGTTTTGAAGTCAAATAGAAAGTTGTACATTTTCAAGTACCGTTTTCAAATTGAGTCATTTGAATTCTAAGATATGTTCATGGTACATTTTATTGATATGTTCATAATTATGGAATGGGTGTATATGTTTATATTGTTAGGTTACGTACTTTGTCTGCTTACCTCATATACGCTTTGTCTTTCCCTTGATTATAATGTTTGATAGTTTTTTAACATTATGTATATTTTCAGAAGCGGCATGACATCTAATATATCATTGTGAATTGTGATTATACTTCATCGATTGCTACAAGTGTCTGTTTTTCGGCCTTATGTGTTGTAGATTTGTAAGCTTATTGTAATCTTACTGTAATGTTTTATGCAAAACGACGTAATTTGGGTATTCAAACCAATGATGTGACATTCTGTATTTGCTCAGTAATCTGGAGTTGTTATGATCACATAATCCGTCTTATGTTCAATTATTTCGCCTGTAATCTTCTTGCTTATGACACTAGTGTAATACGATCTGGAACAATTTTGTTTGTGGCGTCATGGCAGAAACTATAAAATGACACCAGAATTTCGAGGGACAATATGGCGGCTTCCACTGATATTTTCGCATTACATTTTGACGTGAAATTCTTTGAAATGTAGATTGTTGTATTTATATATGATAAAAAGTACCGTGAATTTAAAAAGTCTTAGACGCATTTCATGAAATCTCATATGAAATATACACTCATATACGAGCCTATATATATATATATGTAATGTACATATGTGTGATCTATAGTGAAAAGATAAATGAAATGTTGTTCTTGACAGACAATGGTGCAAAATAATAATGATAAAAATATAAGTATCTGTTATATACAGGTATCATATTGTGCATCATTTTAATTTTTGCTTTAAATGAACTTTACTGCATGTTCAACATTACACATTTAAATAAATAATGTAAGCTTGACGAACTGTTTTGTCTTTAGATATTCATCACAATTATTCATAATAGGATAAAAACTAAAAAAATATTTTAGAAAAACCAGTCTGTTTACAATCAATGTCATTGTACAATTTAGCAAACAAAAGCAAAATAGTATCGATGTATATTGTTTATATACATGTATGTAGATGATGTAAGAAAGTAAATTGATAACATAAAATAGCATAGTAAATAACCTATCAAGATCTGTTTCTAAGTAATTCCTTGTCTTAATTGTCCTACTTAACATGCACTTTGACATATATCTACCATTAGATATACATACTGTATATGCATAACGCCATAGGGAATTACTTTAATACCATCTAAACAATAATAAAAAGTAAGAAATAGATATATTTTGTCATCTAAATGCTCGAATCTTTTATGGTTGGCATTCGTAAAGGTATACTTGAATTTTGTAGTTCTTCTGGACCGTTCAGTGGAGGATATCCTAAAAGTTTATAAAGGTTCGTACATCCAGGATCTATTGCATCCAAGAAGTTTTGATTTATTCTTGTCCTCCAGCCCATGGCAACTTGTAGCGATGTCTTTTTATAACTAGAAGTCAGCGTGTTGTTGGCATTTACTCCAGTCAATTCCCCAAGACGAATCTGTTCGCTTTTATCGAAATCGAAACCCGCAAACTCGTACATCTTTCTAACAGTCTCTGTCGGCAAAGTCACAAGATCTTCATAGAATATAGTCAGTAAGCGCCCAGGGTGTGTTTCCCGTATGATACCAGAAGTAGCGTAATCATCAGTCATTTTGTTACAAAGGGAAATCGAACCACCGGGTGGGGGTGTCCATTTCAAAACATTTCTCGATTGCATTATACCTCGTGGGTCCCTCAATAGGTGGATTATCTTTAGATTGGGCTCCGTGTCTAATAATTCGGACGCTAGTCCTAAACTAATACGAGGTATTTTGCTAACTACGGCACTTGAATTAATACAATAATTTACGAAATTTTCAACACAGTTTCTTTCTTCGCCATGACATTCCGGAACATATTTAATCCATTCTTGATTACCCAGGCCTCCATCATACCCCTTTCCTTTTAAAACTTGCCAGATTAGTAATGACCGTTTTAATGTATTACTGTCGCAGTTAAAAAGTCCTCGGAGAGTAGCTAAGATAAGTGCATCAGTGCCATTTGATTTTCTAGAAAATAAAGAAAAATAAAAAGTAGACAAATGTAACGTAACCATCAAAATATATTTTAAATAGAAAGCTATTCATTGTGTTTGCAAGCAGAACTAAAAAAACATTTTTTCTGCCACATCGGACATCTACACTGCCGGGTTTGTAAGGTTTCTCAAGTCTTAAGCAGGACATGACAGTCTCATGTGTAGATCATACACGCGTGATAGACAGGAAGTTGTAAAATGTTATAAATAAACAAACATTAACATGTGCAACCCGACGATTAGACATTTTGTATCACCTTTGACCTCGAGCTCGTGCTGCATGCGCGCGCTGAACCATGTCCTGCTAAATATCTAGTTTAACCATATTTTATTTGAAGAATGTCAAAAGGAATAGGCACCAGTTGTAGAATTGCCCTCTCACATACAAATATATATGATGTTACACAATAAATCATACATTAGCAGCATTAATGATTGTTTATCAAATTCTATGTAAAAGAAAGAAATGAATAAGAAACAAACAAAAATGAACAATTATTGGTAGTCACATTGGATTTATTTAACCTTACCAGCAACCGCATTTTATAACTACATGTAAACTTACTTTTATTATTTGATATTCATGACGTGACTAATTCCGTACAATTGAACATTAATTTTGTAAACAATCTAAAATTATATATAATAATGATGATTTTACAATGAATATCTTACAAATACATTTTGGCATTAATTTTCTTTTGAAAAATATCATGAAACAAGTTTTGACAATGAAATACCAGCAATTATCTATATATATCTCTCATTTTCAGGCTGATATAAAAATGGTTGTGCAATTTCAATCAAATGCTGTGGAGCAAAGCAAAGAAGTATCTTAAACATAAGAATAAGTTTGTGCTTTTGACGCCGATCAGGGAGAGATTCCCAAGCTAGTTCTTTATAAAGTATATCATGGGAGGTACCTCTGCGCAATCCCGTTATAATCCAAGCGGCTTCTAAGTGAACAGACTCTAACAGAAGTGAGTCGGTGAATTGGAATTAATAGCTTTTTTGTGGATGCGGTTCCTTGTCTAATTTTCAATCTAATAATGTTTGTACACCAAGGTCTATCATTTGGTCGCACTGTAAATATTTTTGTGATACATGGTCATTTTTTGTGTATAAATTGTTTCAACTAGAATATCATTAAATTCATATACATCATTATTTTGTGAGACAGAGATCCAGTCAATATTACTAATATTACCATTAATCCTATCAGTATTAGCACCATCATATTTATATATCGTTTTCCTATATGCAGTTTGTCTATATACTGAATATGATATACAAAAGTTAATAAGACAATAATCACTGCAAATTGGAGCAAGAGCATTTGTATCCCTTAGAAGATGATTGTTGTTAGATAGAACAATGTCAATAGAGGAAGAAGAGGTAGGAGTAATGCGAGTGGATTCATTAATAAAACTGTTTAGATTAAGTTTTGTAAGTAATCGGCCTAGATGAGAGTGTGGCTGAAGGTTTGACTCAGCTCTTCATGTATTATTGAACGTAGATATTTTGTTATCATGAAATATATATTTGCCGAATACAGTATGAAATACAACGTTTTGAAAGGACACAAGTAATTTGAAAAACGATAGAAAATTCACTGTACACGATTGTATTTAACAACAATACATCATCTCGTATTTCACTGCACTGTATAAGATTTGGTATTGATTTTGCGATTACTTTTCAATTTTACGGTTAACCATTGATAGCAATGTTAGATACCCGTGCATTAAAGGCAGATGTCACTGTACACATTTCAAGGGGTTTTATGTTAACAGGCTGTAACCGCATTGATATTTATTCTTGTATGAAACATGGAAATTGATTTTATAAACATTCTTTGCTGAAATGGTTTTCAATGAAATGTTTTGGCGATTGCAAATGATTTTCAAATGAAACGTTTTCCAATTTTGCAAACTCCGATATTTTATGTTTTGTTTAATAAAAGACTTAAAATAATAAAATGAAATATATTTTACATAAGTCAGGCAATCAGTATCGAAATAGATATCGAAAAAGTAAAGTTAAAAGTTATCAAAGTCATGTATTGTGTTGCCATGGGTTACAGCGAAGAAATTTTCAATGCTCTATTGTATTTACACAATGTTTTTATTTCTTTTCATTGACCTAATTACCTATTAATTACTGTTTCTTGTTGTGATGTTGGAAGTCGAGGTTAATTTGTTCATGATATTTTCATTGTATTAATAAAAAGTAATTTATTCAAAGTTTCAGTAATATATACTATGCTACTTTAACATCTAACGGAACTGTAATTTGTGTCACACTAGGATGGTTTCTAAAGTTAGGTAATAAATATATTGTTCATGACTTATTTGATGCTAAATCAAGATGTTGTGAAATCAATGGCCAGGTGTTCACAGACACGAAAGCAATGACAGATGTCATCTTCAGTAATTGATCAACCCCTATAACAGCGTTTACAGCTTTGCAAATAACATGCGTTGTCATTTAAAGCTGGAATTGTTTATGACACGATCATGTGTTCAAACAAGTATCAAATATGACCAGCCATCTTACAATATTTGGGAACATTCATCTGTCGCATAATCTGGTATGCTGTACGATTGATTTTTTTTCTTGACCTCTTATTTCGCTATATATATATTCGCAGTAAGTAAATTTTCGCGCGAACCCACGAGTAAAATGCAGAGACTGATAAGTAAGATGACGCATATATCTTATTACTGTATGAGACAAAAGGATATTTCTGTCCGTGAATGGAGAAAATCGCGACATTTGTTCCATGATGAAAAATAAACCAATTTACATTATTCCTTTATCTTTGTATAAAATGCCGCTAACAGTAACTATGATAATTGTCATTATATCCGGATTTGTTAACGATTTGGTAACGTCTGATTCCACTGTACTTTATTTACAATATTTACAATATTACGGGTAACTGTCATTAATCGTAGATTTTGTGGCGATAGCTAAGTTGACTTATCGGCATATAAACTATCTTTTCGAAATACCATGTAGCAGATTATTTTCGCAGTATTTTCGCGGAGATACGCTTATTTTCATGGACGACAGTGACAAGGTCGAGGAAAATTTTATACCTGACAAATGATAAGAAATGCATATATTATTTATATATATATATATAAACACTCTAGAAACCAGAAAATGTATACCCGTGAAAATGAGAGGATGTACGGTATGAACATACCGAATGTAATGCTTAGTTGTGTCATGAAAGTAAATAACAAATGGGAACTAAAGATGATTGAAAATTGTGAGATTTAGACATGTATAGGTAAAATGCCATTACATGTATACGTACATGCAGGATTCCTCCTTTATACTGCACGTATGGCCTGGTTTGTAGTATCCCCACGTGTTCTGCGCGTGCAGAGGTTCATATATATAGAAGTTTCCTCGTCGTAGTCCCAGAATGTTTCCCGTGAATGTGGTTCCTCCGCGTAGGTAGCCGACAAGAAGGATGTTATAGTTTTTATTATGCTTCTCTCTAGTTACAACAGGCGGGGATATGATAGGCTTGTCGAATCTATAAAAGAACAGTAACATAGCTGCATGCAATCAAATAATCTGCCTGATATCCGATGACTTTAGTCGTCTACTATTTCTGTATGTCACTATGGGGATATAACCTGGATTGGTTTTTTTTTTATTTGCACTGACTTGTCGTGCATAAAATTGTTCTTGCGTCACGATAAAAGTAATGACTAATACCAAGGAACAATAACATGACGTTAGTTTACGGAGATAGGATAACAACACTGCTGCACCCACCGGATATTTATCTACAAATATTGACATGTATATGCTCCTAAATGTAAGAATTTGGAATATGTTTTGGGTAATTTCATGAAACTCATTTTTCTCGCCGCGTCTGGCAAAAATTAAAATAAAATCTTTCAAGAGAAAAGTACATTATACACATATCGTTATTATTCAATAGAAAAATAGAATATAAGCATCTGGCTATGTTTCCTCTCACAATTAAATCAAATTATCCACAATCTAAATGACACACTTGACACACTAGATGGTTTTGATGGAAATCAATTTAGTCAATGGAGTCATCGAAGAAAAAATAGGTGTATCAGTACACATGTCAAACTTCTGAAAGCTGAAAACTAGAATTCCTATATTACGTTTATTATTTTTGAACGTTATTACAAAATTTGAAGATGGATATATTGGCGAATATGCTGAGGCTAACGATGATGTGATATATCATGTACGTGTTTCACAGTAACGGTATGTGTTCATCAAACATATTATTAATACGTCCAGAAGAAAACATGACAAAAATAATTACGTTGACTGCTAAGTTATCTCTGATCTCATATTGACATAAAAAACTTTGTCAATTAGTGCAGAGGAAAGCATGACAAAAAATTATGCTCACCGCCGTTATCTCAGATCTCATATTGACAAGAAATAACATCATGTACGTCATCAATATAAAGGTAACAGCTCTTTAAATGCCAAGATCGATAATGATCATAAGTGTGCATGCATCTTCAATACTCTAACAGTTACTATTACTATAATTATATACACCCCTAGTGTAATATCTTGGGTTCCGTCGATATTCAAAACACAACTCGTGCAAATGGCGGTGATCTTACTACTAATTTATTCTAACAGTAAAACCCGGAAACCGGATACGGAGTTCCGGACGTCATCCTAAAAGCGGACAAGGTTACACATGATGTAGCGACAACACACCTTGAACAATTAATGTCACTACACTACACTCCTCACCCTTTTAACGTTAATGTTCCTGACACAGAGCCCAGTATGTATCGTTCAGAAATCTTTAAAGTCATTCACAAACTTGCTGAACAAATCAACTTACACTGTCAATAAAAAATTATCCTCAAAAGACATACTTGATCTTCATTATCTTTTTCCAAATTTAACTTTTTATCAAAACTCTTAGAAAAACACTTTAAAAACAGTTAATATTATTTAACACAATCAACAGTTCACAGATCAAGTCTTGATGGTGCCTGGCGCGTCCTTGGTGGATTGCGGCGTACAGGAGTCACCGTACTGGGATTTGGCGGGCTTGCAATAGGCATATGACTGGTGGTGGGAGCTGGCAGAACTCCTTTTGGACTACTGTCATTATGTGTTACTTTTGCCGGAGAGGGCATCGCTGGAGGTTCCTTTACATTTAGAGATTCTGGCGGTAAAGAAACGACTAGTTTCGGAGATCTAGCGATTGTCTCGGGTAACACAAATGGACTGTCTTTTGTCATAGGCACTATCTCATTTAACAGTTCTTCCCCCGATGCTAAGATGTGATCGACATGTGCGTAACGAATGTTTGGTCCGACGCGCACGAGGTACGTAAGAGGACCTAATTGCTTCACAATCTTGCCCGGAATCCATTTCTCATGACCACCACGGAAATTCCTAACACGTACAGTCTGCTTAGGCGAGAACGTTCGAACTTTGACGCGTCCTTTGTCATGTTGGCGTTTCTGTTCGGCTTGCTTACCTGCCACACGCCTTCCTAGATCTGGTTTCAGCATTGATAACTGGGTTCGGATTTGTCGCTTAAGAAACAATTCAGCAGGCGATACTCCAGTTACCGAATGCGGTGTGGATCGATACTTCAGCAAGAAATTACTGAGTCTATGCTGAATAGAAAGCTGACCATTCCCATCAAAAACTTGCTTCTCGAGCGCACGCTTAAGTATCTGTGCCGATCGTTCGGCAGCTCCGTTGGAAGCGGGATGGTACGGTGCCACGAGCGTATGCTTCACTCCGTTTTTGCTAAGGAACAGTTCAAATTCACTGGATGTGAATTGCGGCCCATTGTCGGAGACAATCTCCTCTGGTAGACCATACGAACCAAACAGTGAACGCAGAACCTCAATCGTTCTACTAGCGGTGGTCGTTGTCATGTGAGTCACCTCGATCCACTTTTAATGACTATCAATAACGACCAAAAAGTTTTGTTTGTCTTTCTCCGCAAAGTCTATATGTAGACGTTGCCACACACGTGTAGGCCATGACCAGGAATGAAGCGGAGCTACCGGAGACATGTTTCGCGTAGCCTGACAAGCACTACAGGCTTTCACCATGCTCTCAATGTCTTTGTCCAGATTAGGCCACCACAGATAACTCCGGCCTAGCGCTTTCATACGACTCATTCCAACATGTTGGTCATGAAGATCTGACAGAAGTCTCTCGCGATAAGTTGGCGGTATAACAACACGCAAACCCCACAACACGCATCCTTGCTCACTTGATAGTTCATCTTTGCGTTGGAAGTACGGCTGTAGATCGCTATCTGATGTATAATTCGGCCATCCCCTAAGGGTGTAGTCAAGTACTTTCGAGAGTACATGGTCGCGTCGTGTCTCTGTCGCTATATCATCAGACATAATCGGCAAGTCGTCCAGTAGTGTGAAATGGTAAATGTCCAATTCTTCAGACTTCTCATTAGACTTGAGTGGCAAGCGCGATAATGCATCAGCATTCACATGATCCTCGGATTTCCGGTATACAATATCGTACTGATACGCAGATAAGATGAGAGCCCACCTCTGCATGCGAGCAGCAGCTAATGTCGGAACACCGTTCTTCGGACCCAGAATCGTTGTTAACGGTTTGTGATCAGTCACTAACGTAAACCTACGGCCATAGAGGTACTTTTGAAATTTCCTGACCCCGAACACTAACGCGAGTGCCTCTTTTTCGATTTGGGCATAGTTCTTTTCACTCTTCTTAAGTGTCCTCGATGCATAGGCTATCGGTCGTTCCTGACCAGTTTCGCTGATATGGGAGATCACAGCTCCTACTCCGTAGGCAGACGCGTCACAAGCCAATCTCAAAGGCTTGTTGATGTCGTAATGTACTAGAACACGCTCATCGGACAACTGAAACTTACATGCTTTGAACGCTTCTTCACAATCTGATGTCCAGTTCCATGGTTTGTCTTGCCTCAACAGCTGGAGCGTAGTCGAGAGATTTGGAAGATACTGACCATAATAGTTCAAAAGCCCGAGAAACGATTTCAGTTCAGTTACATTCGTTGGACTTGTTGCTTCCTTAATTGCTTCGACTTTAGCCTCGGTAGGGTGAATTCCATCACTGTCAACCCTATGGCCCATATAAACCACAGAATCTTGCATGAACAGGCATTTGTCTTTACGCAACCGAACATTGTGCTTGTCGAGTCGGCTCAATACCTCGCTCAGGATTTCTATGTGTTCACGATCGGTCTGAGCGGTTATCAAGATATCGTCTATACGACACATTACATGCGGTATTCCTTGTAGAATTTGATCCATGACTGACTGGAAGATGGCTGGAGCTGACGACACACCAAACGCTAATTTGTGATATCGAAACAGACCTAGATGTGTGTTGATTGTCAGGTATTGCTTTGATTGTTCGTCCAGGCTCAATTGCTGATATGCCTGCGATAGATCCAACTTC
>SAYR01060909.1:11807-36579 GCA_004382745.1 Argopecten irradians irradians | reverse complement strand
GTGAATTTTTGTCCACCGGCTAGTTGAGCAAACATCTCTTCCACATTTGGTAGTGGATATTGCTGGTTCGTCCAGACACCTATCACCGTCACTTTGAAATCGCCACAGAGGCGTATCGATTTGTCCATTTTGGCACGACAACTATCGGGGTCGCCCAATCGCTTCGCTCGACTCGCGATAAAGCTCCTTCGCTCTGTAGTCGTTCGAGTTCTTTCTCAACGCATTCCTTCAATGAGAAAGGCACCGGTTGCCTTACAAAATATCGGCTGCGCACCATCTTTGACCTTGACCTGCGCTTTGAACTACTTACCGGTTGTTATAGTGTTGTGGTGTCACCTAACCCTTTTCACAATAGCCAGTATAGGATTATTGAACTTGCGCAACGCAGTGCTATGCTCGACATTCAATCAGACTTTGACTACATACCACATGTCGGATTTCGATGATACAATTTCAAGGCAATAATCTACCAATTATGGCTCATGTGTATCACACCTTATCACAGTGTTTTAAATACATAGCGGATAATTGAGCACATAAAGTGTCGTCATTTCGCCACAAACAACACCGTAAAATTCTGGTTAAACCACATAATTCGATTTTTTATCACCAATTATATTAAAGATGCTCCACCGCTGACAAATGGTATTTTTTCACTATCAAAAACAGGAGCAGACGATTTAGTAATTTTCTTCAGTTATAAAAGTTACTAACTTTACATCATTACCACCATTGAAAAGTTTGAGCTTCTAATTTTACTTCAAGTTAAAAATATGAAAAATAATTAATTGCATCCCGAAAAAATTCTGTGGCACTATATCCTATATGGAATGAAGTAATGCTTGCGCATGCACCAAAGGCGAAATAAATTATCTTATGTTATTTTTTGTGTTAATTAGGCATATATATACACGATTAAACACCAATTATTGTTCGAATGATGAATACCATTTATGCTCTGTCGGCGGTGGAGCATCTTTAACTTGCAAAAGAACTTCCAGGGATGGCGCTTTAACAAATTGTTCTTCCTCCATAGTAGTCATGTCTATCTAGCTGTTGGTTTCAAATGTAAACTCAACGTTTGTATACAAATTTTGAAAACGCTGTCTAATTTTCAAAGTTAGATTCCACAAAAAACTATCGATCTCGGACACGAGCCTCCAATTCTGTTATGAACCAGAATAACAGAAATGAGAAACCAGCAGCTAAATTCAAAACACAATTTAATTATATATACAATATTATACAGAGATGGTTTACAATATCTAAAGTAATTGGTGGTGGTACAAGAGTAATACGATGATTTAAAGTGTTACTTATCTGTATGCGAATGTCCTGGTATAATCCTTGATCCTTCAAATTAACAATAATCACAAATCAAGGAGGAAAATGAATGTCCACAGATGATTATTAAAGTTCCAGGCAATATGAATAAATCCACACAGCTGGAGTATATATACCTAAACCCTAATTTAAGAATATTTGAGAAATTTCTACAGTACTTCTAGAAATATCTAACTAAAAACAGTAAACAAATAAACACACAGAACTTTCTGGAAATAGATCAATCTAGATCCCTACTTATAATCAACACGTTTACAAACAAGTATGTTTATACATGATATTATTCTAGAATGTTCTATAACCTAAATTAATGATATGAACTTTATAGGATGTATCAATAATAAAGCTATAGGAGTTATCTCCCTTATCTAATAACAACATGTATTTAGTGTCATACATAACAGTGCGTCCAATACCCGGAACGGGACGTAAAAAATATCCGGCGGAACGTATTTAAACTTACCGCGAAATATGAATCGTGACAATTAAATCACTTTCTATGAGTCGGAAGGCGATTTCCGGAATGTCCGAAAATCGACCCGTAGAGACCGAGCTCTAGATCCTAACTGATGACAAAATATGAGCCATGGAATTAAATGTACAATTGATATGACTCTATTATGGCTGGTCGGTACTCGGAAAGGTGAGATAGTTAGCTTATCTATTGTCTGAGTCGTAAGTGTCATAGTATTAGTAAGACCAGTTTGGATAATTAACTTCAAAGGGTAGATGAGCTATAAAAACACAATGAATAAATCACAATTAACCATACGTTATATAGAGTAATTAACTGAAACAGACGTGAATAGATACATGTACAAAATGTAGCTTTACAATATCATGTCACAAGAAGAAAATAAAGTTACGAAAGTTTGTGGAAATCAAATTAAATAATACTGAATTAAAATCTTAACCAATGTTCATAAAATACATAATGTAGCACTTATATCATAAAATTCTTCATGATAAATCCCTCCGGCTTAGGAAAATGAGACGTCCCCGTCTCAAAGTGTTTATTGGGAAGGTACGCTATTCCGCGGATAGCCACCGCGACGTCCTCGATGTCCGTTTTGACGAGCTCTAGTACAATGCCTTGTTTCTTGGTCGTTATTGTTCATGTGGGAATTCCGATTCGTAGATCTCCTGTTGGCTGAATTTGTTGGGACGCTATGCATATGTATCGAGGTGCGAGCTGAACGCGTACATGAACATGCACCGTCTCTCAGTCGTGTCATTTCGTTTTTCAACTTATGAATTTGAGTCGATTGATTGTCATTTTGCACTTTCAGGATTTCAATGGTGTCTCTTGCCTGATTTAGCTCATATTCCAGGGTTTTGAGTTTTAAAGTTTTGGTTTCAGATATTTGTTTAATGTTTGTTAATTCACGTTGCGATACAAGTTTCTCGTATATTTGCTGGTCATATTCACTAGTAATAAAGTTCACATCCAACTTCAGTTTTCGAATTTTAACCCTCGAGGAATTCTGAAAGATTTTGTTGTTGTCGGAGTTAATAAAATTTCTAAGTTCTTCGTTTAGCACATTTGTGAATGGTAATGTAGATAGTACCTTCTTATTGTCTCGGAATGTCCTGAGTCGTGCAGAATCTCGCCTCCGTTTTGAAGTGGATTTGGTCTTTCTCCTCGGTGCTGTCAGACTCTTAGACTCTCTGTCCGAAGATTTGTTCGGAGCAGGAACAGGAAGTAAAGTAGGTTTGGGACGCTGTCTGGTCCAGTGAGACGATCCTGTATTAACTGAAGTTTTCAGTACGATGTCTAGTCCGACTTAGCACATTCGAGATGAATGGCCAATATTTCCACACCGGAAACAGTAACAGCCATTCGCAGGACACCACAACACATGATTGGGAACGAATGGATCACCACATCTGTAACATGCGACATTTGCCATCCTGCTTGTTACTGTCATGAAAAACGTAATTCTGGCGGGTTCCAAAATTTGGCGAACACAGCCTTGGTTTGCTTTCCAGTCTGTGCGATTCTGATGATCCTTTGGAAAATATCACTTGGCAGTAGAGGTTCTAGGAATCTTGTGCGTAACTCGTCTTACACAAATAAATGTGGCAAGTTTCTCCGGATATATTAAATCAATTTTCTATGAGTCGGAAGGCGATTTCCGGAATGTCCGAAAATCGACCCGTAGAGACCGAGCTCTAGATCCTAACTGATGACAAAATATGAGACATGGAATTAAATGTACAATTGATACAATGTGTGACACCTGGCATGTATATGGCACTATTATGGCTGGTCGCTACTCGGACAGGTGAGATAGTTACATGTAGCTTATCTGTTGTCTGAGTCGTAAGTGTCATAGTACTAGTAAGACCAGTTTGGATAATTAACTTCAAAGGGTAGATGAACTATAAAAACACAATGAATAAATCACAATTAACCATATGTTATATATAGAGTAATTAACTGAAACAGACGTGAATAGATACATGTACAAAATGTAGCTTTAAAATATCATGTCACAAGAATAAAATAAAGTTACGAAAGTTTGTGGAAATCAAATTAAATAATACTGAATTAAAATACCAACCAATGTTCAAAAAATACATAATGTAGCACTTATATCATAAAATTCTTCATGATACATATATACTTGGCCGCCGTACGATGGGGATCTTGGTTTTGGTCATATACTGTATGAACATCTAACAAAAAGAAAACTCAGCTTCAGGTAATTTGTATCTTTAATACAGACATTTATATATACGACAGTTGATAATAAGGTACTTCTTCGACCCGTAACTTATACACTTAGTAGTGACTCTATATGAAGTGGTGATAATGACAACACATAGAATCTCGACAGGTGCTGAACGGTTCTGTACATGTGAAGAACATGAATACAAAAAAACTATATACATTTATGTATGTACTGTTTTTTAATTATTGTTGATTTTATGTCATTTCTTATATTTTCTTCTTATGATGAGATAATTTTACCATCATTACCTGATATATTTCAAATGTGTATGAAGTTGAAAAAATGACCTGTTTCAGCTCTATGACATATGCAGAGGTTGTATGAACAATGCCTCCGAATCCATTATTAATACCAGTACAAGTAGATGATGACAGTGATCTGCCACTTGACAAACAACAGTTCCAGAACACTGCATGGTAAGTGCCATTTGGTCTTGGTGTATACTTAAAGGTATTTTTTCATTCACTGAATGCTTACATATTATTATTCTATAAAAAAATAATGTAAATTATATCTAAACATGTAAGTCTCAGTGTGTACATGTGTGGATGCAGATGCAGTAAACGTTTTCACGCTATTTACATTTCCATGTCACCTCTTCTATATAAACTAACCAATACAAAGTGAAGTATATGACGGTATAACTGACACCCAAAACGTGACCATTATGACGTCACTAATGTCGACGTGGTGACATCAACTGATCACCGTGAAAATGGCTGTTCCATCTTGTGGATTAAATCGTCGTTGATAACGGTTTTCCTGGTCTAGCTTAAACAATGTAAATACAGAGACCCCAAAATGAGTTGATAATGTAAATATAAGTATTAAACTATCTAGCGCGCATTATGAAGATTTCCTGCAAAGCTGCAAAGCTCTGGCATCTATATATAGAGTATAGATGCCATAGGAAGATAGTTTAATGCTTAAATATATTCTTTAGAAATTATGCAGTTATGGTCAGAATAGTATATATATATGTATAGTACCCAATAATGTTTTCCTATTGGCCATTATATTAGTACATTACTTGACAGAATACCTGATTCTGATTGGCTACACACATGGTTACTATTTACAATAATGCCGGGGAAGCGGGTACTATTGAAGTGGCGCGATATTGAACGCGAATGTATTCTGACGTCTCTATTACATGACGTCATGATAACATTTCGCTTAAACCAAGACGTCAAGATGACGGACAGACTGTTGTGCGCGAGGATGGAAGCAAATGTTGCTTTTCTAAAGAATATAAATATAATATTGAATTATAAACTTTATTTATTTTACATCGATTGAGAAACAAGTTATACAACTTATGTAAATCACTCTCGATGGCCCGGATGTAAGCGCGCCAGGGGTCTTAGTGTGGGAGGAAACCGGAGTGCCCCGAGAAAACCCACGTGATCGGGCAGGTGACCCCTGACCTTTTCTAAAGAAGACAGGTCACTCTTATATTGATCTACTTTTAATCTTCATTAAGCTGAAGTCCGTTTTATAGAAACACAGATTTCTGCGACAATTCATATGTTAAATTTGTACTTTTAACATAACAACGTGGTGTGGAAATGGAGATAGCATTGCGAGGTGTAGCTTGACGTGTTTCTGCTACAATGACATGAAAACGGGTCTCATGTGAGGGTGATGTACTAAACCCATTATGGCCTGGTTGAGAGGGCAATATTGCCTCATAGTATGGTATCGTGATAGGATTTATAGTGTCCTCGCCTTCGCCCCAGGCACATTCCATCCCTCGACAATACTATGAGGCAATAGTGCCCTCTCAACCAGGCCATAATAGATAAATAGTTCAATGAAAGTCTTGAGCAATTTGTTAAAACTTGGAAGGTTAATGTAACCTGAATGCAGATAATTCAAAACTTTATTTATTTCCATGGCCATGAACTCTACAAATTCTATCATAGAAGCATATTATTATATTTCAATATTGAGGCTTATGATTGTTTAAAACCAAGATATATTTTGTCTGATTCAGCTTAAAAATGTTAGATACAACGTTGAAGACTTCAGGAAAGACATTTGGCGATCAAATTAAATAAAGACTTGTAAGTCACTCCAATGTAGGATGCATCTAGGATATGATACTTTTTCAATAGATATGTGAAAGGAGCCGGTCAATGTGGTTTGTATTAATGTACATATGGTCCCTGTCACTCAATTGACATAGCATGATTCTTTGACTCATTCAATAAGAGCCATGAATTTTCAGGGTACCCATCAGAAATGGTGTGTATTTTCCCTTATTCTAATTATGTTTCATTCTGGAGCATCGTAGTGAAATAGAATTACAAGTCTAATTTTAATTGTAGCGTTTGGTTGCTACAGCTAATTAAATCAATGTATCCTTGTTGATTAGAGAGCATTTTTAGTATATATTCTAACAGGAGAGAGGGCGGGATGGTATACCGGAATGAGGCTGTCCGTCTGTCAGTCCGTCTGTCTGTAGACACTTTGTGTGGCGAACTGCAAAACTACTGGACAGATTTTGATAAATTTGGTACACAGAACCCTGACATAAAGGACAGTTGAGTAAACTATATATTCTGCAATATCCCCTATTGCCGGATCGCCAGCTGTCAATCAAACCGCACATGACTTCACATTTTATGTTGTGTATGCTACGATGTTTGCTCCGACATTGAATAGATACACGTGCGTTTACGAGCATGAGACATGGCTATATTAGTATATTACACATTGTGATCGGTCAATTAATGGAGTTATTACTAAATTTGTTCAGCAGGGGGTATTAGTCGTCCAATCTGGCAATAGTTCTAGTTCTCAATACTAGTTCACGATATTTATTGCAGTATTTCAACAGGAGATACCCAAAGTTGAGATGGAGGAGGAAGCTAGCACCAAACTCTTAGTGGCGTATCTACCGAAGGACAGGCAAGAGACAGCAGAGATCGATGGTATATGTTACATTTTAGTTATTATGGTTGGTATATTTACTAGTATTTAAATTAAATCATGTTGTTCATTCTGTAAAATTTAGCCCAGTCAATATATATGTACACTTTCTATAGCTATAAATAACTAAAATAGATAACAGAGCCAAAATATTATATCGCAAGTCCAATAGTCCAATATGTTGGTACCAGAAAATGATTTAAAGTTTTAAAAACTAGCTCTTAGATAAACTACCAGACTTGTCAAACAACGGTATAAATATTAACACTTCTATGATATATTACTAACAGTAATCTATCTTTTTGATTATCAATTCAATAACCATTTGACTGTCATTTATATGTTGACAGCATGTTAACTTGGCCTGCTTGTTGATGCTGAAATTCGTTCTACATTGTGAATGTCATTTCTATTTTGACTGCTTATTATCCTGGAATGCATGATATTTTGAGAGAGAATAAAAAAATATCTTTAGTAAACGTCTATTGACAAGAAAGAGTTATATAATGCATGTAGACTTTTTGTATTCCGAACATGCATGCATTATGAACAAATAACCATCCCTTTATGATATCTTGCACGTGCACGATGACCATCACCTGTTAAATAGAATTACAATTTAGGGATTTAATAAATTGCATTATTTGCTTAAATGCATGAGACATTATAATATCTACTGATGTTGTACAATAGTAATAATATTTCCCCATTTTTGACTTGGATCCATATAGCTCTGATAAACTATCATTCACACAGTTTCCAATTTCCATACATGTACAATGAGTAACTTACTCTCTTGTCAAAACACCTTGATTAAGTACTCTTTTAAAGTTAAAAAGATTTTTTTTTCATGGAAAAAAAACCTGTGGAAGTTTCTTAATTTTTCAATTGAACTCATGAATCTATTTATCAGGAATCTATTTTTTGGACCCTAAGGGAACCTACATATGAAATTTGAGAATGATCCATTCAATTCTTTCTGGGAAATAGCGATAATAAACTTTAACTATCAAAATCCAAGATGGCTGCTTCGCGGCCATCTTGTAGACCGATCTGTTCCTAAATGCAATATTCCCAACTAGGGCCCTAGCTATAGGGAAACCTACATATGAAATTTGAAAATGATCTCTTCAGCACTTTTAAAGAAACAGCGATAACAAGAATTGTTAACGGACGGAAGGACGGACCACGGACAAAAAGGAATTTGAATAGCCCACCATCCTATGATGGTGGGCTAATAAATATGATAAACGTTGTATTATACCAATTGTTACATTTGGACAGAAAACAAGTAGTGTAACAGGAGCCAATATTGTTAAACTAGTTACTCCTAAAAGCTCATGCTTTTATATATATTTTTTCTTTCTAAATATATTTTTATTCAGTAATCAGCAAATACAGATACATATGCAACATTCTTATTTCATTCTCTCATAATTTATGAATTACTATTTTGTATCAATATTAATTAATATTTGTATAAATATTACATTTTGGAATCTCACAATTTCTCTCATATTGTAGTACTGAGTTCTGTCATTCAATAATCCATTATTCTTTCATTCCATAGATTGTTTCTGTCAATTTCACCACACACTTCAATATTTTACATACAGCCTTCTTAAATTTCACAGAAAATCACACATTTTGGAATCTCACCCTTTCACTGATTTAATAGCATTGAGTTCTGTCATTCAACAATCCATTATTCTTTCATTCCTTAGATTTTGTTCTGTCAATTTCACCACACACTTCATTATTTTACATACAACCTTCTTAAATTTAACAGAAAAAAAGTAAAATAGATAATTGACCATATTTAACTAGCTATTTAGATGTAATTTTAAGGCCTTTATTAAAACACTGATTACAGGATTTTTAATAATATTTGTACATGTAAGTAAATTATCTGCTTTAAGTTTCAGTTGTTTTTTTTATCTCGTTCACTACAGAATCTGCGTTTTGTTCCTCATTTTCAAATTTCTTTAAATACCTTAAACAGAACTGGTAACGAGGTTCCTTTACTTAAAAACAACTGTGAATCATCTGCAAACATGCTGATTTTTGTCTTGATTTTTACATTATCTACTTCTGGAAGATTAATCCCTACAATGTTTTGTCTTTTCTTATGGAGCAAGCGAGAGCCTCTGCTTGGATTATGTATAAAATCGGAGCCAATGGGCAGCCATGTTTTACTGAGCGTGATATGTTAAAGAAATTTGATAAGTGCCCATTTGTTAGAATACAGCTTTTTGAAAATTTATGTGCCATGTTAATGTATTCAATGAAAATTTTACCAAAGTTGAATTTCTTCAAACTACTCTCTAGCCATTGCCATTCTACTCTATGCTTTTATATATTTTAATGCCATGTGAAAACGTGTCATGGCAAAAAACAGTGAATGATTAGTTGGGAGTGAATGTATTGTTGATGTTGGTGTTTTTGTCAAAATGGAAGTGTTGCTTTTGATTTCATTTCATTTCAGAAATATTTTATCAACAATACAAATATAAAGAAAATTACAAAGTATTGTTAAAAGAATTAGACAACAGGCGCAATGCCTATATCAGTCTTCTTCTATCACTTCCGGTTAGGCTTGGTAGAAAGATATTATGTATCAATTGATGATTTCTACAGAAATTGTATATCATAACATGTAAAGTACATCTAATTTATTATGGATTAAGGAGTATTATATACTCATAATGAAATTAAATAGAATAGGTGATATAATTATAGAGATAACTACTATTCAAAATTACTAAGAAAAAAGAAAACAAAAATATTATTTGATAAAGTGTAGACACAACATATTTCCACCAAGTCTAAAATGAAAAGTTATATGTAATATATATATGTAATAAACAATAATAACACACTCACACACATTCATTCGCACTTTTAAACTAGAATGTTATAAGGTGTATTTAACATAACAAATATGCCTTGCTATAACAGTAGGTAATGAGTAGATTGAATTTAACGCATTACTACTAAAGACAGTATTACATATAATGTCTTATTTGTACATAGAAAAGCGTTTAGAGGATTTAATATACAAGTTTACATGATATAGAATGGAATTATTTAAATGATCAGGAGCATTAAGGATGCCACACACTAAGCAATGAAGATTTATATAACCTAACAAATTGTATATAGATAGAATATGGTGTCTAGAATTGGAATGCATGGGACATTGGAAGAAAGAATGCATTAAATCTTCACTTGGAGCACCACACTCACTAGATGGATTATCAATAAGGTGATAAAAATATTTATCTTAATTAAGGTCACTTTTAAAATTTCTAAGCTGGCATAAAATTGTATTAAGTTGTCTGGGAGCAGAATAAATGAACATTTCAGAAATAGTTGTATCATTAGTAGTTTTCACCTTACATTTAAAAGAAGAAATTGAAATAGAGTCTCTAAGAGAAATATCAAGTGAGTTCCACATAGCCATAGTTGAAGGAAAAAAACTTTTCATGTAGCTATTAGTACGTGACAGTGCTATATTAAATACATACATTTAAATATGGTTGTAGAATATTGGAGAGATACAATGGAGTAAAGTTATTAACTAATTTTGAACATCAAAATAAGTTTTACTTAAAGGTTCTAGTTAAATTTCATTATATATGATATGGTGAGAAGTACCTCTTATGAGTCCTGTTATTATACGCATGGCTTCCAGTTGAATAGATTCAAGAAGATCAGATTCGGGTTGAGTGCAATTGTCCCAAACTACATCAGCATATTTTAAAATTGGTCTTATGTATGAAGTATATAATGTTTTCAAAGTTTTCCTATCAACTCATGTTTTTAATAATCGAAGTAAGCTTAATCTAGAGTTAGCTTTTTGATACACATTAGAAATATAGTCCGCCCATGTTCCATTACTATTAAAGGTTAGCCCTAAGTGGTTATGAGATTCATTTTCTGCAATTGCATTATTATTAAACAAAAGATGTGGATAATCAATGTTTTGTCTACGACTGCAATTCATTGCTATTGTTTTATTAGAATTGAAGAGAATTTGCCATTTATGTGCCCAGTCAGAAATAGAGTCCAAGTCATTATTGAGCAGTAAAGAAGGTGTATCTAAATCATTATTATTTCGTATTATTACATAAAGAGAGGTATCATCGGCAAAGAGTTTTATATTACTGTTTATATTATTAGTAATATCATTAATAAAAAGAAGAAACAAGAATGGGCCAAGGACAGATCCTTGAGGAACGCCTGCCGATATAGGTTTTGTGTTAGATTGATACCCTTCAAAGATTACCCGTTGTTTTCTGTCAGATAAGTAAGCATTGAACCAATTATATGATTTACCTTTAATACCGTAAGATTTCAATAGACCTGAAAGCCATACGCGATCAAAAGCTTTACTTATATCACAGGAAACAAAGCGCAAATCTTTACCTTAATTGATCTAACAAACACGTATTATTATATCAGTTAACTGATTAACTGTAGAGTAAGTGGGTCGAAAGCTTGACTGATGTTTACAAATACTTGTGATAACGCAATGTTCTGATATTTAGTAAATTAAAATAACGTTGTCAAGAGTAAAAGTATCGTTAATCATAAACATATAATTATAAAATTACCTTAATTGAATATTTCTAACCTGTATCTTGATTGGACGTCATACGCGTACGGTTGTCTTTAATTCACATGTGCACGTGTTTACTACCGATTAACTCGATTGATATACGCCTCTAGGACACTTGTTATCAACGTTATCTAATATAGTCGATAAGACTTATCACTATGCCTTCATCAGGCTGAAGTACCAAAATCCAAAACAGGTTATGACAATTAAGCAGAATTCGCCTTTTATAGACACAGGGACCCGATATAATATATTTACTAGAAAAATACTTTTGAAGTATTATGAATTCAATATTTAAGCGAGATATACTTCACCAATTTCATTTATACCGATATATTACTTGACCAGAATACATTGTATATTTAAACTATGTGCATGTAGTTAATAAAGTATATAATGACTACTTAAATACATGTATATCTGACATGTATATAATCATATTAAACACCAAGACCCACATGTATATGTATACAGACAAGATTCAGTCACGAACATACATGCACATTGTACATGTATACATATTATCTTATAGACAATATGTGAGACAAAATATACATAATGTACAAGCTAGCACTTGCAGTGACATTATTGAAGAGTAGACTAGATCTATCCGATAGAGTCTGAGACTAAATAACAACAATGAGTATAAACATGTATGCACCCACGATTAATAGTTATATTAGTTGATCAATATACTTCGTTAGTACATGTAAACAATTGTATATCCATAGTTATTCTAGTGAGTTCGAGGTACAAATTGTACACATAAAGTTTTATGAGTCTTTAGTTACTAGTTTCAGAAATGGCGCCTCTTTCCTGTAAACCAGACGCGTTTTCTTCTTTTGACTTTCCGGCATTCCCATTCTTTGTTTGAGTAGTTCCCCCTTCGTTTTGACAGTTCTGGTAGCAGATCGGTTATCACAGCCATTCCACACCCAGGTCTCAGCACTCGAATCGCTTGATTCAGGACTGTGTCCCTGTCTATAAGGGACGCGAATCTAACAATAATGTTCCTTTTCTCCTCATCCCCTGATGGTAAACGATGTATTGTTTGCAGTAATATGGACTGAACATATGAATCATCCAATTTCAATTTATCTGTGAGGAAGTCACGAAATTTCTTAAGTGTGTCGACTTTGGGTAGCTCCTTGATATTTCCAGGTATCCCCCTCACCACTAGATTCCACTTCCTCTCCCAGAGATCAAGAGCTAATCTTTCATATTGTTCTGCCTCTAAGTTGTCTCTGATAGTTGGAAGATGTTTGCTATGTATATCATTTATTTCCGAGTTAACCCAAGTAGCTGCCGAATCCAAGACATTGACTTTTTCATTAAGAACACACAGTTCATCTTTAACACTTTTCAAGTCATGGGAAAAGGAACGATGCAGACTTCTCAAGCATTCAGAGATATCCGAGAATTTTTCTCATTTATATTCAGGTAGCGGGGCTTGGTTTGAATCCATACTGGTCATAATAGATGTATTGGAACGCACGAGATAATTATGACACGTGTACACTACACAGGTTTGTGTTCAGGTGAGAAATGTATACCAGTCACCAGCAACAAAAACCGCTCAAAGAGTCATGAATAATGTTTATATTAACAAAAAAGACAGTCAATCAGACATCCCTGGGAATATCTACATGTAACATCAAATTTTGAGGCGAAACACTTGCATAAATCTGCGATATAATAAATGCACTCACGGAGGTGATCCTCACCACGACTGCTCACCTGGTCGTCATAACCGGAAATTTGCTTTTGAATGATTTTTGTTGTTGGCTATGTTAACAGATATAGTTTTTTGATGGGACCATTGTGTCATTGTGCCCCACGCCAAAACAAGTTCGCGATAAAGCTTTAAGTAAGATATTAGTTCCAAAGATACTTTCACGACCTTACTTTTATCTCGAAATTCGTAAAAATAAATCACACACAAAAGAAAATCTGTTTATTCCAGTTTTAATGGTAAAAGGTAGTGGTATATTTGGTATTACTTATTTGATGGTGTTGCCCCTCCTGTTGGTGGTTCAGTGGTTTCAGTGATTGTTTTGGTGGTGCTAGAATCGGTAGTAACTGACTCTAATGGTGGTTTACTTTCAATAAGGGTAGTTATGTTGTATAATAATTATATGCTCATATTCTGTTAATGTAGTAATAAACTTTGAATTGATTTGAAATGAGTCAATGATATATTGGCAATGCAAAGAGTTACATAGAAGTGATTACGAATGAATAACATTTACTTAAATAACGGTATTAAGATAAAAGTATTGCAATGAAGTCACAACAGCAAACAGAGACACTAAAATAACAAAATCGAAATGTCAACAGGAAGCATTGCTTACATCAGCGACAGACAAACACTCAGTAAAATGCTACAATGACATCATTCTCAGTCCTTTGTCGTATCAAAATGTTTTAAAAATTCAGGAATCATCCTTGATAGTTCAAAATATCAAGTTTTAGGGTTAAGTTGTTGAACTTGTTAACACTTATTGTGATTTGCATTTCTGCTGTGCATGTTTCTAGTCTTTGCATAAATTATATTCTATTGCATGTCAAAATAATTTCGTAAATCTTGTTTTAATCAATAGGAGAGTATCAATATTTGTTAGGTATCTACATGAATATTGCGATTTAGGTTTAGTCACTTCCTGTAAGCATTGCGTTTGGTATCAGTGACGCGAAATTCGATGCAAGTTGTGTGTTGAAGAGTTAATTGCATTATACTTGATATATTATAGCCTAAGTGACATGGTCGTCATTAAGGCTGTTTGTAACCATTATGATTACTGGGTATATTAAAAATCTTGATATGCTATATTCAGTAATTCATCATAAAAAACTATCGAGTTTGATGATTTAAAAAATCATTCAAATAGACAAAAATGTATGATGTAACATTAATTACAACACAGGATGTGTGCACTTTAAAATATTTAAAATGTTTCAACACACTGTTAATAAGATGTACTGTAGTACTGCCAAAATAATTTTAGCTGTAATTTGTACTTGTAAAATTAATACCTATGCATTGTAAGTAATGTTATTCTCAAAGTATTGGTAATAACTTTTTGATGGTGAATAAAGCTCTTCGTAATTCGCGGGAATGAAAACTATGGCGCATATAACTTTAACATTGAAAGGAGGAGAGTCAATTTTGGCCTTCTGGTGGCCATGCCCGATAAGCATTATTTTTGTTAACAGATACCCGGGGGTTAGAACATCATGATATGACGTATGATTAGATCAGGTCGGAGTCCCTTGTGAGTTATGGGGGGTTAAACAGGAGGGGCAATTTTCTGTTTTGTCCCGTTTTATTGGAACCAAATTATATTTTTGAATGTTTTTCATCAATTATAATGCATTTATATATTAAAAATAAAACATTTTGGAAAATATAACCTAGTGTCACAAAATAGGTCATAGTGACCTAATTTTGTAAAATATTAATTATGTAAGGAAAAATTGTATCTGGTACCATAATATACCAGAAAAAAAGTTATAGCTACCAGAGGACTCAAATTGACACTCATCATTTTACTTTTTTGTTCACAAATACTGAATTATTAATATAGTGAGTCTTTTCAACCATTTTCCCATTGCAATTTAACAAATGTTTCGACACAATATTTTTTATCATAATTTAAATACACCATATTAATCGAGTTGAACGTCATCGTCTTCATTGAGGCTACAGTTCTGGATTGCTTCTTTAATTTCGTTTCCACATTTCCACATTATTCTTTCATAGTTTAGTGGGGAATTTTGCAAAAGTATCATTTTTGATCTTGTGAAATAACGAGCTATATAGCATTTTTAAATGTATTGACCTTCATATTTTGGTTTAGAATGAGAAGAGATTAGCAAGAACAAAATTGACTCAGGTATGTAAATCTAAAAAAATGTATAGTTTATTTATCAAAATATATATTCTGTGACTGGTATACAACCAAACATATTGACTTACAATACATAAAAATCAGTAATAAATGTTCCTGGGGAATATTGAATACTTATCATGTGATAATTCCATACAACACTTAATGACATAATGTTATTTTAACATCACAGATGTGAAGTTATGGTATATAAAAAAACCAATAAAAACCCCATTAAATTAAAGTTTAAACAACAATTGTGGCGATGCGTTCACATCATAGTGACAATAACATATTAATATGATGTTGATATTGATTGTTGATATGATCATACCTTAATATCGTTATAAGTAACAATACACTTATAGCAGTTTGCATCATTTAAGTGTTAAAACGATACACATTCTGTATCAAACCATGTGTAAAAAACATTATTGAAACATAAATTCCGTTTTTAAATGATCCTTTCTAAAATGTTTGTTAAAAGCAAAAACAATCACAATGAATTATTTAATTCAATCAGTATGACTTCATTGTTTAAAAATAAAACTAATAATTATTATATAATAGAACTGTATGCAAGATTTAACAGTATGTAAATGGTAGCCTAGCGATGACAATTATGGACAAAAACATGTATTACAGATATAACTACTAATATGTAATATATCGCTTTGTTGAACTTCTTGTTGCAATAAAATGGTTGCCTACGTAAGTTTTAAGCTAACATGTACATCGTTCATTACTAGTCATAAAGTTGTACTAAAGGTATTCAGCATCGTTAACTTATGTAAGTACATTAAGCTGTTTCGTCATCATAGGACAAGATTTTAACGTTAAGTACAGAGAACATGAATTACAGGCGACTTAAATCAGATTAAAAGAACATGAAATCAAATGTCAATCAGATAGATATGGCTGTGCAAATATTTTCAAGGAGCCTACGTACAAACACTATAGTTGACTTCCGTTCACAATTCTAATTTCATTGATCAACTGCTCAATTAAAAACTCGATTGAGGTTTTCAATTTTGCAGATTCTGAAAGGAAAAAATACACATCAATTAAATCGACTGGCCAAAATCTAATCGATTTTATTTTTATTACCAAACACGGCAATTTCTCAAAACATATAATAAGTATGCTTCATCTACGTTTTGATTAATCATTGTACATCATATCAAGAAACATTATAAAAATAAAGCACCCGTTACCAGGATTAATACTGACCTCTCCGTCCGACAAGTGTGCCCTGGACACCTCCTGCCGTGTAACCGTTATGGTCGATATCTAGTGTCGCTGTCTCCTTAAACCCACCAAGATCCACTCCCGCGCTCACTCCTCCACTCACGTCCAGATGGTGGTCAATGTCCAAATGTCCTCCGGCATTCGCATAGCCTCCAAGATCTACGCCAGCATCGACCCGGCCGCTCAGGTGTCCGTGATCGTAGTTGGCGTGGACACCGGCACTTCCGATGGCCCCTACATGACCGGACACAATAACATCGCCTCAAGACAGATCGCCATGATCAAAGTGGGCGTGGCCAGATAGACTTCCGGCTGGTGTATGTACACTTCCGCCATAGCTGGACGTACCATCGCCTTTAGCTGAACTATCGACACTTCCGCCAAATGAATCTGTGAAGAATCGTCGATGCTGGGCAGATGCGTCTGATATAATAACAAAAATATATTAGATCAATGTGGTTAATATTCAAACTAAGGAAACAGTATATTCTTCTATAGACAGTTTTTTTTTTCTTATTGTCAAGTATTAAGCCTTGGTTGAAATTTAATCATGCTACGATAACATGAAAAAATTCTTTTATATTACCTACGTATGCAAACATATCTTAGCCGCTTTTGTGTTTTACAATTTAACGAGCATGTATACTAATTAATTAAGAATCATTTGAATTACAATTTAATCTTGAATAGACAACAAACACATTTCGGACCACACTGACCTCTCCGTCCGACAAGCGTGCCCTGGACGCCTCCTGTCGTGTGTCCGTTATGGTCGATATCTAGTGTCGCTGTCTCCTTAAACCCACCAAGATCCACTCCCGCACTCACTCCTCCACTAACGTCCAGATTGTGGTCAATGTCCAAATGTCCTCCGGCATGCGCATAGCCTCCAAGATCTACGCCAGCATCGACCCTGCCGCTCAGGTGTCCGTGATCGTAGTTGGCGTGGACACCGGCACTTCCGATGGCCCCTACATGACCGGACACACCAACATCGCCTCCAGACAAATCGCCATGATCAAAGTGGGCGTGACCAGATAGACTTCCGGCTGGTGTATGTACACTTCCGCCATAGCTGGACGTCCCATCGCCTTTAGCTGAACTATCGACACTTCCGCCAAATGAATCTGTGAAGAATCGTCGATGCTGGGCAGATTCGTCTGATATAATAACAGAAAAATATTAGATCAATGTGGTTAATATTCAAACTAAGGAAACAGTATATTCTTCTATAGACAGTTTTTCTTCTTATTGTCAAGTATTAAGCCTTGGTTGAAATTTAATCATGCTACGATAACATGAAAAAGTTCTTTTATATTACCTACGTATGCAAACATATCTTAGCCGCTTTTGTGTTTTACAATTTAACGAGCATGTATAGTAATTAAGAATCATTTGAATTACAATTTAATCTTGAATAGACAACAAACACATTTCGGACTACACTGACCTCTCCATCCGACAAGCGTGCCCTGGACGCCTCCTGTCGTGTGTCCGTTATGGTCGATATCTAGTGTCGCTGTCTCCTTAAACCCACCAAGATCCACTCCCGCACTCACTCCTCCACTAACGTCCAGATTGTGGTCGATGTCCAAATGTCCTCCGGCATGCGCATAGCCTCCAAGATCTACGCCAGCATCGACCCCGCCGCTCAGGTGTCCGTGATCGTAGTTGGCGTGGACACCGGCACTTCCGATGGCCCCTACATGACCGGACACACCAACATCGCCTCCAGACAAATCGCCATGATCGAAGTGAGCGTGGCCAGATAGACTTCCGGCTGGTGTATGCACACTTCCGCCATAGCTGGACGTACCGTCCCCTTTAGCTGAACTATCGACACTTCCACCAAATGAATCTGTGAAGAATCGTCGATGCTGGGCGGAGTTATCTAAAACAGGACAAATATGCTTTAACAGATATGTTAAACATTCAATGTAAAACATGTCTTCACTGCAGTTTGCTTACATTCCTTTATATTGTCGTTCTTGAGGACAACATTTCCTTTGTTATCATGGCAATTCCTGAAATGTTTTTAATCATGAAATATTAAGATTTTGTTCCTTTAAGTTTTTATTAATCCTACGCTTGGATATCCTTGGCAAATCATTGTTATGTTAGTTAAAAACACATATAATAAAAACAGAAGTTTCAACAAAAATTTCAGTTCAGGACTTTTCTGACCTCTCCGTCCGACAAGTGTGCCTTGGACGACTCCTGTCGTGTGTCCGTTATGGTCGATATCTAGTGTCGCTGTTTCCTTAAACCCACCAAGATCCACTCCTGCGCTCACTCCTCCACTCAGGTCCATATGGTGGTCAATGTCCAAATGTCCCCCGGCATGCGCAATACCTCCAAGATCTACGCCAGCATCGACCCCGCCGCTCATGTGTCCGTGATCGTAGTTGGCGTGGACACCGGCACTTCCGATGGCCCCTACATGACCGGACACACCAACATTTCCTCCAGACAGATCGCCATGATCAAAGTGGGCGTGGCCAGATAGACTTCTGGCTGGTGTATGTACACTTCCGCCATAGCTAGACGTACCATCGCCTTTAGCTGAATTATCGAAACTTCCGCCAAATGAATCGGTAAAGAATAGTCGATATTTATTTGTTTTGCCTGAAGAATAACATTTATCAATAACTTGGGATGGCTTGAATCTAATAATTCTATATGAAATATTTGTATTTATTCTAAATACAATTGCTTTCATAATGATATATCTAATAATATAGTTTCTCTAATTGTTGTTTCATGCTAATTTATGAACTACGAATTAAAAAAAACCTGATTTTATAAATTATTCAAAGCAATATTACATAACGTAAATATCTGTATTTCAACACAAGAAATAAACTCCAAGCTACGACAGAATGTACCTAGGGACATTCCATGTTTATAGTATGTATTTGTCATATGTCTTATTTTAGTAGTTTACCTTGTAGTAAGGCATCGCATTCCGACCCAAAGATCACTTCAACAGTGCCACCGTTGACATTCTACAATATAGAAAAAGCGGTATATAATATGATATCTAATTCATGTATGTAAATAGCGTACATTGAGCGGACTTTGCTGGTAAGTCTATCCCAACCCTTGGAAAACTCAAAGTGCGTCATACTGTTGACCTTGAACAATGTATCATTTAGTTTTCTTTACATCTGAAGTTCCACGAAAATTGTTTTAATTTCAGAATAATGCTTAATACAGTTTCTGTTCAAAGATTGATCCCATAACCGTATTTTAGATACTATGTTATTGTTAAAGTATATACATGTGATTTTTGGCACTTCAATAAACAATGTTGATGTTGCTCTAATCCATATGATATACAATCACAAATAGGCAGAGGACGTGCAAAGGACAAATAGTTATACAGCCTCACCAACAACTTAGTCACGTCATGTAGCTGTTGTAGAACTTCTCACTCAGTGACATAACACACATTTGAAGCTGAACCAAACTTTATTGTACATACGTGAAGTTGTACAGGATTGTAAAGTTCTATTACATAATATCTAGTATTTCTAGATGTAACTTACTTGTTTCTTGGGAGTTGTTACGGAAATACCATCTGAGTGGATACACTGAATTCCAGATACTCTAGTTGCTGCAAAAATAAAAATCCAAATGTTATATCGATGACCACGATGATCGCAGATATTCATTCCATTGATAGAATTTCAGACTTTAAGACACATTATCTGTAGTAAATGATAGAATACGTAAAGTATTATAATACTGTATTAATATTATGTATACCGCATACACTTCTTACAGAGTGGAAACTTTGAAATATAACAATCCAATACAAAATCAACCCAAACTATCCAAAAAAGTACATGAACAAATGCCTTACCTCCTTCAACATGGGAGTTAACGTAGCAGATACATAACGGCAGTCGGGGATATCCTGTGACTGTAGTTACTAGTACCAAAACTATGGTCAAATATCCAATTCCTTTCATGATGCTGTATGTGTGTTCTTTGTACAATGTTATGATACAACTGGGGCATGATCACTGCTTATATAGAAAGTATTAGACCGCGGAATGTCACAATGACAAAGGTAAGTTAAAAACAACCGATGCTCATTTTCTCAAGGATCTATAATGTTTAGGCTTTCTACGTCAAATTCCGTGAAGTCATTACTGAACGGCGATAAGGACAATAAAAACGTGCATTGGTGCAAGTCTAAGGTAGGTCAGAATGCCGAATTATACGCAGAGTGACTTGCCATATTCTGTTCAGGTATTACATATGTGATAATCGTATTAGACTATTGATATTTCAACAATGGTAACAGTAGCAGTCTTGTATCTACTTCACGGCATCAGGAGACCAGTTTTCCAACCGCATTTTGTCCTCTTCGACATCAAGAAGATTCTGTATAACTCGTATATTTCGTGGATACATTATTTCGCATCTTCGTTATTTTCAATATATTTATTATCGCAGAATACAAAGTCGCAATGCTGACAAATCGTGTTATCATATGCATCTGTTTCATGCAGTTTATAGCGAAACATTTGCATTCGCGCTCGATCTTAACGCGAAAATGTGTATCTCATTCTCGTAGAAATTAAGTGGTTTGCCTTAATACGTGTAATACTTCTGGATGCTACATGATGCGGTAAATAAATTATAGTAAAATAAATCTTGGCTAGAAGAAATTTTATTTTGCATAATTATATTCTATTGCATGTCAAAATAATTTCGTAAATCTTGTTTTAATCAATAGGAGTATACAATATTGTTAGGTATCTACATGAATATTGCGATTTAGTTTAGTCACTTCCTGTAAGCATTGCGTTTGTATCAGTGGACGCGAATTCGATGCAAGTTGTGTGGTTGAAGAGTTAATTGCATTATGCTTGATATAATTATAGCCTAGTGACATGGTCGTCATTAAGGCTGTTTTGTAACCATTATGATTACTGGGTATATTAAAAATCTTGATATGCTATATTCAGTAATTCATCATAAAAAACTATCGAGTTTGATGATTTAAAAAATATTCAAATAGACAAATTGTAATGATGTAACATTAATTACAACACAGGATGTGTGCACTTTAAAATATTTAAAATGTTTCAACACACTGTAATAAGATGTACTGTAGTACTGCAAATAATTTTAGCTGTAATTTGTACTTGTAAAATTATACCTATGCATTGTAAGTAATGTTATTCTCAAAGTATTGGTAATACTTTTTGAATGGTGAATAAAGCTCTTTCGTAATTCGCGGAATGAAAATATGGCGCATATAACTTTAACATTGAAAGGAGGAGAGTCAATTTTGGCCTTCTGGTGGCATGCCCGATAAGCATTATTTTTTGTTAACAGATACCGGGGGTTAGAACATCATGATATGACGTATGATTAGATCAGTCGGAGTCCCTTGTAGATTATGGGGTTAAAACGGAGGGGCAATTTTCTGTTTTGTCCGTTTTATTGAACCAAATTATATTTTTGAATGTTTTTCATCATTAATAATGCATTTATATTATTAAAAATAAAACATTTTGGAAAATATAACCTAGTGTCACAAATAGGTCATAAGTGACCTATTTTGTAAAATATTAATTAATGTAAGGAAAATTGTATCTGGTACCATAATATACCAGAAAAAGTTAAGCTACCAGAGGACTCAAATTGACACTCATCACATTTTACTTTTTTGTTCCAAATACTGAATTATTAATATAGTGAGTCTTTTCAACCATTTTCCATTGCAATTTACAAATGTTTCGACACAATATTTTTTTCATATTAAAATACACAATTTAAACGAGTTGAAACGTCATCGTCTTCATTGAGGCTACAGTTCTGGATTGCTTCTTTAATTTCGTTTCCACATTTCCACATTATTCTTTCATAGTTTAGTGGGGAATTTTGCAAAAGTATCATTTTGATCTTGTGAAAAACGAGCTATATAGCATTTTTAAATGTATGTGACCTTCATATTTTGGTTTAGAATGAGAGAGATTAGCAAGAACAAAAATTGACTCAGGTATGTAAATCTAAAAAATGTTATAGTTTATTTATCAAAATAATATTCTGTGACTGTATACAACGAAATATTGACTACAATACATAAAAATAGTTAATAAATGTTTCTGGGATATTGAATACTTAACAATGTAATAATTCCATACAACACTTAATGACATAATGTTATTTTAACTCACACATGTGTGAAGTTATGGTATATAAAAAACAATAAAAACCCCATTAAATTAAAGTTAAACAACAATTGTGGGATGCGTTCACATCATAGTGACAATAACATATTAATATGATTTGATATTGATTGTTGATATGATCATACGTTATTATGTTATATGTACTAAACAATACATTTATAGGCAGTTTGCATCATTTAAGTGTAAAAACGGATACACATTCTTATCAAACCATGTGTGAAAATTATTGAAACATAAAATTCCGTTTTAAATATCCTTTCTAAATGTTTGTTAAAGCAAAAACAATCACAATGAATTATTTAATTCAATCAGGTATGACTTCATTGTTTAAAAATAAAACTAATAATTATTATATAATAGAACTGTATGCAAGATTTTAAAAGTATGTGGAATGGTAGCCTAGCGATGACATTATGGACAAAAACATGTATTGACAGAATATAACTACTAATATGTAAATATATCGGGGCTTTGTTGAACTCTTGTTGCAAAAAATGGTTGCCTACGTAAGTTTTAAGCTAACATGTAACATCGTTAATTACTAGTCATAAAGTTGTACTAAAGGTAATTCAGCAATCGTTAACTTAAATGTAGTACATTAAAGCTTGTTTCGTATGCATAGACAAGATTTTTAACGTTGAAGTAAGAGAACATGTAATTACACAGCACTTAACTCAGATTACAAAGAACATGAATCAAAATTCAATCAAGGTGATATGGCGTGCAAATATTTCAAGAGCCTACGTACAAAACTAATAGTTGACTTCCGTTCAACAATTCTAATTTTCCATTGATCAACTGCTCAATTAAAACTCGATTGAGGTTTTCATTTTGGCAGATTTGAAAGGAAAAAATACCACTCATATTAAAATCGACTGGCCAAAATCTAATCGATTTTTTTATTTTTTATTTACCCAAAAAAACAAAACGGACCCAAATTTTTCTCAAAACAATATAATAAGTAATGCTTCATCTACGTTTTGATTAATCATTGTACTCATATCAGAAACTTATAAAAATAATGCACCCGTTACAAGAATTAATACTGACCTCTCCGTCCGACAAGGTGTGCCTGGACACCTCCTGCGTGTCGTTATGGTCGATATCTAGTGTCGCTGTCTCCTTAAACCCCAAGATCCACTCCGCGACTCACTCCTCCATCAACGTCCATGTGGTGGTCAATGTCCAAATGTCCTCCGGCATTCGCAATAGCCTCCAAGATTCTACCCAGCATCGACCCTGCCGCTCAGGTGTCCCGTGATCGTAGTTGGCGTGGACAACGGCACTTCCGATGGCCCCTACATGACCGGACACAATAACATCGCCTCCAGACAGATCGCCATGATCAAAGTGGGCGTGGCCAAGATAGACTTCTCGGCTGGTGTATGTACACTTCCGCATAGCTGGACGTACCTCGGCCTTTAGCTTGAACTATCGACACTTCCGCCAATGAATCTGTGAAGAATCGTCGATGCTGGGCAGATGCGTCTGATATAATAACAGAAAAATATTTAGATCAATGTGGTTAATATTCAAACTAAGGAAACAGTATATTCCTTTATAGACAGTTTTTTTTCTTATTGTCAAGTATTAAGCCTTGGTTGAAATTTAATCATGCTACGAAAACATGAAAAAGTTCTTTTATATTACCTACGTATGCAAACATATCTTAGCCGCTTTTGTGTTTTACAATTTAACAAGCATGTATAGTAATTAATTAAGAATCATTTGAATTACAATTTATCTTGAATAGACAACAAACACATTTTCGGACACAACTGACCTCTCGTC
>SAYR01060909.1:0-11782 GCA_004382745.1 Argopecten irradians irradians | reverse complement strand
CTTTAAAAAAATATTGACATATCCGTTTTTTCTTTGCTATATAACCTTTTAAACTGAGAAATCGATAACACTTGTGTAAACGCAGTCGGTTGTCGAGCAAGAATACATGTACATACACAGGAACACTGACTTCCGCAAGTAGTGTTTAAACAATTTGAATGTAATGAGAATTTTGAATAATAAAGAAATATTGCATCAATGGAATGAAAATGGTAGTTTTATTGTTGAGCTAAAGTTTGTGTACTTTCTGAACATGACAAAATTTCTCGCCAAATTGGAGCAAGCTGTTCCGGGATTCTATCAATTGACTGGCTGTTACAAATATAAGAAATTATTTCAATGTTTTATTGTTTACTGACGCGCGTTAAAGCGTAATGTGGCAATATCTGTCCAACAAATGCAGTTGACACACTAGTTAACTACAAAGCATTAAAATTATTCTTTAATACAAAACATGACATAATGAAACTGGACTATGGGAACTTTATTCAGTTTTACATCTCTCTTGCCATGTGCGTTATTCAAGAGTAAGGCATTTGGTACATCAGAGTGACCTAGTTAAACAATTTAGAGCTAAATTTACTTTTCACAATAAAATGTTAATGTTCCAAGTTTTAGGATGACTTTTATACTAATATTGAACATAATTTTGAAAATCTTACAAAAGTCAGAATTAAAGGACACACAAAGTGTATTTTCGTCTCGATTATTAAACATTACTTTGCTTCTCTGGATTACTTTTATGGACAAACGTCGAGGAATTTCATTTTTAATGTTGACTTGTAAAGAATGGAAGCGATTCGTACTTTTTACTAACTAATAGAAAGATCCCATCAGATATGAAAACCTTCAATGTTCATAATATTATTTCCTCTTTTATTATGGATCTCTCTAGAAATGACAATTAAATATAGCATTGTATTAGTAGGAATGACAGATACTACCAAATAACATTTTCTAACTAACTTAATGATTTCGTTATTATTTATTTAGTTTGTGTTTATTTTAAGCCTGTAATAGTGACACTAAGAGAAATCGCGATCTTGTGGACACGAAAAATATCTGCAAAGGTTCTAGTAATTATATCCATGGAGACAGCGCTATTTCTCGGTGTGAAAATAGACAAAAATAAAGATCACCTGTTTTAAAGTAATGTTTATCCCAGACGGACAGTTCTCCGAATAATCACTATTGTATACCATTGAGTACATGTGTGTTTAATCTGTCTAGGACATAACTTCCTTGTTTCTTATATATTTACCTACTTTTCAAAGACGTCAATACATTCGACATTCTAGGAATACCACTGACGTAAATTTTAAAGAAGGTGATAGGCGAATCTGTTGTGGACATGAAGTCATAGCAAGACTGCACCATACCATATCCTTGGAAAGGAGGAGTGTAATTTGGCCCTCTGGTGGACATGAACGGTAAGCATTATTTTTTGTTTACAGATACCCGGGGTTTAGGACATCATGATATGACATATAATTAAGGTCAGGTCGAAGTCCCTTGTGAGTTATGTGGATAAACAGGAGGGTTAATTTTCGGTTTTGTCAAAATCTGTTGGAACCAAATGATATTTTTGAATGATTTTACATTGATAATAATGCATTATATTGAAAATAAAACATTTTGGAAAATGTAACTTAGTGTGAAAATATAAGTCACAGCGACCTAATATTGTAAAATGACAGTTTTGTAAGAATACAGTTTATCAGGTTCCAAAATTTACCAGAAAAAATGTTAATATTATATATATATATATGAATTTCATATTGTATAAAACTTAGGCATAGAATATGTGTGGGTTGGATGATTTTGGGAGAGGAGAGCAGCGTAGGAGGGGGAGGGGGTGGGTTATCTTTTAAACTTTAAAAACGCCAATAAATATATTGTTAAGTTCAGAATAAGATAAGCTGGCTCAAAATATTACTATTTTTCTGTAATGAATGTCATTTGAGAGAATGCAATTATATATAATACCGTGCACATTTAAAACATTTAAAAATCATTATTGCATTTTCAAAATTTTATAGCAAAGTATTTGAGCACGTATATGACCTTCTGAACATATGACAAAAACATTAATGATGTTTTAAAGTTTAAAAAATAACAAAACTCCTCCCATCCCCCATGCTCCCCCTCCTCAACACTATATCGTTCATATACTTTTTGCCAACGTTTTTTTCTGGATATCATTATGGTATAGATGGACTTTATTCTTGAATAATTGAAATTTAACAAAAATTAGGTCGCTGTTGACTTATATTTTCCAAAATGTTTTGCTTTCAACATATAAATTCATTATAGTTCATGAACAATCATTCAAAATATTATTATTAGTTTCCAGCAAACTGAACAAAACAGATAATTCCCCCTTCTGTTTAACCCCCATAACTCACAAAGGACTCTGACCTGACCTTAATTATATGTCATATCATGATGTCCTAAACCCCATATATCTGTAAACAAAAATAATGCTTATCGGTCATAGCCACCAGAGGGCCCAAATTGACACTCATCCTTTTACCACAACCCCGTGTACGTCATGCAAAAACATATTCTAAATCACTCAAGGTAAGTATTTAATTCAGAAAACACGTGGCGATAGTAGAGAAACTGTCGGGTAGTTAAACATAAACGTATTTAATTTGGAACCATATTTCAACTTCCGAAATGAGTACCTTTCTCAAAAGGTTTCTTGTAGCAAAACCAAGCAGGTTTTTGGTGTGTAATAAACAAAATCGTATTGTTGAATCACATTTTGTCGTGGATATTGGAAAGTGTTATTTTTGAAAATGTAGGTTATTTATCACATCATCTTATGTAAGATGTCATTGGATTTGATGCAAAGTGTACGTAATACGTATACTGTGTATTGTATTTCTATACCTTTATATGTGTATTATTAGTTTATTCGAAGACATGACTTGTATAAATTGGATGTGATATCGCGTAAACAAGTCTTCACACTTTAAATACGTACACAGTCGTCAGAAATTATTTCTAAGAAGCACATATAACTCGACATGCATATTTTTAGAAACATGTTGATATTTCAAACCTTCTATACTTTAGATAAATGCTTTACGTATATTGTGCTATTTCTTAGCCTGTTTATATAGATATCCTTCGAGAATCCTTCTTCCGGTATATTGTGATTAGCGGAAACAGAGACTATAACACGTGTTTTTCACGTATCTATTAACAATGCACAGCATTGACTTCATGCATAATAAACAAGAAGATCCCATAGGGATCTTGGCGCCCACATAATTAACTTTTTACCAAATTAGGTTAACCTATTTATCTTCTCGTCCGACAAGCGTGCCCTGGACGCCTCCTGTCGTGTGTCCGTTATGGTCGATATCTAGTGTCGCTGTCTCCTTAAACCCACCAAGATCCACTCCCGCACTCACTCCTCCACTAACGTCCAGATTGTGGTCGATGTCCAAATGTCCTCCGGCATGCGCATAGCCTCCAAGATCTACGCCAGCATCGACCCCGCCGCTCAGGTGTCCGTGATCGTAGTTGGCGTGGACACCGGCACTTCCGATGGCCCCTACATGACCGGACACACCAACATCGCCTCCAGACAGATCGCCATGATCGAAGTGGGCGTGGCCAGATAGACTTCCGGCTGGTGTATGTACACTTCCGCCATAGCTGGACGTCCCATCGCCTTTAACTGAACTATCGACACTTCCGCCAAATGAATCTGTGAAGAATCGTCGATGCTGGGCAGATTCGTTCGATATAATAACAGAAAAATATTAGATCAATGTGGTTAATATTCAAACTAAGGAAACAGTATATTCTTCTATAGACAGTTTTTCTTCTTATTGTCAAGTATTAAGCCTTGGTTGAAATTTAATCATGCTACGATAACATGCAAAAGTTCTTTTATATTACCTACGTATGCAAACATATCTTAGCCGCTTTTGTGTTTTACAATTTAACGAGCATGTATAGTAATTAAGAATCATTTGAATTACAATTTAATCTTGAATAGACAACAAACATATTTCGGACTACACTGACCTTTCCGTCCGACAAGCGTGCCCTGGAAGCCTCCTGTCGTGTGTCCGTTGTGGTCAATATCTAGTGTCGCTGTCTCCTTAAACCCACCAAGATCCACTCCCGCACTCACTCCTCCACTAACGTCCAGATTGTGGTCGATGTCCACATGTCCTCCCTCATGCGCAAATCCTCCAAGATCCACGCCAACATCGACCCCGCCGCTCAGGTGTCCGTGATCGTAGTTGGCGTGGACACCGACACTTCCGATGGCCCCTACATGACCGGACACACCAACATCGCCTCCAGACAGATCGCTATGATCAAAGTGAGCGTGACCAGATAGACTTCCGGCTGGTGTATGTACACTTCCGCCATAGCTGGACGTACCGTCCCTTTTAGCTGAACTATCGACACTTCCACCAAATGAATCTGTGAAGAATCGTCGATGCTGGGCGGAGTTATCTAAAACAGGACAAATATGCTTTAACAGATATGTTAAACATTCAATGTAAAACATGTCTTCACTGCAGTTTGCTTACATTCCTTTATATTGTCGTTCTTGAGGACAACATTTCCTTTGTTATCATGGCAATTCCTGAAATGTTTTTAATCATGAAATATTAAGATTTTGTTCCTTTAAGTTTTTATTAATCCTACGCTTGGATATCCTTGGCAAATCATTGTTATGTTAGTTAAAAACACATATAATAAAAACAGAAGTTTCAACAAAAATTTCAGTTCAGGACTTTTCTGACCTCTCCGTCCGACAAGTGTGCCTTGGACGACTCCTGTCGTGTGTCCGTTATGGTCGATATCTAGTGTCGCTGTTTCCTTAAACCCACCAAGATCCACTCCTGCACTCACTCCTCCACTCAGGTCCATATGGTGGTCAATGTCAAAATGTCCCCCGGCATGCGCAATACCTCCAAGATCCACGCCAGCATCGACCCCGCCGCTCAGGTGTCCGTGATCGTAGTTGGCGTGGACACCGGCACTTCCGATGGCCCCTATATGGCCGGACACACCAATATCGCCTCCAGAAAGATCGCCATGATCAAAGTGGGCGTGGCCAGATAGGCTTCCGGCTGGTGTATGTACACTTCCGCCATAGCTGGACGTACCGTCGCCTTTTGTAGAACTATCGACACTTCCGCCAAATGAATCGGTAAAGAATCGTCGATTTTTATTTGTTTTTCCTGAAGAATAACATTTATCAATAACTTGAGATGGTTTTAATCAAATAATTATATATGCAATATTTGAAGTTATTCTCAATACAACTGCTTGCATAATGATATATCTAATAATACTTATTGTTTCTCTATTTTATTGTTGTTTTAGGGTATGCTAATTTATGAACTACGAATTTAAAAACAAATGATTGTATAAATTATTAAAAGCAATATTACATAACATTACTATCGGTATTTCAACACAAGAAATAATCTCCAAGCTACACCAGAATGTGACCAGGAACATACCATGTTTATAGTATGTATTTGTCATCTTATTTTAGTGGCTTACCTTGCAGTAAGGCATCGCATTCCGATCCAAAGATTACTTCAATAGTGCCACCGTTGACATTCTACAATATAGAAAAAGCGGAATATAATATGATATCTAATTCATGTATGTAAATAGCGTACATTGAGCGGACTTTGCTGGTAAGTCTATCCCAACCCTTGGAAAACTCAAAGTGCGTCATACTGTTGACCTTGAACAATGTATCGATTGATCCCACAGTCGTATTTTAGATACTATGTTACTGTTTTTATGACAAAGTATATAACATGTGATTTATAGCATTTTAATAAACAATATTGATGTTGCTCTAATCCATATGATATTCAATCACAAATAGACAATAGAGGACGTGCAAAGGACAAATATCTAAAAAGCCCCCCCCCCCCCAACAACTTAGTCACATCATGTAGCTGTTGTAGAACTTCTCACTAAGTGACACAACACAAATTTGAAGCTGAACCAAACCTTATTGTACAAACGTGAAGTTGTACAGGATTGTAAAGTTCTATTACATAATATATAGTATTTCTAGATGAAACTTACTTGTTTCCTGGGAAGTGTTACAGAAATACCATTTGAGTGGATACACTGAATTCCAGATACTCTAGTTGCTGCGAAAATAAAAATCCAAATGTTATATCGATGACCACGATCATCGCAGTTATTCCTTCCATTCGATAGAATTTCAGACTATAAGACACATTATCTGTAGTAAATGATAGAATACGCGGCACGGGCGTCACGCCTGCATGTCCACATCCTTCCTCCCCATATAGCTCTTGAGTCCTCGCGTCCTTCTTCACCGTGCCATATGATTACTTTATTCACTTCTCCGCGAGTATAATGAATCTCTCCACCACGTTGCAAGTGAGAGTTACTGCCGCGCGACATTCTATCAAATCCCCAAACAGGACCGCAGCAGTGTCTGACCACCTATCACCAACAGAAGAATGTATCCGCTCATAATGGATTTTCTAGAAACAATTGGTTATTATCGCCATGATCAAAGTGGGCGTGACCAGATAGGCTTCCGGCTGGTGTATGTACACTTCCGCCATAGCTAGATGTACCGTCCCCTTTAGCTGAACTATCGACACTTCCACCAAATGAATCTGTGAAGAATCGTCGATGCTGGGCGGATTTATCTAAAACATGACAAATATGCTTTAACCAATATCTTCAACATACAATGTAAAACATATCTTCACTGCAGTTTGCTTACATTCCTTTTTATTGTCGTGCTTGAGGACAACATTTACTTGTGTAATCATGGCGATTCCTGAAATATTCTTAATCATGAAATATTAAGATTTTGTTCCTTAAGTTTTTATTAATCCAACGCTTGGCTGTTCTCGGCAAATCAGTGTTATGTTAGATAAACGCACATGAAATAAAAACAGAAGTTTCAACACAAATTTCAGTTCAGGACTTCTACTGACCTCTCCGTCCGACAAGCGTGCCCTGGACCCCTCCTGTCGTGTGTCCGTTATGGTCGATATCTAGTGTCGCTGTCTCCTTAAACCCTCCAACATCCACTCCCGCGCTCACTCCTCCACTCACGTCCAGATTGTGATCAATGTCCACATGTCCTCCCGCATGCGCAATACCTCCAAGATCCACGCCAGCATCAACCCCGCCGCTCAGGTGTCCGTGATCGTAGTTGGCGTGGACACCGGCACTTCCGATGGCCTCTACATGACCGGAAACACCAAAATCTCCTCCAGACAGATCGCCATGATCAAAGTGGGGGTGGCCAGATACACTTCCGGCTGGTGTATGTACACTCCCGCCATAGCTGGATGTACCGTCCCCTTTAGCTGAACTATCGACACTTCCGCCAAATGAATCGGTGAAGAATCGTCGATGCTGGGCGGATACATCTGATATAAACACAGAAAAGTTATTAGAACAATGTGGTTATTATGCAAACGGAGGAAACAATATATTCCTCTATAGATAGTTTTTTCTTATTGAAATTTATTAAGTCTTGGTTGAAATGTCATCATGCTCCAATATCATGCAAAATTTCTTTTATATTACCTACGTATGCAAACATCTTAGCCGTTTTTGTGTTATACATTTTAACGAGCATGTATAGTAGTTCTGAGTCATTTGAATTACAATTCAATCTTAAATAGACAACATACACATTTCGGACTACACTGACCTCTCCGTCCGACAAGTGTGCCTTGGACGCCTCCTGTCGTGTGACCGTTATGGTCGATATCTAGTGTCGCTGTCTCTTTAAACCCACCAACATCCACTCCCGCGCTCACTCCTCCACTCAAGTCCAGATTGTGGTCAATGTCCACATGTCCTCCCGCATGCGCAATACCTCCAAAATCCACACCAGCATCGACCCCGCCGCTTAGGTGTCCGTGATCGTAGTTGGCGTGAACACCGGCACTTCCGATGGCCCCTACATGAGCGGACACACCAACATCGCCTCCAGACAGATCGCCATGATCAAAGTGGGCGTGACCAGATAGGCTTCCGGCTGGTGTATGTACACTTCCGCCATAGCTAGATGTACCGTCCCCTTTAGCTGAACTATCGACACTTCCACCAAATGAATCTGTGAAGAATCGTCGATGCTGGGCGGATTTATCTAAAACAGGACAAATATGCTTTAACCAATATCTTCAACATACAATGTAAAACATATCTTCACTGCAGTTTGCTTACATTCCTTTTTATTGTCGTGCTTGAGGACAACATTTACTTGTGTAATCATGGCGATTCCTGAAATATTCTTAATCATGAAATATTAAGATTTTGTTCCTTAAGTTTTTATTAATCCAACGCTTGGCTGTTCTCGGCAAATCGGTGTTATGTTAGCTAAACGCACATAAAATAAAAACAGAAGTTACAACACAAATTTCAGTTCAGGACTTCTACTGACCTCTCCGTCCGACAAGCGTGCCCTGGACCCCTCCTGTCGTGTGTCCGTTATGGTCGATATCTAGTGTCGCTGTCTCCTTAAACCCTCCAACATCCACTCCCGCGCTCACTCCTCCACTCACGTCCAGATTGTGATCAATGTCCACATGTCCTCCCGCATGCGCAATACCTCCAAGATGCACGCCAGCATCAACCCCGCCGCTCAGGTGTCCGTGATCGTAGTTGGCGTGGACACCGGCACTTCCGATGGCCCCTACATGACCGGAAACACCAAAATCTCCTCCAGACATATCGCCATGATCAAAGTGGGCGTGGCCAGATACACTTCCGGCTGGTGTATGTACACTTCCGCCATAGCTGGATGTACCGTCCCCTTTAGCTGAACTATCGACACTTCCGCCAAATGAATCGGTGAAGAATCGTCGATGCTGGGCGGATACATCTGATATAAACACAGAAAAGTTATTAGAACAATGTGGTTATTATGCAAACGGAGGAAACAATATATTCCTCTATAGATAGTTTTTTCTTATTGAAATTTATTAAGTCTTGGTTGAAATGTCATCATGCTCCAATATCATGCAAAATTTCTTTTATATTACCTACGTATGCAAACATCTTAGCCGTTTTTGTGTTATACATTTTAACGAGCATGTATAGTAGTTCTGAGTCATTTGAATTACAATTCAATCTTAAATAGACAACATACACATTTCGGACTACACTGACCTCTCCGTCCGACAAGTGTGCCTTGGACGCCTCCTGTCGTGTGACCGTTATGGTCGATATCTAGTGTCGCTGTCTCTTTAAACCCACCAACATCCACTCCCGCGCTCACTCCTCCACTCAAGTCCAGATTGTGGTCAATGTCCACATGTCCTCCCGCATGCGCAATACCTCCAAAATCCACACCAGCATCGACCCCGCCGCTTAGGTGTCCGTGATCGTAGTTGGCGTGAACACCGGCACTTCCGATGGCCCCTACATGACCGGACACACCAACATCGCCTCCAGACAGATCGCCATGATCAAAGTGGGCGTGGCCAGATAGGCTTCCGGCTGGTGTATGTACACTTCCGCCATAGCTAGATGTACCGTCCCCTTTAGCTGAACTATCGACACTTCCACCAAATGAATCTGTGAAGAATCGTCGATGCTGGGCGGATTTATCTAAAACAGGACAAATATGCTTTAACCAATATCTTCAACATACAATATAAAACATATCTTCACTGCAGTTTGCTTACATTCCTTTTTATTGTCGTGCTTGAGGACAACATTTACTTGTGTAATCATGGCGATTCCTGAAATATTCTTAATCATGAAATATTAAGATTTTGTTCCTTAAGTTTTTATTAATCCAACGCTTGGCTGTTCTCGGCAAATCAGTGTTATGTTAGCTAAACGCACTTAAAATAAAAACAGAAGTTTCAACACAAATTTCAGTTCAGGACTTCTACTGACCTCTCCGTCCGACAAGCGTGCCCTGGACCCCTCCTGTCGTGTGTCCGTTATGGTCGATATCTAGTGTAGCCGTCTCCTTAAACCCTCCAACATCCACTCCCGCGCTCACTCCTCCACTCAAGTCCAGATTGTGGTCAATGTCCACATGTCCTCCCGCATGCGCAATACCTCCAAGATCCACGCCAGCATCGACCCCGCCGCTCAGGTGTCCGTGATCGTAGTTGGCGTGGACACCGGCACTTCCGATGGCCCCTATATGGCCGGACACACCAATATCGCCTCCAGACAGATCGCCATGATCAAAGTGGGCGTGGCCAGATAGGCTTCCGGCTGGTGTATGTACACTTCCGCCATAGCTAGATGTACCGTCCCCTTTAGCTGAACTATCGACACTTCCGCCAAATGAATCGGTAAAGAATCGTCGATTTTTATTTGTTTTTTCTGAAGAATAACATTTATCAATAATTTGAGATGGTTTTAATCAAATAATTATATATGCAATATTTGAAGTTATTCTCAATACAACTGCTTGCACAATAATATATCTAATAATACTTATTGTTTCTCTAATTGTTGTTTTAGGGTATGCTAATTTATGAACTACGAATTTAAAAACAAATGATTGTATAAATTATTAAAAGCAATATTACATAACATTACTATCGGTATTTCAACACAAGAAATAATCTCCAAGCTACACCAGAATGTGACCAGGAACATACCATGTTTATAGTATGTATTTGTCATCTTATTTTAGTGGCTTACCTTGCAGTAAGGCATCGCATTCCGATCCAAAGATTACTTCAATAGTGCCACCGTTGACATTCTACAATATAGAAAAAGCGGTATATAATATGATATCTAATTCATGTATGTAAATAGCGTACATTGAGCGGACTTTGCTTATAAGTCTATCCCAACCCTTGGAAAACTCAAAGTGCGTCATACTGTTGACCTTGAACAATGTATCATATAGTTTTCTTTAATTCTAAAGATTGATCCCACAATCGTATTTTAGATACTATGTTACTGTTTTTATGACAAAGTATATTACATGTGATTTATAGCATTTTAATAAACAATATTGATGTTGCTCTAATCCATATGATATTCAATCACAAATAGACAGAGGACGTGCAAAGGACAAATATCTTGACCAACCCCTCCCCCAACAACTTAGTCACATCATGTAGCTGTTGAAGAACTTCTCATTAAGTGACACAACACAAATTTGAAGCTGAACCAAACCTTAATTGTACAAACGTGAAGTTGTACAGGATTGTAAAGTTCTATTACATAATATATAGTATTTCTAGATGTAACTTACTTGTTTCCAGGGAAATGTTACAGAAATACCATTTGAGTGGATACACTGAATTCCAGATACTCTAGTTGCTGCGAAAATAAAATCCAAATATTATATCGATTACCACGATGATCGCAGTTATTCAGTCCATTCGATAGAATTTCAGACTTTATACACATTATCTGTAGTAAATGATAGAATACGTAAAGTATTAAGATACAGTTTTAATATTATGTATACCGCATACACTTCCTACAGAGTGGAAACTTTGCAATATAACAATCCAATACAAAATCAACCCAAACAATCCCAAAAAAGTACATGAACAAATGTCTTACCTCCTTCAACATGGGAGTTAACGTAGCATATACATGTTGGTTGTCGGGAATATCCTGTGACTGTAGTTACTAGTACCAGAACTATGGCCAAATATCCAATTCTTTTCATGATGCTGTATATGTGTTCTTTGTACAATGTTATGATACAACTGGGGCATGATCACTGCTTATATAGAAAGTATTAGACCGCGGTATTTCACAATGACAAAGGTAAGTTAAAAACAAC
>SAYR01060803.1:294042-348092 GCA_004382745.1 Argopecten irradians irradians | reverse complement strand
TCAGAGTCAATATCGATAAGTGTCTGTTGGTGACTGATGATGTTATGGCGTACTAAAGCAGATGATTTCACAACCTGTAGTAGTTCTATTTCATCATAAAACCTACAAGTTATGTCTGCTATTTTGGCAGAAGGCCATCATTTATAATTTGCGTATCTCATCATTTTTAACGTAATATAACGTTTATACGTCAGTGTTTAGTAAATTTTGCATGAGACAGGTGTCAGGTTCCATAAAGTTACGAAGTTAAATATATCACAACTGACTGGTGTCTCACATGGTTTAATCTCCTTCTTGTTCTAGGTTAAATTCCAAAGAGGGATAAGCTGCCCGCATAAGCATTGGGGCCAGGGGTGAAAGTACTGATCCCAACACATACTGCTTCGCCCAGTAATCTCAGCGATTATAACAGCAAACAAACGTGACGCATTAGTTTCTAGCCCACACATCTCCCGACCACACACACTCCCTATCCCACACACACATATCCTTACTTCGCTATGGCACATACGTATCTACCTGTTAGTTGCCTATCGAATATTTCTAATAATAAATCATTCGAGTTTACATAAGACGTTACCCCTCCTTTCCATTACCTTTTTACTGTACGATCGATTTATTAGTAGCACAACCTTGTTTTGCCCGATATAAAAATGAAATGAAAAAGACATTATTGTAACATATGAGGTTTTGAAACGGTACACAATGCTTTTACACCGCGACTTGTCAGTTTTCATGTGGAATGGCCTTTGCTTCTCTGTGAAATCGTGAAATGTGAATAATTGTTTAACGTTTGGTTAGAATTTTTTACTCTTTGTGGAAAGAATCTGCAGAAATTATTTTTGCTCAGCTATCTTTTTTTTACTATGAGCATTGATTTTGGGGTATTGAAACAATATCTCATCAATACCATTTCCGTCGACGAACGCAAGATCCCTTTCCGATAGCATTAGCGTCAAGTTTGAAGACCACTCTCTTGTGTTGAGATATGTATGACATCTGGTCTTAAATATACTTCATATGTTTATTATTTGTAATACTTCGATTTCGTTCAATTATTTCTTTTGTTATTCAATTATCGACTATATGGTAAAAATGATACCACAAACTCAACAGGAATCCTTTGTACTTCATTCCCGTCGTATATATTTTTCAATGACAGGTTTGCAATTTAACTTTTAAGTTTATGAGATAGAATATATCAATAGAATATATGCTCATTTGCAAAAGAAATTTTAACTTCTAGGTTGGCGAATCAGTGCACCACAGGTACTTTAGCGATTTTTTTACTTCCACCAATTACAAAATTCCAATAAGTCCTCAAATGACCTGCTATAAATTTATTTCTGGCAGATAACCCCTGACTATGAGTAATAACAAAGACCCGGAACGTCCTCGATTGTTTACATTAGTTACCGATAAGAAAGACAGCTTGATACTTGTAGCAGTGGTACGTGTATTCGGGTTAAAATTTAGTGAGGACACTATAACGGAGTGTTTGCTAAGACATTATTATTCTTGAAGCTGGGATATGTCGAATAAGAGTCATTCCAGACAACTGATGTCCAGTAATACAATTAAGGTTGGTATTTTACTAATTGTAGTGAGGACAATGTGAATAAGAATGGCTGTAGCTCAAAGACATAAAACTTAAGTGTGACTCGATTCTATATTAAATAGAAATATGGATAATAATCCATTTTCGAATATTCAAACAAGACGTTTCCTTGAGATTCATAGAAGGCAAAGCAGATTTAAAACAAAGGCTACACAACCTTCCCGTAAAAAGGGTGACACAACCTGTCATCACCACAAAGGGAGACAACTTCAACTGTTTTGTGAACAATGTCATGAATTGGCATGTTTAAAATGTCTTTCATCAGTTCATAAAGGTCATAGTATGTGTGAACTTTGTGAAATTATCCCTCAAAGGAAACTAGACATTAAAAACTATATCGAGAAAACAGAGAAAAATGAACTGGTAAAAATTAGAAAATCTACGACTGTCACAATGAATGTGAGAAAAAATGTCTTCCAGTATATTATAACTTGGAATATGTCACATTTTGCCCAAACAAATATCCTAAACATTATCTAGAACTGGCTCTTGGAGACATTGACATCGAAACTGGATATCATACCTTTACAACCTTAACAGACAAGTATCAACCAGATGACATTGACATCTTAACTCAGATTCAAACCTTACCAGACAAGGGTCAACCAGATGACATTAACATCTTAACTCAGCTTCAAACCTTACCAGACAAGGGTCAACCAGATGGCATTAACACTGAAACTCAAGTTCAAACCTTAACAGACATGTGTCAACCAGTTGACATTGCCATCTTTACTCAGTTTCAAACCTTACCAGCCAAGAGTCAACCAGATGACATTGACATCGTAACACAAGTTCAAACCTTAACAGATAAGGGCCGATCAGATGATATTGACACCGAAGCCTTATTCTATCGTCGTAGGTATGGACAAGGAACCCACTCTAAGAAAGAAAAGGAACTGGATCTGTGGACATCTCCATGTGACATTGAATCTATATGCCCCATTGCTGGTAGCCAGGCCTGGACAAGCTCCGGAAAAACATTAACGTTCATGGACAAAAAGGGCACATTGATACACGAGATAAAACACAAAGCAAAGATCAACGGCATCAGTCTCTCACCCACAACACATAGATTGTGGGTCTGCGACAATCACGGCGAAGTATTGGAAATGGTATCGGAACGACTAATACATAAATTTACTACTGAGGACAAACCTCGGTGCTTATGCGTTACTGCCAGTGACCATATTATTGTGGGCATGACTGACAAAGTCTCCAAATTTACCGCAGACGGGCAGGTGATGAACACTGTATCGATTTCAGACAGAGACTCATATGACGAGTTTGAAGATGGATTAAGGATCACAGACTGTCCTATCACTGGCAATGTCGCAATGATTACAAACAAAGGCAATGTTCTCGTCATGGATTCTGATTTCAATGAATTGTTTGTACGAAGGTGTGAAAGCATTGATGTGACGCGCTTTAACGTACCAAGTTGTAAAGCCGTTTGTTTGATGTACGATAGCGTTGGGAATATCATCATAGGAAAGAATAAAAACCGCGAGATTATACTTCTTAGTGGAGACGGGAAATTCCTACGGGTCTTAAATTACAAAGCACCAATCCCACCTGGTAGAACGAGGCACCCATCTGCTCGCAGGACCGGCGATTATTACTATCAGGTCGCTATGGGATTGGACAACGATGGTTTATTGTGGACAGTATCAGACGAAATGGACATTAAGCTTCTACAATACAACAATAAAACATAAAAATGTCCTTTGAACATCTTTTGTGAGTGTTTGCCCATGGTCTAACTCTATTGTACCTGGTACATTTTAAATCGTAAGTTGTCAATATTTTTTGTCATGAAATGATAGACTGGCAAGATTTTATACCGGTTATGAGTTTTGGGAAATGAAACCATACACGTTCACCAATTTGGAGGAAATTACCAGATAAAATATTTCATTGATGTTAAACGTGCTATATATGTAAATCTAAAGTACAATGAAATCAAATCTTTTTGGATAAGCATTGTATGGTGAACTAGAATATTGCAAAAAGTTCTATTCAAGTTCAGTGTAATTGTTTTACCTTTAGGATTATGTTATAGTACATGTACATGTATAATATAAATGTCTTCTGAAGTTACTTGAAGTACTCAAAAAAATACAAATTAAGTCAACTAGTCATGCAAAATTATGTACGTTCAGCATGTAATTATGTGATGAGATATAACTATTACTAGAAAGAAAGATGTTCAGAAAGCTAGATTTATTGCTGTAGTCATAAATGTATTATCCTTTACGTATAATGATGATTTCTCTAAGATTGGATGTCATGTAGGGTTATTGTTTTCTACCATAGATACTGAATGTATTTACGTCTATGTCATTCCATACATAGGTAATTTATTGTTGTACATTTTCAGTCTATTGGAGATCGTCATTATGTTTTACTTCCGGAACTCTCTGACTGTATTGCATTAAATAAGTGTAAGCCAATCGCCTGTACAATCTAGAGTTGGAACCCGAGAATAATCAAGAAAAGTGATGTTACTCCTCTCACAAGACGGATGATCTCCAAAATTTACAAGTTTACATTCTGAGGAAGTTTATATTGTCGAGTGATAGCTATACAATAATCATAATTATTGGTGCATTCGTATAGTCTTAAATAAGTTTTAAACACAATTCTTTATTACTATAAGTGATACACTAATGTAGGCTAAATCACTAACAATCGCCAATAATCTCCAAAAGCTTCCGGATGGGATTTGTTGTTGTAGCGAAGGTTAATTTGAAGGGAATTTGTTTAGGCATATGCTTCAGGATATAGATGTGAATATTGGTGTTATTGATTGTGTTGTAACATTAAATATTATAAATTGAAATTTATTTACGTGTTTGAGTTGTATATCGAAGAAAGTTTCCAAGAGTATAAAAATTATAACTAATAAGTGCCGTAATAGACGCTATATACATAAATAAGATTCAGTAAATAAATACTCGCCTGTGTAAGATCGTCCTCCGTTGTTTACATCAGTTACCGTAAGAAGCCGCATTTCTTGAATTCGGGTAACGTATTGATTGAATCATTACGAATAAATTCTAATATTTCCCTGTCACCTGGTCAATTTTAATGTAGGGTCTTGTTATCACTATAATATTTTATCTTGACAAGACCTGTATGAAGAAATAAATATCACTTGAAGCTACCGAACGGTTAAAATGATATATAAAACGGGAAGTAATTCGTCAATATTGACTTACCTTATTATACCAGAACTGAAATAAGTTTCATCTAATCACAGACACTGTTATAAAAATAAGATATAAATAGAAATAACAGTTTATATAATCATGATTATCATTTTTTTTGTCGATAACAGTAACCACTTAACGACTATATACATGTATTATAAAAGATGATGATTAAACAAGAGGATAAAACCTTGTATACTTCTTGTTCAACGCCAGCATCTTGAAAAAATAAGCCTTTATTTAAATTTCTCTCTTCTACTTCGATCCACCATATCATATAATTAGTCTGGTAAGCGTTTGAAAGACATAGCTTTTTAAAGCTTCTGAACGACAATAAGTAATCTGTAATTTGTTTTTTAATGAAATAAAGTTCTTGTTTCATGCCAACGTTAATTATTTAGTTGTAAACACTACAATTTGCACCTCAAACAAATTATCTCTACATCTTAAAAGTTAATGTTAAACTGTTGTGAGGTAACAAGACGATTCACATGCTTTGGTAGGTCGGAGAGAAACGTAGTAGGGATAGCCGTTTAAATAATGAATATGAATTGTAATTAAAGGAAAATTTGAAAACGTTGTACTTTTATTTGAGTAATATTATTTACAAAGGCAATTCTTTCACAATCGGCTAGAAATGAAATATGCAAGGCAGAATCGACTTACCACGAAGCTGACAGTTAATTCGTTAGTTTCAAAACAACATAATTGATTTAAAAGACATGACGATTATCTTATTTGAAGAAAATGAATTGTTGAATCACATTTCCTGTAAATCTTGAATTGGTTACTCTCGCTGATATTCTTCGATATCATTTAATATTACCATGTTGAAAACCAATGACAGTCAATAGATTAAAATGTAATTCTGACCAAAACAAACGATCTACAAACGTTGTTTCATGTAAATAATATGATGTTTTCGAAATAAATAAAAGGATAATGACATCTTTATCATTGGCTGTTGTGTATTGAATATGCAAATATCGACCTGTTTTAAGGTGGATACGGTGATTTATTAACTCGAGGAAGTAAAAATACCTGAGGCCGACAGGTTTCAAGGCAGCGAGGTTGCGAGACGAGATCGTGAGGTTTACAATACGACGTCGCAAAGCCATCGTGTCGCTTTGGATCAGTATTCGTGTGCCTTTCTCTCAGCCTTCGTATCTACATCCCGATAAGAAAATCACATTTGCGTTGACTTCATGTTTGATTTAAATATGATTGTATGGCTTTTTTAGGCATCGTATTTTCAGCGGTTATCACTTCGGTGAAGACGTCAGTAACACCACGTTTTGGACGATTTTCATCTCCCAAATTTAAATTTTTAAATTCACATGAAAAAGTGTTACGCATCAGTGACCGGCATTGGAATGTTGAGATAGTTGTAGATGGAACATTTTAATTAGTTTTTAGCAGGAAAACGAACATGTTCTTCCGATTTTATAAAACATACAATTTCAGTCCCATCAAACGATATTAGATTTAAAGTTTTTTTATTTTTGACCTTTTCTTACTCCCTCGTGAGCAGTCGACATTGACATATTTTTTGGAGACTTGCAAAAATGATAATGTTAGTACTTACCAATATCACTGAGTTAGAAAGCAGTACATCATGTTGTTTGAAAATTAAGGCCGTCTGATATTATCAAATATGTTTAGTTCTCAATTCACCCTGGGGCAAATACTTATCGAAAGGAGGTTGCACAATACAGTCAAGACTTACTGAAGAAGGTTTTACAACGGGATCATAACAGGCAATATGAGGTAATTTATTTTGTTATACCACGATATATATCTAATGTTAACAATATAGTTAACAAGATAACGAGAAAACACATATTGGCTTCCTTTCACGTGCATCGATTCGCCACAGACACTTCATGGATATTGGACTTTGACCAGTTGCAAATATGACCTCAAAAGACCTGCTATAAATCTATTTCTGGTAGATAACCCCTGACTGTGAGCAAATAACAAAGACCCAGAACGTCCCCTATTGTTTACATGAGTTACCGATAAGACAGACAGCTTGACACTGCTTGTCACGTATATATATAAATATCAGTGGTACGTAAATTCGGGTTAATATTGAGAAAGTCAATAATAAATTCTGATATACATTTGTATCCTTGTTACCAGATCAATGGTATACCTACCGTAGGGTAGGGTGACCCGAATCATGTTTTATCTTGACAAGATTTTTATGAGGAGATAAATATCACCTTGAAGCTACTGAACGATTAAACGTCTTATAATATATGAAGTAATTAATACAGAAAATGTGTCAATACTATCATTATGGCTAACCTTATTTATTGTATACCAATTAACTGATTAACAAACAGAGGCTTCAAAATATCATTATTGCATAATATCATCTTTACAATCGGATTTTAGTTTTCACCATCAGACCTGTAACGTCCGTACTTCAAGTCCCAAAAAAACGCAAATGTTTTGAATAGCGTACGATATGTAGTTAACCCTAAATGAACCCGATATGTCTATCACTGAGTGGTCGCAGAACGTCTCGAATGGAAACATTTCCTTCTTAACAGTAGCCCAATAATGTAATTTGATCTTTTCACATCATGTTATCTTTACATTAACCTCTTGCATATGATGCTAAGGGTCAATCAGTGGTTTTGTCCATTTTATAAACGACATTTTTATTTTTACGGTCTGCTAACAGCCGGGGTTATTTGCAAATGTAGGACGAACCCAGTTCATGTGGTGGAGGAAAACCAGAGTTCCCGTAGAAAAACCAGTCGTCAATATCTGCATGCAGGCATTTTCGGAATCGTTTCTTCACATAAGTAATTCTAGAAAATCCAGAAACTCGTATCATTTTAGATGTAGTCAATGATTGATTAACATAAAAAGTGAATAGTCGGGCAAAAAAAACCACAGTATACATTGTCCATGAAATTGTGTTAATTGACCTTTCGTAAGTCAATTCTACTTAAGTTGTCTAGTTTGACTATGGAAAAGTCCTGTGTAAATTCAGCACAGTTGTAGAAACAAATTGCCCAACGTTTTGAAAGCGAGGCTGCGTGGAACATGAACATAGCCAGGTGGGATGATTCCTACAATAGACATTAATTTCTTCACATGAAGAGCGATAGAATTTTAAAGAAAAAATTATTTTTCTATTTCATAATATATTTGATATCTTGACACCGTTTTTACCGACTTCAGAATTACTTTGCCCAACTATTCACTTTTAATATGGTCTTTATTGCTAATGATATTGGAAAGAGGTCGTCTATTGCCGAAAGAATGGCAGTCTTAGGATATATTGTCAAACAAACTTAAACGTAATGATCATGATAAATCAGATACTTAGCAAAAATACAATTCTATAGATTCGTTTCACAATTTGAACTTTCGAACTCAACTTTATCATAAATTGGCATTTCATAAATGACACAGAAGTGTTTAAATGCATTTTGTACCGGTTAAAACCGTTATACATAACAACGTTAAAATTTGTCTTTTTAATTTTATTTTATATCGATAAGTAGCGGCACATGACCAGGCTGTGCATTTTAATATTGATCGTACAGTAAAAAGCTACTGCAAAGAGAGGTAAGCCTTATGTAAACTCGATGACTGATTATTTCAGAAACATTCGATAGCAATTTAACAGGTGACACGTATGTGCCATGTTTGTTGTATAGTAAAGTAAGGGTATGTGTGCGCGTGAATTAGTGATATGAATGGTGTGTGATGGTGGATGTGCGTGTGTGTGTGGTGGGGATATGTGACTAGAAACACGTGTCTCGCGTTTGTTTGTTGTGTATTGCTGAACTCTGGAGTCAGTGCTATCAGAAATCATTAAACCCAGGGATAGCACCTATGTATAATTTCGTAACTCTATGGAGACATAAGTCTCGTGTACAAATTTATTTATAATGGGGCATATGAAGTTTAAAGAAAACTGAACAGAAATCATTTGTACTTAATTCTCGTCTTATATATTATATATATTTATTTCAAATTAATCGTGATTAAATTAAATCGTGATTAACTGATAATGATGTTCTAGCAAATATAACTTGTAAGTTTATGAAATAGAACATATGAATTGAAATAGAATCTCTGCTCATTTTCAAAAAAAAAAAAAGAAAATTGAACTCTTAGGTTGGTGAATCAACACACCATAGATACTTTAGCGATTTTTTTACTTCAACCAATTACAAAATTTCAATATGTCTTCAAATGACCTGCTGTAAATCTATTTCTGGTAGATAACCCCTGACTGTGAGTAATAACAAAGACCCAATATAACAATGGCTTGATACTTTCATCTACCCATAAAAGTCACATTATGTGTGAACTCTGTGAAATCACTCCACAGAAGAAACAAGACATAATGAACTTTGTTGGAAAAACAGAAAAAAATGACTTGTACAAATTCAGACATACATCGCCTCTACTGAACCTTCAGGAGAACGACAGCGTATTCAAGAAACTGTCACAAGATCTGAAAACTCAAACTGAAAAACTAAAACAGGAGCTTGACGCGCTCACAGCAGAAACACTTTCTCTTTATCAGAAAATGAAGGGTGACAATGCCAAGCTCATACAGAAATATAAACAGGACTTGGAGATGTACGACGAACATCTCAAATTACAAATGCAAGAATGCAAGACATTGCTCCAGCAAGGCTCTCACTTAGAAATCTACGATGCAGTATGTGAAACAGATTCTTCGAAATGTCTCCCTAGCAAACCCGTATTAGGTACTATTGGTTTCACGCCGAGCGAAAATCCACACCATTACCTACAACTGGCCTTAGGTGAAGTCTACACCACAAGTCCAGGTGAAGCAATGTCTGATCGACCATTATCGCCAGCAGATGACCAGTTGCTGTGCTCTTTTCGCAAAAGACATACTTTATATAGACCTCATCGTAAAGGAAGACGACATCGTACGAAATATGACCAATGGGACTCATCGTAAATATAAGCGAAAATAGTTTATGCCTTCTACCAAAGTGAAACTTGGTCAATACACCACGTGCACATAAATGTATCGACGAGAACATTTTTTTACAATGACCGCACACAGTCTTGGAAAACGTGTTGATACGGACTGACGATGTAACTTGATTTAATATCACTTTGTACTGATATTGGAACTACTCTTATGATTCCTGTGAATTAAGTCAGTTAATCTGTAGATTCTCAAACGAAGGAAAATGTCGAAACAGCTAAGATGTGATAATCGTTAGTGGAAATATTTTTTTATATGAATAACCCTAGCCACAATAGGACTATGGGTTATGAAGGATGAATGTGACAGTGCGGCATGACCGCGTTTATACCGAGGGAAGATTAACTTTGTTTAAGTATCATTTTGTACTGATATTGGAATTACGCTTATGATTCTTTATAAGTTATTACAGTTCATTTATTTATGGATTCTCAAACGAAGGAAATCTCGAAATGGCTAAAATGTGATATTTATTAGTAAAAAATATGTGTTATATATGGGACAAGGAAGTAATTCCAACCATGTGGACAAAAAAAATTGGTCAAATTTTCAAGGCGAGATGCCCCTTTATCAAGACATACAAAACGAACACGGTTACAAAATAGGATACGAACAGTAATGCAGGACAAAGTAGACAAATATTTAACTGCACAGCACAATGGAGCGCAATTTACCCTTCGGCAAGTGGCAGCCGAAGGCCGGATCTAGCCAAATGTATCCATGCTATTAGGCAGAACGCTAAAATATGAGCGATGACCGAAAAGAGTGCGACGTGTGACGTCAGATGTGTAGCGAAATTAATATATAGTGTTTTCATAATAATCATAATGTTTTTGTAAATAACCCTAGCGACTTAACGACAATGGATTATGAAGGATGAATGCGACAGTGCGACATGGTCGACGTCAGCCACCATACAGTGTGTCCATATTATGACAATAGTCGTATTGATCTGATATTTGTATTACTTTATTACGATAATAACAACCTGCACTGTAATACTGTTGTACCTTTGTGGTTAAATGTCAATAAATTATTGAAATTGTGATATTTGTGAAATTGACCGACCACTTGACAGCATATAGAGCCATACCGCGTGCGTACACACACACGGGACATATGATTAAGACATAAGATTAAAACATTATATTTATCTTTAAAAGATCATTTTAGAAGTACTGTTGAAATTTTATTTCAAACCAAAAATTAGCAGCATTAACCATAGATACTAAAACAGTCTAATCATCATTATTTAAATAAAAAACAGAAGCATATTTAATATATGTTTCTGTAAAAAAATCATTAATCATATTCTTTCTTATAAAAATGTTATAAATTAGTTAATATATATATGACCAGCAGATAAAAAAATGTTGATTTTTTCCAGAAGTTAAATAATTAAATATTTGATTATTGTTGTTAAATTAATATTTTGAAATTGATATTTCTTCATTTTCTTTACTTAGTATATAGAAATATAATAGCTCTATTTACTTCATAAATCATAATAAATGCTATTAGTAAATAAATGTTGGTTGTAGAATTATCTAAATATAACTGAATTTTCACGCGATTAATTATTGACCTTCAAGTTTAAAATTTTGACTCTCAGGATTATAAAGCCAAGGGTCACTGACTCTAGAGATTTTTTGTCCTACTGGATGCCCTGTCAGATTTTGGTTGGTATACCCTGTATACCTATTCACACGGAAACAACTGTCGGTGCATATACAACAAAATACTATTTCGTGTGCATTATGACAGCTGGCAAACCGCCAATTAAGCAGAAGCTTGCCTGGAATATAATCTAGATGTTACCAACCATGTGGTATTTTTTTTTTGACTAGTTCTTACCTCAGTTATCTCTCTTGCATACGCAGCGCAGCCTAACCGAGAGAAGAGAACTAATTTACAAGGGAAGGGAACCAACCTATATTTTGGAGTCAGTTCGAAATCCAAGATGGTGCATCAAAAGGAATAACATATTGAAACTTGCCCTGTTTCGTCATGACATTGATCCTTGACATTTTTAGAAGTTTTTTGATAACATTTCTATATCTTATTGATTTTAGATAAGCAGTTTTTGTCAGTGCAGAAATTCTTGATTGGACTAACGTGTTCAAAAATGAGATTCATTTGAATGTTTCAAAATTTTAAACATGCAATATGGATACTGACAATTATGAAACACAAAATTAACAAAATATGCATATGGCTATCGGATAGTCTATGCTATCTTAAGTTACAAAATAAAACATATAGTTGTTATTTTGATCTGTAAAATTAATCTTTATCGTATAGGATTTTAGTGCGTGTACAACGTTTTGTTTTCCATTAAATGCTGTAAAAGTGAATATTTTCGCGAGTGCTTAACTTTGCGATTTACCTGCATAAAACTTTTGTGGTGGTGCTATTTTAAACGATAGATACAGCGTCAATCTTTTAGCTATATAGTTCATGGATTCAAAAAATATTACGTTCAAAAAATTTCGAGATCAAAAGACCTTCGCGTAATTAGCGGAAATCCACGATTGCGAAAGTATTCACGTTTACAATACCCATTAGTTATGTGTTGGCTACGTGAAAAATATTTTCCAGAAAAAAAATATGCAAACGCCATGCATTTTGTACTTTAGAGTATAGCTATCACCTTCCCGTGTAATTACATTATTGTTTTATGTATCTTAATAAGACGATGCCAAAATCCACATCCAGTGCTTAACATCAATCATAAAATATTTAGTGGTTAAAAGATGATTGTATTATGACCAAGGTACCAACTAGATCGAGATTTAAAATTTAGTCGCCTTTTACGATCATAACATTCTACCTTCGATGTAGTAATTGCTTGAGATTCTACAGCAAATATAATAACTTTCAAACCTACTTTAAACATGGAACAACCGAAGATGCTTAGTTGACTGATGATACCATACGTGGAATATGACCTAATTTATCCCTGTCACCCTGCCTACGTGATGTAATCATCTTAAGCAGGTCATGTCAAGATCCAAATGCAATCCAAAATATCAATCTCAAGCTACATAAATCGTTATACAATTATTTTTTCTACAAAAGCATTAGAATCTTTAATGATACAAGAGATCCCATAGGAATCTTGGCGCCCACCAAAGAATGATCTATGTCTGACAACAGAAAGAGGGATCTTTTCCCTGCTTTTCAAACTTTTACTACATACTATATATGAACCTTGAGAAAGATTCTTTCAGTACCCCCTGAGATATGTAGCAGTAACAAACTTCAATTATCAAAATTCAAGATGGCTACCTGTCGATCATCTTGCTGACCGATCTGTCCCAAAATGCAATATGCACAACTAGGGTCGTAGGGGAACCTACATATGAAATTTGAGAAAGATTCCTTCAGTACTTTCTGAGAAATAGCGGTAACAAACTTTAACTATCAAAATCCAAGATGGCCGCCGGTCGGCCATCATTGTTGACCGATTGGTCCCAAAATGCAATATGCACAATTAGGGCCCTAGGGAAACCTACCTATGAAATTTGAGAAAGATCCCTTAAGTACTTTCTGAGAAATAGCGGTAACAAACTTTAACTATCAAAATCCAAGATGGCCGCCAGTCGGCCATCTTGTTGACCGATTGGTCACAAAATGCAATATGCACAACTAGGGCCCTAGGAGAACCAACATATGAAATTTGAGAAAGATCCCTTCAAAACTTTATGAGAAATAGCGGTAACAAACTTTAACTATCAAAATCCAAGATGGCCGCCAGTCGGCCATCATTGTTGACCGATTGGTCCCAAAATGCAATATGCACAACTATGGCCCTAGGGAAACCTACATATGAAATTTAAGAAAGATCCCTTAAGTACTTTCTGAGAAATAGCGGTAACAAACTTTAACTATCAAAATTCAAGATGGCCGCCAGTCGGCCATCTTGTTGACCGATTGGTCCCAAAATGCAATATGCACAACTAGGGCCCTAGGAGAACCAACATATGAAATTTGAGAAAGATCCCTTCAAAACTTTCTGAGAAATAGCGGTAACAAACTTTAACTATCAAATTCCAAGATGGCCGCCAGTCGGCCATCTTGGTGACCGATTGGTCCCAAAATGCAATATGCACAACTAGGCCCCTAGGGGAACCTACATGTGATATTTGAGAAAGATCCCTTCTGTACTTTCTGAGAAATAGCGGTAACAAGGATTGTTAACGGACGGACGGACGGACGGACGGACGGAAGGACGGACGGACGGACGGACGGACGGACGGAAGGACGGACGGAAGGACGGACGGACGACGGACCACGGACGAAAGGCGATTTGAAAAAAAAAAACAGAAATGTTTAACTCGATGGCTATGACCTATGAACGTATGATTTGCAGGCAAAAACTGCAAAATAAATCTTTATAAATTACAACTAAAATAATTTTCACCCTTTGACCTTAGACCTCTGAAATTACCATGACGAAGAAATAAATGTTAGTCGGTTTGTTAATTCCCTTTTTATTAATATTGATATTCAGATTTTTTTTTTGATTTTTTTTGTGTAGTTACAAAACACGCCACTATTGTCCAAAATGTTAAATATAAATTCTGTATCATAATTTTAATATTTTAGTAAACATCCAGGTCCCGAATTCTCGAAAAAAAAAATCAGTAAAAAAACTGACTGAAGTCACAGATTTTCATATAAGTAACATAAGGAAAAGATTGGGGTTCAGGGTTTACTAAGAAAACAGACTTTTTGTTTTGCATGGACATTCAAAGCTAAGTCCTCGCTAAAACATTGTACTACGGTGAATAATGATATTCCCCCTCACCTCCCATCTATTGCTATCTTAGCGTACGGTTAATGTTGACATACGCATGATAATGAGTGTCTCCTTGTAACACTTATATCTTACTAAACATTAATACATGTATTCCGATGCAATGGTTTGTGATTAATTGAATGAAAGCGTTCTCGGTTAGACACATGTAAGCAGGGATGCTATAAGATAACGCATCACATCTTCGAGTGGACATACCTTTGATAATAAAATGACAGTTTTATTTAGTCACAACTCGTCTGAAAGAAAGAAAAAAGCCCTGTCGTTACCACCCGAGTGAGCCTTTGGATGGTGAATGTGAAATTTATAAATGTTAATGATTAGAAAACTTTTAAGATAAACTTCATGCGTGGTTTATGACTGTGAATTTGGACAAGATAATTAATCTGGGAGTGTATTGAAGCCTGAGCATGCGCAACCTAATCTGACAATTGTTTATAATTCGAAGGTTTATAGTGCACCCGGTGACCTCCATGCATGATAATGAAAGGACATAGACGTTATGATGAATAACAGTTCTTGATGCAGGTAGTCGAAAATATTTGTTTCTGTAGGATATACAGGATTTTGAGGATGTGAATTAAATGACTGAATATGACAATGCCAATCTACATTCCATTTACTGTGATGATATAATCAGTCAAACAATATTGAACATAAGTTGATTTTCGGCATGTCGTATACAATAGTTACAACACCATATAGGGAATGCATTATATAGTATCATCTGCTAAATGACTACACATTGAACATTGAACAGGTGGACATTGACTTCATGTCACCAGAATATTGCTTTAGGATAGAATATACATTTATACTTAAATTCACATCAACACCCTACAAATATTAATATCAAGGACAGCCTGGCTCCGGTCTATATTTTTATTAAGTGCTGAGCCCCTGTTTTGAACCAAGCATAACAACATTAAAATCAAATATATTCTGATATTTGTACATCCAATATGGAGGGTTTGAATCAAGTTTCATTTTTTAACATAACTAAAACGGGTTAGATTACAATTTTGGCTCCACTGAAAGTGCGTCATGACCGGAAATGCTAGCTTTACTTGAAGCAAAATCCATGGCGAGCGGTTCGGGCAAAATTATTGAAAAAACCCACAGGATCGACTTATGAAATAAAGTAGCTTATTTTGCCATCGTGATTAAAATGCTCAATTTAAAGCAGCTGTTAAGAAAATATGGGCAAAAAATCAAGAAATTTTGCAAGTTTTCAGGTATTTTTTTGTTGTCACCATGGTATTCACATGCACGAATAAGCGCAGCAAATGGCCAAATCTCTATCAAAATTTCATATTGTAATTGCGTAGATGAATTATATATTTATATATATTTGTAAAGTACTTATATTTTTCCATTTAAATGACTTTATCTTTATTTCTAAGGTATGTGCCTTATTTTCCTAAACTGTCCAAATGTACTGTTTTCTGCCACCACAGGGCTCGGTGCATGTTGATGACACCTAGTAACTACACTGTATATGTGGTACAAGGAGCGCTTGTTTGACTGGATTGTACATACATATTTATACTTTGTAAATGACAATTAACATACATGTTTATGGCAATGGATATACATTTGGTGTTTCTTTGTATCATCACTTTAGACAGTTACGGCCACTCAGTGATAAGCAAAATATTTTGCATGAAGATACTATATGGTCAGCTGTATGTTATATGCAATTGGAATATCCGAATATTTCTTGGCTCATGATAATTTCAGATGTCAAAGGGTTAAAATTGGCGTTTTCGTTATTTAAGTAATTATTAATTAAACATAAGTGTAGAAATGATATTTTTTTTTTAAGTTTTTGTCTGCAAAACACAGGTTTGTGAAGTTCAGTTCTGAAACTGATCAAAAAATCAAGAAGTTGGTCAGATTTACCTAGTTAATCATTTGTTCGATTTTAACATTAGCCTGAAACGTAAATGATTTTGCTAAAAATATTCAACGGTTTGACTACATGTGGTAAATGTTTAGTACTGCATGTGTATCTTGACATGACTTGCTTCAGATGACAAACATTACAATCTAGATTGTTATCATTAATAGACTGACCCATCAGTCAATCAAGATATAAATTGACACGTTGCGATACGTGCTATCTTGGGGTACGTAGTCTATTGCACGCATAAACGTGATCTTTATTGATACAGTATACACATGTATCTTTGATAATTGTTGGTCACACATACATATATACATAACAGGGTTATAAAACAGAACAATTATAAACAGTCACTATTCTCGTCAACATTTGCATCAGAATTTTTCAATATTATTTCTAAATCCTGTTAGTTACCGTGTTCAAAAATGAGATCGGTTCAAAATTTCAAAACTGCAACATGAATACTGAGAACTAAAACAGCAGAATACAAAATACGCACATGGCTATTAGGGAGCATATACTTGTACAATCTTGAATCACAAACATATCAAAAGTAGTTGTTTTGTTTACTTGTAACATCATTGTAATCTGTTTAGGATTCAAGTGCTTGGAGAATGTTTTTTTTTCTTCAAAAACTTTTGTAAAAGTGGATATGCGAGCTCTTAATTTTGTGATTTACTTGCATAATAGTTTCGTGGTGATGTTATTTTTGTAATAGATATACCTTCAAAATTTACGACACACACTTCATACATGTACAAAATATTAACGTGCGCAAGATTTTAGCGATCAAGCGACTTTCGCATAATTAGCGGAAATTCCCGCTTGCGAAACTATGCATGTTTACAGTAACCGTTAGTTATATGTTGGCTAACCGTACATGAACAAATATTTAAAAAAAGTATTTCTTTAATGCGAATGCCAAGTGTTATGTACTTTAAATTAAATCCATTCCATGTGACCCTAGGATGTAATTATCTTAATCAGATTATGTAGTGCTTAACAATTTTAAAATGCCAAATGATTGCCAAATGAATGTGTTATGACGTAGATACATAGCAATGCAATTAAGATTCAAAATTTAGTCGCCATTTACCATTCTAACATTCAATGTAGTTGTTGCTTGAGAGTCTCTCTTACAACAAATATAAAAAATATAAACCTGCGTTAAACATGGAAAACCCAGAAGATGTTTAGTTTACTGATGCTACCGTACAATGAATTTGACGTTATTCATCCCTGTCACCTACCCTACATGATGCAATAATGTAATCATCTGAAGTAGGTCATACCAAGATCTACATGCAGTCCTAAATATAAACCCCACTCTAAATAAGTCGTTGTCGGATGAACTTTTTTTGGCAAAATCATTAAAGTGCTTAAGTATTTGATGATGAAATACAAAATAAGTTTTACTATATTGCTGTAACCTACTTCATTTCTTTCATGTTGTGTGAACTGAAATTTATAAACCCATGATTTGCAGGCAAAAACTGCAAAATTATTATGAATTTATAAATTATGCCTTAACAATATAAAACCTTAGATTTTCACCCTTTGACCCTAGATCTCTGAAATAACCACGAGTCAAGGTACAAATCTGATGTTCTGAATAGCATACAATATCATGATTATCCCCCCTTCAAATCTGATTGAATGTATATGTTGATAAACGATGCCAGAAAATGTCCTAACAATCATAACTGTGTGTACAATAAGCAACTGTCATGTTTGTTTGGCCTACAAAGTACCTGATTAAATTGGGAAAAAGAATCGTCAGTTTGTCCATTCTTCTCCCTGATCTCGAAGTCATTAATACAAATTTTCAGCCATTTTATTTTTTGTATGTGTAGTAACAATTAGAGAACAACAAGCAAATTCGTGGAATTTCCATTCCCCCCCTTTCAGGACATATTGTAGGTAAACATTATTGAGGTTAGGTTTAACCTTGGTTGAAACATGAAAAAGTAAACGGAAGTCTTATTCGAAAGTAAGACATCTAACTTTGTTACCAAGTTTGAAGAAAATCAGTTAATATTTATTACAGTTATTGTACGGAATTGACAGAGAATGACTTTTTTATTAAATCAAAGGGCCAAAACTCTACTAATTTAGATGTGCCAAAAATGGCGATCGAACTTGGCTAAGCCCTTAAGGTATTTAACTTTGTTACCAAGTTTTAACAATATTAGTTTTAACATTTCTTAGCTATTACACAGAAACTGCAGAAGAATGATATTTGTAGTAAATGAATAGGGCCATAACTCTGATATTTAACATCCTCTGAAAGAGTTGATCGAACCTGGCCAGGCACTTAAGGCATTTAACCTTGTTACTAAGATTGAAGAAAATCGGTTTATATCTATTACAGTTATTGTACGGAAGTGGCAGAAACTGACTTTTTTATTTAAGCAAAGGGCAATAACTCCGCTAAATAAGGTCCGTTAAAAGTTGCGATCAAAGTCAGCCGAGTCCTTAAGGCATTTAACCTTGTTACTAAGTTTGAAGAAAATCGGTTAATATTTATTACACTTATTCCACGGAAATGGCAGAAAATTACGTTTTTAGTAATTGAAAGGGCCATAACTCAGCTAAATAAGACAGACAGACAGACGGACAGACGGAAAACCCAAATTAATATCCTCCGTTTCGGAGAAAACAGGGGATAACAATCGTTTGACATGTTTAATATAAATTCTGTACAATATTTTTAATATTTTTGTAATCATCCAGACCTCAGGCATTGGGGTTTCGTGTTTACTGATTAAACAGACTTTTTGTTTAGGTAGTGTTCCATAGACATTCAAAGCCATCGCTCAATATTATACGACGGTGATTAACGGTGTCCACCTCACTTCTCGTCTATTTTTATCTGAGCGTACAGGTAATGTCAACATACGCTTGATCATGAATGTGTCCTTGTACCACTTATTTCTTATTAAACATTGATACTTCGATGCAGTGGTGTGTGGACTTTGATTGAATTACGGCAAATCTATCTCGGTCAGCACTATTTAAGCAGGGATGCTATAAGATAATGTATCACATCTCTGAGTGGACGTGACGCTGTCGTACATAACTTTGATCATAAAATGGCAGCTGCATTTAGTTACAACTCGTATGAAAAAAGGAAAACCTTTATCATGCAAAGGTGAGTTTGAATCGTGAATGTGAGGAAGTTTATAACTGCTGCGACAAAATATCTTTTAAGATAAAACACTTTATGCGTAGATTCTGGATGTGAATTTGGATAAGTTAATTAAGCAGGAAGTATTTTAAAGCCTGAGCATACGCAGCCTTATCTGACAATTGTTTATCGATCCAAAGGTTTATGGTGTACTTGGTGACCTCTATGTGTGATATTGAAAGGAAATAGACGTTTTGATGAATACCAGTCCTGGATGCATGGAGTCGGGAATATGTATTTATATAAGAAACACAGGACATCAATGAGAATGTGAATTAAATGACTAAATATGACAGTGTTAATCTACATCCCATTGGTTGTGATGATGAGACTGGTTTAATGTTTAAAATTTCGGAACGGACGTCATCAAAATGGCGGTACCAATTAGTCAAATATCTTCACGTAGAAAAGGACAGAAAACCTGTCATCACCACAAAGATAGACAACTTGAATTATATTGTGAACAATGTCAGGAATTGGCTTGCCTAAGATGCATTTCATCTGTCCATAGAAGTCATACTATGTGTGAACTCTGTGAACTCACTCCACAGAAGAAACAAGACATAACGAACTTTGTTGATAAAACAGAAAAAAATGAACTTGCACAGCTTCAGAGACACATCACCTCTAGTGATACTCTCCTTCAGGAGAACGACAGCGTATTCGAGAAACTGTCTCACGATCTGAAAACTCAAACTGAAAAATTAAAACAAGAGCTTGACACGCTCACAGCACACTTTCTCTTTATCGGAAAATGAAGGATGACAATGCCAAGCTCATACAAAAATATAAACAGGACTTGGAGATGTACGACGAACATCTCAAGCTACAAATGCAAGAATGCAAGACATTGCTCCAGCAAGGCTCTCACTTAGAAGTCTACGATGCAGAATGTGAAACAGATTCCTCAAAGTGTCTCCCCGCCAAACCCGTATTAGGTACTATTGGTTTCACTCCGAGCGAAAATCCACGCCATTATCTACAAATGGCTTTAGGTGAGGTCAACACCACAAGTCAAGTCAAAGCAATGCATGATCGACCATTATCGCCAGCAGATGACCAGTTGCTGTGCTCTTTTCGCAAAAGACATACTTTATATAGACCTCATCGTAAAGGAAGACGACATCGTACGAAAGATGACCAATGGGACTCATCGTAAATATAAGCGAAAATAGTTTATGCCTTCTACCAAAGTGAAACTTGGTCAATAAACATTTTTTATAATGACCTCGCACAGTCTTGGAAAACGTGTTGATACGGACTGAAGATGTAACTTCATTTGATATCACTTTGTACTGATATTGGACCTACTCTTATGATTCCTGTGAATAAAGTTAGATAATCTGTAGATTCTCAAACGAAGGAAAATGTCGAAACAGCTAAGATGTGATAATCGTTAGTGGAAATATTTTTTTATATGAATAACCCTAGCCACTATAGGACTATGGGTTATGAAGGATGAATGTGACAGTGCGGCATGACTGTGTTTATACCGAGTGAAGATTAACTTTGTTTAAGTATCATTTTGTACTGATATTGGAATTACGCTTATGATTCTTTATAAGTTATTACAGTTCATTTATTTATGGATTCTCAAACGAAGAAAATCTTGAAATAGCTAAAATGTGATAATTTTAAGTAAAAATATGTGTTTATATAATAATCATAATGTTTATATAGATAAACCTAGCGACTAAACGACTATGCATCATGAAAGGTAAATGCGGTAGTACGTTATCAAAACCAGCCACAATACAGAGTAGTCATATAATGTCAATAAACGTATCGTTCCAGTTATATTTTATAGGCCTATTTGTCACTCCTTAAGTTTATTTGAACAGATGTGAAACGTTGCCGAAAAAGAGGGATATATCGAGTCTAACCTTAGACATTACTGTTGACTCCTTTTTTTTTTATGTGACGTATAAATGGTGAGAAACAAGTTCATCTATATAAATTTTCTCTTACAGAGAAAAACTCTGTTTGCAAGTAAGTGAATGAATTCGACATGATTATTTGTCATCAATGTCAGCGATGATTTTGTAGATTTTTATAGTATGACGTCATCTGCTATGACGTTTCGTTACTATGTTGTCATCAATGTCAGCGCGCGTGTACGTGTAAATGGAACGTGTAAATTGTGACAAACAAGTTTAACTATATAAACAATATGATTATTATTAAAACACATATTTTTACTAATAATTATCACATTTTAGCTATTTCAAGATTTCCGTCGTTTGAGAATCACCAACAAGGTTCATATTTATGTCACCACCATTATGTTACGTCATTAAACTTACTAGTAACTACATTGTACATCTAATACAACGAGCGCTTGTTTGGCCGGTTAATGCATGTATATTTGCACTTTGTATATGGTAATAAAGCACTTTTCAATGATAATACAAATACTTGTTTATGACAATGAATATACATTTTGAATTTATCAAACAAAGTTGCAGAATCATGTTAAAGGTTGCCACTAAAATTGTGTGATGCAAAACTTCATGCCGCTTTACTAACTCAGTATACATGTATTACATAATGCCATGACAAATCTAAAATGCTTACAAATACGTGAGAAATTTTACGTCATAAAATTTTAAAATTAGTTAATGTAGTTTCTTTGCAAAATATCCAAAAGAATTTTATTATGTTAATTACAAGGAAAACGACTACCATAGGACTTTCCATTGTGGGCATAAACTTCCGTAAATAGGTTCGTTTAAAGTTGAGTATCGAATCCATGCGATTTCCTTAGGCATTTAACTTGTTATAGTTTTGAAGAAATCGGTTTAATATTTATTACCTTATCCATGGAATGCAGTAATTTAATTGAACGTTTTTGTATTCAAAGTGCCATTACTCAGCTAATAAAGCAGACAGAGACGACAGACGGAGAGCGCAAACCCCATTAATAATCCTCCGTTTCGGAGAAAACGGGGATACAATGTTTGACATGTTTAATATAAATTTGTCCAATTTTCTTTATCTTTTTGTAACATATCCAGACCTCAGCATGGGGTTTGGTGTTACTGATAAAACAGATTTTGTTTAGAGTAGTGATTCCATAGCCATATGGCAAAGCCATACGCTCACATATTAAAAACGACGTGTGATTAATGGTTGTCACCTCACTTCCGTATATTTTTATCTGGGCGTAGCGGTAATGATCACATAACAGCTTGATCTGTGTAGTCTTTACCACTTATTTTTCGTGGATTAAACCCGTTGGTAGTTCGATGCGTGGTGTGAGGTGGAGTGTTGATATGTAATTACTGGCAAATCTATTCGGTCAGCATTTAAGCAGGGATGCCTATGAAGATAATGTTCACATCTCTGAGTAGAACGATGACGCTGATGGTAATAACTTTGGATCATAAATAGGCACATTGCTTTAAATACAACTCGTTGAAAAAAGAATAACCTTTATCTAATGCAAGGTGAGTTTGAGATCGTGAAAATGTGAGAAGTTTATAACTGTGCTTGCGATCAAAATTATTTTAAGTATTATCAGCTTTATGAGTTAGTATTCTGGATGTGAATTTTGGTAAGTTATAAGCAGGAAGTATTTAAGCCTTGAGCAGTACCGCAGCTATTGACATTGTTTATAGATCCAAAGGTTTTTAATGGTGTTACTTTGGTGTGACTCTCTATGTGTGAATAATTAAAGAAAGGAAATAGACGTTTGATGAATATAAGTTCAGTTCTGAAACTGATGAAAAAATCAAGAAGTTGGTCAGATTTACCTAGTTAATCATTTGTTCGATTTTAACATTAGCCTAAAACGTAAATGATTTTGTTAAAAACTTTCAACGGTTTGACTACATGTGGTAAATGTTTAGTACTGCATATGGATCTTGAAATGACTTGCTTCAGATGACAAACATTACAATCTAGATTGTTATCATTAATAGACTGACTCATCAGTCAATCAAGATATAAATTGACACGTTGCGATACGTGCTATCTTGGGGTACGTAGTCTATTGCACGCATAACGTGATCTTTATTGATACAGTATACACATGTATCTTTGATACCAAGTCATATATGTCGGTCACACATACATATATACATAACAAGGTTATAAAACAGAACAATTATAAACAGTCACTATTCTCGTCAACATTTGCATCAGAATTTTTCAATATTATTTCTATATCCTGTTAGTTACCGTGTTCAAAAATGAGATCGGTTCAAAATTTTAAAACTGCAACATGAATACTGAGAACTAAAACAGCAGACTACAAAATACGCACATGGCTATTGGGGAGCATATACTTGTACAATTTTGAATCACAAACATATCAAAAGTAGTTGTTTTGTTTACTTGTAAAACATAATTGTAATCTGTTTAGGATTCAAGTGCGTGTACAATGTTTTTTTTCAAAAGCTTTTGTAAAAGTGGATATGCGAGCGCTTAATTTTGTGATTTACTTGCATAATAGTTTCGTGGTGATGTTATTTTTGTAATAGATATACCTTCAAAAATTACGACACACACTTCATATATGTACAAAATATTAACGTGCGCAAGATTTTAGCGATCAAGCGACTTTCGTATAATTAGCGGAAATTCCCGCTGGCGAAACTATACATGTTTATAGTACAAATGTAACCGTTAATTATATGTTGGCTAACCGTACAAAGCCAACAAATATTTAAAAAAAAGTATTTCTTTAATGCGAATGCCAAGTGTTATGTACTTTAAATTAAATCCATTCCATGTGACCCTGGGATGTAATTACCTTAATCAGATTATGTAGTGCTTAACAATTTTAAAATGTCAAATGATTGCCAAATGAATGTGTTATGACGTAGATACATAGCAATGCAATTAAGATTCAAAATTTAGTCGCCATTTACCATTCTAACATTGAATGTAGTTGTTGCTTGAGATTCTCTCTTACAACAAATATAAAAAATATAAACCTGCGTTAAACATGGAAAACCCAGAAGATGTTTAGTTGACTGATGATACCGTACAATGAATTTGACGTAATTCATCCCTGTCACCTTCCCTACATGATGCAATAATGTAATCATCTGAAGTAGGTCATACCAAGATCCACATGCAGTCCTAAATATAAACCCCACTCTACATAAGTCGTTGTAAAATGAACTTTTTTGGCAAAATCATTAAAGTGCTTATTTATTTGATGATGAAATAGCAAATAAGTTTAACTCTATGGCTGTAACCTACTTCATTTTTTTCATGTTTTGTGAACTGAAATTTATAAACCCATGATTTGCAGGCAAAAACTGCAAAATTATTATGAATTTATAAATTATACTTTAACAATATAAAACCTTAGATTTTCACCCTTTGACCCTAGATCTCTGAAATTACCACGAGTCAAGGTACAAATCTGATGTTCTGAATAGCATACAATTTCATGATTATCCTCCCTTCAAATCTGATTGAATGTATATGTTGATAAGCGATGCCAGAAAATGTTCTAACAATCATAACTGTGTGTACAATAAACAACTGTCATGTTTGGTTGGCCTACAAAGTACCTTATTAAATTTGGATCGTCGGTTTGTCCATTCTTCTCCCTGATCTCAAAGTCATTAATACAAATTTTCAGCCATTTTATTTTTTGTATGTGTAGTAACAATTAGAGAACAACAAGCAAATTCGTGGAATTTCCATCCCCCCCTTTCAGGACATATTGTAGGTAAACATTATTGAGGTTAGGTTTAACCTTGGTTGAAACATGAAAAAGTCTTATTCGAAAGTAAGACATCTACATGTTACCAAGTTTGAAGAAAATCAGTAAATATTTATTACAGTTATTGTACGGAATTGACAGAAAATGACTTTTTTATTAAAGCAAAGGGCCAAAACTCTGCTAATTTTGATGTGCCAAAAATGGCGATCGAACTTGGCTAAGCCCTTAAGGTATTTAACTTTGTTACCAAGTTTTAACAATATTAGTTTAACATTTCTTAGCTATTACACAGAAACTGCAGAAGAATGATATTTGTAGTAAATGAAAGGGCCATAACTCTGATATTTAACATCCGCTGAAAGAGTTGATCGAACCTGGCCAGGCACTTAAGGCATTTAACCTTGTTACTAAGATTGAAGAAAATCGGTTTATATTTATTACAGTTATTGTACGGAAGTGGCAGAAACTGACTTTTTTATTTAAGCAAAGGGCCATAACTCAGCTAAATAAGACAGACAGACAGACGGACAGACGTAAAACCCAAATTAATATCCTCCGTTTCGGAGAAAACGGGGGATAACAATTGTTTGACATGTTTAATGTAAATTCTGTACAATAATTTTAATATTTTTGTAATCATCCAGACCTCTGGCATTGGGGTTTCGTGTTTACTTATTAAACATACTTTTTGTTTAGGTAGTATTCCATGGACATTCAAAGCCATCGCTCAATATTATACGACGGTGATTAATGGTGTCCACCTCACCTCTCGTCTATTTTTATCTTAGCGTACAGGTAATGTCAACATACGCTTGATCATGAATGTGTCCTTGTACCACTTATTTCTTATTAAACATTGATACTTCGATGCAGTGGTGTGTGGACTTTGATTGAATTACGGCAAATCTATCTCGGTCAGCACTATTTAAGCAGGGATGCTATAAGATAATGTATCACATCTCTGAGTGGACGTGAATCTGTCGTACATAACTTTGGTCATAAAATGGCAGCTGCATTTAGTTACAACTCGTATGAAAAAGGAAAACCTTTATCATGCAAAGGTGAGTTTGAATCGTGAATGTGAGGAAGTTTATAACTGCTGCGACAAAATATCTTTTAAGATAAAACACTTTATGCGTAGATTCTGGATGTGAATTTGGATAAGTTAATTAAGCAGGAAGTATTTTAAAGCCTGAGCATACGCAGCCTTATCTGACAATTGTTTATCGATCCAAAGGTTTATGGTGTACTTGGTGACCTCTATGTGTGATATTGAAAGGAAATAGACGTTTTGATGAATACCAGTCCTGGATGCATGGAGTCGGGAATATGTATTTATATAAGAAACACAGGACATCAATGAGAATGTGAATTAAATGACTAAATATGACAGTGTTAATCTACATCCCATTGGTTGTGATGATGAGACTGGTTTAATGTTTAAAATTTCGGAACGGACGTCATCAAAATGGCGGTACCAATTAGTCAAATATCTTCACGTAGAAAAGGACAGAAAACCTGTCATCACCACAAAGATAGACAACTTGAATTATATTGTGAACAATGTCAGGAATTGGCTTGCCTAAGATGCATTTCATCTGTCCATAGAAGTCATACTATGTGTGAACTCTGTGAACTCACTCCACAGAAGAAACAAGACATAACGAACTTTGTTGATAAAACAGAAAAAAATGAACTTGCACAGCTTCAGAGACACATCACCTCTAGTGATACTCTCCTTCAGGAGAACGACAGCGTATTCGAGAAACTGTCTCACGATCTGAAAACTCAAACTGAAAAATTAAAACAAGAGCTTGACACGCTCACAGCACACTTTCTCTTTATCGGAAAATGAAGGATGACAATGCCAAGCTCATACAAAAATATAAACAGGACTTGGAGATGTACGACGAACATCTCAAGCTACAAATGCAAGAATGCAAGACATTGCTCCAGCAAGGCTCTCACTTAGAAGTCTACGATGCAGAATGTGAAACAGATTCCTCAAAGTGTCTCCCCGCCAAACCCGTATTAGGTACTATTGGTTTCACTCCGAGCGAAAATCCACGCCATTATCTACAAATGGCTTTAGGTGAGGTCAACACCACAAGTCAAGTCAAAGCAATGCATGATCGACCATTATCGCCAGCAGATGACCAGTTGCTGTGCTCTTTTCGCAAAAGACATACTTTATATAGACCTCATCGTAAAGGAAGACGACATCGTACGAAAGATGACCAATGGGACTCATCGTAAATATAAGCGAAAATAGTTTATGCCTTCTACCAAAGTGAAACTTGGTCAATAAACATTTTTTATAATGACCTCGCACAGTCTTGGAAAACGTGTTGATACGGACTGAAGATGTAACTTCATTTGATATCACTTTGTACTGATATTGGACCTACTCTTATGATTCCTGTGAATAAAGTTAGATAATCTGTAGATTCTCAAACGAAGGAAAATGTCGAAACAGCTAAGATGTGATAATCGTTAGTGGAAATATTTTTTTATATGAATAACCCTAGCCACTATAGGACTATGGGTTATGAAGGATGAATGTGACAGTGCGGCATGACTGTGTTTATACCGAGTGAAGATTAACTTTGTTTAAGTATCATTTTGTACTGATATTGGAATTACGCTTATGATTCTTTATAAGTTATTACAGTTCATTTATTTATGGATTCTCAAACGAAGAAAATCTTGAAATAGCTAAAATGTGATAATTTTAAGTAAAAATATGTGTTTATATAATAATCATAATGTTTATATAGATAAACCTAGCGACTAAACGACTATGCATCATGAAAGGTAAATGCGGTAGTACGTTATCAAAACCAGCCACAATACAGAGTAGTCATATAATGTCAATAAACGTATCGTTCCAGTTATATTTTATAGGCCTATTTGTCACTCCTTAAGTTTATTTGAACAGATGTGAAACGTTGCCGAAAAAGAGGGATATATCGAGTCTAACCTTAGACATTACTGTTGACTCCTTTTTTTTTTATGTGACGTATAAATGGTGAGAAACAAGTTCATCTATATAAATTTTCTCTTACAGAGAAAAACTCTGTTTGCAAGTAAGTGAATGAATTCGACATGATTATTTGTCATCAATGTCAGCGATGATTTTGTAGATTTTTATAGTATGACGTCATCTGCTATGACGTTTCGTTACTATGTTGTCATCAATGTCAGCGCGCGTGTACGTGTAAATGGAACGTGTAAATTGTGACAAACAAGTTTAACTATATAAACAATATGATTATTATTAAAACACATATTTTTACTAATAATTATCACATTTTAGCTATTTCAAGATTTCCGTCGTTTGAGAATCACCAACAAGGTTCATATTTATGTCACCACCATTATGTTACGTCATTAAACTTACTAGTAACTACATTGTACATCTAATACAACGAGCGCTTGTTTGGCCGGTTAATGCATGTATATTTGCACTTTGTATATGGTAATAAAGCACTTTTCAATGATAATACAAATACTTGTTTATGACAATGAATATACATTTTGAATTTATCAAACAAAGTTGCAGAATCATGTTAAAGGTTGCCACTAAAATTGTGTGATGCAAAACTTCATGCCGCTTTACTAACTCAGTATACATGTATTACATAATGCCATGACAAATCTAAAATGCTTACAAATACGTGAGAAATTTTACGTCATAAAATTTTAAAATTAGTTAATGTAGTTTCTTTGCAAAATATCCAAAAGAATTTTATTATGTTAATTACAAGGAAAACGACTACCATAGGACTTTCCATTGTTAGAAGCATCGAGTCAATATTCCGTCTGTGACCTCATTACCCAAATATTGAGTTCTTCAGGGTGAATTCTATGACCATCGTTCTTCTTGTAATTAGCATATACATCGGATAATTCTTTTGAAATTTGTCGAAAAGAATTACATGTATCTAATATGCATATTTGATTCCTTCCATATGATGTAACAATGCCTTCATAATATTTAAAGCATTATCTAATTCTAACAAGACGGATCTTTCGGATATCATGGTGTTTTTAAGTTAATAATAATCAAATCGGTTCCCCGAGTTTCCGGACTATACGACGTCCGGATTATCGAGAAATCATTGTATAATGAACAACATAGTGTCATATACTGCATTGATGTTTGGTATTATTTGACAAATTTCCCGGTTTCCGATATTTCTGTTGCACCTTAACATTATTTGTTATGTGGAATACCGTTTTATTACAGCTAATTATAATGCAAACCAGCATCACACATCAAGCAAACAATTGGGGCCGCAGGGGCCGAGTAGTTAAGATATCGACACATTTTACCACAAGCCTTCCATCTCTGGGTCGCGAGTTGGAATGCCATTGGGAGGGATTGCCAGGTACTGACTGCTGGACGGTGTTTTTTCCAAGTATTTTGCATTCTTCACTATCTAAACCTGGCACGTTCTTAAATGACCCTGGCTGTTAATAGACCACACTTTGTATTCGATGCATTGGCGTGGACACATGTAAATCACATTGCTATTGCATACCGTTGAATCAAATTCAATCAAAATGATTGTCATTTTATTATATAACGTACAAAAAGGAATAAAGAACCATTGACAAAACATTTTCAAAAAACCAATTCCCCTGATAATCCGGATACTTTCATTTCCAACCTAAATTATCCGGATTAAGAATTTTCCGGACTGAAGAATTCTGTGTACAAGTTAGTGTGTAACGTTACGGTAATCCGGTCAGTGACATTTCTGTGAGGACTGAGAGTACTTCGGACTATCGGTATCCGGACTATGGTGGGTTCAGTGTACCTAGACTAGGTGGACCCTTACACCATAAAGTTCCTGTACTTCTAATAATGAGGAGTGTTTACGTCAAAGGTCAAAAGCTAGATCATCATGACATGGATTCAATACACAACACGCTTTCAAGTTTGATAAGTTTTTATTAAATCCAAATTCAAAATTAAGCAAGCATATAGGGAATTGTTCATAAATGTTCATGTTTAATATCATGGACAAGCGTAAGATGGAGACGGAGAATTTTTTCTGCCAAAACTAGTAAGATATATGTATACAAGGCATGTGACTAAATGTAAAAAATATATCGACAGTAACGTCACAAAATGACAACTTATTACATTGTATAAATGGCAAAAGTCGTGATTACATACAATATGTACATAGCAACGATACGTCATAGCAGATGACGTCATACTATAAAAAATCTACAAAATCATCGCTGACATTGATGACAAATAATCATGTCGAATTCATTCAGTTACTTGCAAGCAGAGTTTTTCTCTGTAAGAGAAAATTTCTTATTTCTATTTACCTAATATATTAAAACTTTTAATGCTTTTATTAGAGAATAATTCTATATGCTTAGACGACAAAACACTTTCCGATGCGTATTGTCATCGTGGATATATGCCACCTTATACCAAAACGGATTTTTTGAGGGGTGATCAAGGCGAGGTGTCAATATACAGGTCACGGTGGTTTAATACTGTGCTCAGTATGTAGTCCCAGTGTCTTAAAACAAAAATGACAAGAGTCCTTAAGAACGTTTTCTTAAATGTATGTCAAAGGTCGAAACATACTAGGTAATAATTGGTTCAATGATCATGATTTACAATACGGTGAATGTATTTTGACCAGATGATTTGCGATACGAAGACAAGATAGAACGACGGTGGTTTTCGACGGGTACTATGGCATTTATTCACTTCTTAAACGTGACACTATTTAAGTGTGATACTGGCTGTTAATAGGACGTCAAATTAACCACCGCCCTGCCGGTTTGGGTGTTAAAATTGTACCTGCTGTCGCATAAGTAAAAATGACTGAATTCAAGATCATATATTTTTTCTTCCCTCTGACTTTCGTCTTCCAAACTGTGTCCCCTGGCCGAGACACACCATATTCTGTAAAAGTGGTATTGTCTGCTCCTGCTTAGCTCTCAACATTAAGTGAGTGGGACGACTGGTTTTCCGTTGTCAGTATAATGTAATCCGGCCTCAGGATCATGAAACAGTCTTTATTTTAGACGTAGCCAATCAAAGATGACGTTATAAAAAATTCCATCATTTATCATTGGCTAAGTAAAAACCAAGATTCTTTTATGATTCTGGGGCTCGGGGTGTGTTGCTCTAAGTCTTCGGCGGCATGCTTCAGCGCGAAAGCACTATAAAATGACAAAAGTTCCTCTACTACAAGAGGACACAACACGAATATACCGCAGTCTCCCAAAACACGCACCATGCACTTCACACACACCGCATGCATGAGAGGCCGTCCTTATATGACCTTGACTGTAAATGGAACGCTAATTTAATTAAATAACCAAACAGGAAATCAATCGGACGATCCAAGCCTGTTCAGTTGACATTGTCATAATATCCTAATGAAGTTGAAGGTGTATAATAAGATTTATATATGTATTTAGATAGAAAAAGACGTCAAAATCTAGAACGGATTGGTATTTTCAATAGATTGTATACTCTGGTAAAATTAGAGGCAATGTTAGCACATAATACATATTCCTAATTTGCATATTACATAATTATCTGCATTTGCGGGTAGGTATTGATTGTGACGCCATGTGTTTGCGAGCGTAACGTCATACCTTTCGGAGAAAACGACGTGAATTATGCTCACAAAATAATGACGTAACAATCGATAACTACCCGCAAGGGAGCTAACTCTTTAATATGCAAAGACGGAATAAATAGTTATAACGAAACCCTTGCCTGATATACATACGTGGATTAAAGTATTATAATATAAATCTATTACATCGAAACGCTAAACAACATGTATTTTATAGCTAAATCGTGCACAACATTAAATGATACCGATTAATTTTATCGTTCTTATGTACATTCACGAAATGTAAATTGATAAAGCCTGTTTATCCATCATGGCCGTTCACAAATATTGTAGCATCTTAACATTATCACCTATGGCTTATAACTTTTAATAACCTATAACCTATAACATTTAACCTATAACCTATAACATTTAACCTATAACCTATAATACATAACCTATAACATATTACATAACATTTAACCTATAACCTATAACATTTAACCTATAACCTATAGCATATTACGTAACATTTAACATATAACATTTAACCTATAACCTATAACATTTAACCTATAACCTATAACATTTAACCTTTAACCTATAACATGTAACCTATAACATTTAACCTATAACAGATAACCTATAACAATTAACCTTTAACATATAGCATGCAATCCTATAACCTACAAAAAGAATGGGATGAGTTGTTGGGACTGTGTTATGTAGCGGAACTTTCCAGTTGTTCCGGTATCAACATGACGTTCCATTAACTGGAACGCAATTTACCCTTGGAACAAACTGGGACGTCTCTTTTGATAAAGTTAGAATTTCATAATTCTGGGATCCCAATTTTAGGAATTCCAAGTTGTCCAAATATGTGAAGGTAACTGTTTTGCAGGATTTGCAGGGAACTTATTATTAAAATGATTACAATACGACTCCAGTGCAATTATGTTTAAATATTCTGTCATGTTGGATCATGCATGCTGGTCTAGTTTGCTAGCCCGTTCCATGTTGGCACGATCAGAACGTTCGAATATGTTGCATACGCTGTAATGGAAAACTTTGCACATTTGTAGTATCTCAATACGACTCTACGACTATAAAAACGACAAAATAAGTTGTTGTTTTTTTAAACTATTGAAAGCTCTGACGTATCAAATATTCTCGAATCTATATACACACGAAATAATCAGAAAGTCAAAACAGAAATAATCCACGTATATAACATTTTAAATGTTATATGGCATTGCAAAAAATGAGGAAATATATATATGCAATAAAACAACATTGAAGACTCAACAAGACTCATACAAAACACTTTTTGACACTTAAATTATATTTGTCATAACTTTAATATTTTGACGTTATTTGTTTTTTGGTACGGAAAAAAATATAAACGTCTGTTTAGGGATACCCGTCCGACCCTAATGTTTTACCCCCGACCTTATTTTTTTTCACTTTGCTACGAAATAAAAAATTCAAAGTCGGGATTTCAATATCAGACTCCGGTTCCGGCCATTATTTTAGAGGGAAAGACACAGAAAAAATATATCCTCTCGACCTTCCGACCTTTTTTTTTTATATTTTGCCAATGTAACCCTAAACAGACAAAAAAATGCCTAATCTGATGAAATATTGATGTGAAAAACACGGTACATCATTCCAGTGGAAATCAAATTGTCGGGATAAAGCTTAGCAGTCCTCATCGTTGAGACCATTGTCAGGCTGGTAGAGAGGCCAGGGTCTATAGTGTATTGGTGTATTGGAAGTAGACTATATCCATTGTCCCTCTACGTGCATGTCAGTCCCATCCAAATAGTAACTGCCGTCGCCTGCTGGTGCTTTCAACAACATATGCTATTTCATCTTACTTAAATACCACTAACGAATCGTCATTATCAGTTGATCATTACTTAGATTTGTTCAAATCCTTACAAAATATTATTTACTGTTATAACAATTCTATCAGGGATGTATTCGATATTTGAAATTGAAAAAAAAAACAAAAAAACAGAATAACAGATTTAAAAATATAGCACATATTGGGTCCAGAAGGAGCGGAAACTAACTACGCATTTAGTCATTATTATTTTTATAATGGACCTTTTGCTAAGGTTCATATGGCGTTATACCGCCCTGGTAGATCAAAAGAATGGACCAAATCAACCTTATTTTAGATAGGCTAGTTATTTTAAAATGTTTGCTTCATGCTAAATAATGTAGAACTGCATGGAGAATGACTTGACTATATCTTCCAGCAGACATCAACGTCGAGGTATAGTGACGTCACAATCGAAATATCGACTTGGGAATAACGTAACATTAGGAATATCAACTTTTGTGTGACGTCACAAAGGAAATATTGACGTGATATTTCTAAAAAAATAGAAATACCGAGTTGATTTGCTTAGTATCGCCCTCCACGTAAATATGTGACTGTCTGTGAGAATAGTGAATTATCTTAGCGTAGATAATATTACCTTTGGCTGACAGGTAATCCCGTAGAAAGGTATTTTCTGTTTCCGTTTCAACAATAGCAAGACTGGCCCTATTTGCTTGACATTCCTCCTACAAAACAACGAACTTGTTATTGAATGATAGGATACAGCAACGTGTACTCGTGATAAACTGTTTGTGTACATTACATAAACGTACATGTAATATTGAAATATGAAAAAATAGAAAAATGTTTGTAAACTTTTTTATCGATCGTATCCATATAGGGATTGGATTGCGCTTTTATGTTAACCATGCTTGTATGGAGCAATTCCTCTAAGAATATATTCTATGGGGCGCGTTAGGACGCACACAGACACAGAGGTAATGTTTACATTTGACATCCATCATTTTTAACAAAAGTGAAAGCACTGCACGTCGCCCCGGTCGGGATATTTTTCCCGTTTCTTTATTCAATTGTTAATTTTAAAAATGTTTGTATCATGTATAAATATAAAACATATATGTATTGTTCATATTTTTCCAAATTTCTATGAAAAACAACAATATACACGTAATGTTGCGTCAAAATGTAAACAAAGCCATGTATTTCTTTAAAAAAAAGTAGCCCCTTTACGTTGCATAGAACATTTTCATACGCAAGTCCAAAGTTCAATGTTACCATGCAGTTATGGTAAACAAAATCGGCTAGTACTTGCGTATAGTGAACAAGCCTAGCAAGTGTAAATATAAAACAATGACTCACGTATTCATGGAATACCATCACTGTAAAGTACGGTTTGCAATTACATTGTATGATTAAAGGCCCATTATATGTAACTTTTTTGTTTTTTCTCTCCAATCACAAGCATAAACATAACAATGGCCTAGAATAAAGATGAAAGACGTGTATTTTGACATTATTCATAAATGACATTATTCATTAAACATACCTACCTTCTTGAAACAGTCGCCATTGCAAACCCGACAATTACCAAACCGTATTTGTTTATGTTTTTCACGTACAAAGTCGATCGGGTTACGTGATATTTTCCGGAAATAAAGACCTTCCGTGAATTTCTTTGTATCTAGAGTTGGACACTTGTTTTTTATTTATTTTTTTCGAAACTTCACTGTTGGTCTCATTAACAACTTAACTGGCTTTAGTCATCATATTATGCAGAGAGAACATGGTGATTTTCATTTGAACACTAAATGATGTTTAATCGTTTATATATATATATGCTTATAGACACTTAAATGTATATGCGCAATCATTACTTCCTTTCCACATAGGGCATAATGCCATGGATTCTTTCGGGCACAATAATTATTTTTAATATTTTTCTTTTGAAGTAAATTCAGAAGCTCAAACTTTGCAATGATGGTAATGGCGTAAATTAAGTAATTTTAGTACATGAAGAAAAATACTAATTTATTTACACCTGTTTTTGATAGGGAAAGTACCTTTCGTCAGCGATGGAACGATGCTTATTTACTATATTTATCATTATCTTTGTGTGTTTGTCATAGTGTGATCACAGGGGCACGAAATACTGCTTATATAATATTATTGATCTTGTCATGGTACCATACCGGAGACATTCTGTCGTCGTCGTGTGTCGTCACACGCCACACAGGGATATGACACAAACTAATTGTATTCTCGTTCGGTAGGGCAGTTTTGAAAAACTCGCCCAATAAACGTGGTAAAACGGTTAATTGGCAAAATTTGATCCTATTGACCCATACCAAGCATAGTCTGGAGACGCGGTGGGCTAGTGGTGGTTAAGATATACCTCGTCATATTATCACAACTCCCCCCCCCCTTCTTTCCCCCTCTGAGTTGCAAGTACACGTATTAATCTCTGCTGGTTGTTGGTATTTCTCTTGGTACTCTGGTTGTCCTCCACAATAAAACCTGACCCCGACAGTTGTTTATAATGAGATAAAAACGGTATAAAGCTAGTATATCAATAATAATATATATTCAGCCACTATAGGGCCTTCTTCATTCCGAAATAACACTAACACAACGTGTTCGTCTACATGTTTGTTTACATCTCCTGTTGTTGATAGGACGTAACGCTAACTAAACCAAAGTATACCTACACGTTATAGTTTATAGATTAGGCCAAGTGATTTTGACTTGTGTTTTACATCCCGAGGGTTGAGATATCCTGTCTGGTAAATGATTCTTTTTCTCGAACCCTGTGCGCCACTTTCTGTCTCTGATTATGCCCTATCTGCAATAAAAGCAATGATGACGTGACCTAAATATATTGCTGGTGTCGCCTAATAATTGCATTGTTGTCGTGACGTCATGCTTATGTTACGATACTGTTGCCGTGACCTCATACAACTGATGTGAACGTACATGTGTCTTGTCTTTAGCCTAGTGCGAGATTTAAACGCTCACTTTGACAAACGGTCCCGAGATTAGATAGCACTTTTAAGTTAGCGATATTCGTTTTTATAGGATGTTGTAGCATCATTATAGACTAAGTTATTAAGAAGACGTCGAACAATTAAAATCATGAAAAAGGAAGATTTAAACGCGTTCTAATGAACTACGTCATCATCCTATTTACAGAATAATTTTAAATTGTTACATAAGTTATAACCATGTGTATCACATTAATACAAATCTTTGAATATAAAACAATAAGATTCTAGATATACTTACTTGCAACGATGGAAAGGTCCGCCATTTTCGTCTACAGTGCGGGTACCAGATGAGGCTTCGCAAGCGTATATTTCATTTTTTCTAGTATATCAATATTCATTAATTTGATATGATCTATCGATTTTGATCTATTTTACTACAATATTTAACGTTCTATGAATGATACACCTGGTAAAAAGCTGTTTTTCCAAAATGATATTTTTATGATGAGGGAAATGGATGACAGATCTAGATATAGATTAATTATACATAATACATAAATAATCAGCGGATAGACATAAATTAAACCTTGGAGATAAGTGAGATACCCATGATAAAACTATTATCAAATAGAAGACAAACACAAAATTGATATTTACCAAGACTTAATTTTAATTGAAAATATCCAATCAATATTCAATCAATAACAACCTTCATTATAATACTTAGCCTTCAATGGGAATATTAAACTATATTTGTATATATTTTTAACCTAATAGGAATGGCAGAAGTTGGCCAAAGCTTCAACATGAGAATTAAAAACAGCTAATATTAAAATGGAAACTGGGAACAGGAAATTCCACAAAATAGAAGCTGTTGTATATAATAGACTTACAAATTCTATATCAGCATTTTCTGTTGCTCCAAGTGAAACACCGCCAAATGGAATTTACACGGAACAATTAATTTCACGACAAAGTTCAGATAATTCTTGCTACCGCAATATGTCCCAAACAATCTGTGATGCCCTGGAATAACTTCCACTGCACTCTGGGAAATCATGCTGAAGCCTCGACGAAGGATCTTCACACAGGAAGTGATGAGCTGAAACATACAAATTAAAAACCGACAGCAGAAACGCAAGATATCAATCAGCACACTAGCAATAGAAAAATGGGTGGGAAGGGTGGGTTTTTTGGCAAACAAATCTATGGGAGCAAATATTGTGCACCTTCCCTGTACGTAAACTAGATTAAAAAGGATTTTATTCACCTCCCAACAGGAGAGTTCCACTGCTATAGAAGGACAGGGGGCGTAACTCTTTTGTCTTCATCTGATAAACTGAACTAATTGAGAGACCATTAGTTCTTAATACAATCAACACATATCAAACGTATTTAAATAAAGTAAATAATCTGGTAAAACCCAATAAACTTGTACTGGTAATTTATCTTCTAGGTTTGGTCCGAATCGTTTGACGTATCGTTAACACCCACGGGCATTTCAGTTCGGGAGGAAAGCCAGAGTACTCGGAGGAAAAAAAATGCTACATTCATTGCCAAGTTGACTGAATAGGACCACACAAATGATGGATCCTTTGTCGTTATAACTACATTCAGTAACTTCGTACCATCATATTATACAACTGCATTGTGTTTTAACCTGCAAAATGAAGTTGTCGGAGTCCATGTATGTCTACAACATAGAGTGGACCCTATAGTCCGGAAAACTCGAAAAGTTCGGACGGAAATGTTATGAAACGGATTACCGCAACGTGACATATTGAATAAAAACGCAAAATTCGGCAGTCCGAAAAATTCGTAATTCTGACGGTTTAGGATAGGATCGAAGGTATCCGGATTACCGAGAATCCACTACTATATTCTGTTGACTCTTAAAACCAATTTAAAATTAATAACGATCGGATGATCAGTCATATGAACATTTTTTTCTATATCAAATGAATATTTAAGCAAATCGATTTTTTTAATTATCAGTCTCGAGAAGAAAACAATATTAATAAAAAAAATATTGGTCGAGATAAGAAAAAAAAATCGATCGAGTTATAAAAAAAATGTTGTTAAATAAAAAATACTATTGATTGTGTAAGGAAAAAAAACATTCGGTAGTATAACGAAAAGAAAATGGGCTAGTAATAAAGAAAATTGTGTGAATAGGAAATTCAGTGAACACTCGATAATCCGAAAATCTTCAATCCTACCCTGATCCATCCGGATCACGAATTTTCTGGACTGCCGAAGTCGGTATTCTAAATCAATGTGTAACGTAACATTAATCCATTCCCTAATATAATCGTCCGGACTGGAAGTTGTCCTGACTATCGGCATCCGGATTATAGGGGTTCATTGTATTAGCATCGATTAATGCTAATTGTTCCTAACATAACGCATAATGAAAAGATATGTTAGCAAAATTTACAGTAAAAAAATACCAAAATGCGAGTCGCAAATTTACTCAGCAATTTAACTTTGACAGGAAAATTTACTTTGAACAGATAATGTGTTACTTATCAAACATATTACGCCCCAGCGTCCTGTTATTGCCCTGTATCATCTTATATAGTGATAGAATATAATCAAAACATGTCTCCGAAGAGACACTGTTATTTATCACACGAGCTCAGTTGTTCAAAAGTGGTAAGTCTAGTCACAGTTTAATGAAAATGTTCAAATCAAGATAAAATAATTGCTGGAAATACAAATTTTATAAAATTTTATAAGAATGTTAAGAACTCCATTCTTTAATTACATACTGAGTTCAGCTTTGATGTAATAACAGATTGTGCGGTAAATGAGAAATAAATATTCACTAATATGTGATTTTAACACAAAATGCATTGAAATAATTTGTTTTGCTCTTAGAGCATGCGCAATCAGTACTTCATTCCGTATAGGGGATATTGCTATATATGGGTTTATTCGGAATGCAATTAATCATTTGTAATATTTCTATCTTGAATTAAGAGAAGCAGCTTAAAATTTTCTACACTTGTAATGGTGTAAAGTTAGTAACTTTTGTAACTGAAGAAAACTATTCATTCGTCTACTCTTGTTTTTGATATATAGAAAAAAAATCATTCGTTGGTGATTGATCATCTTTAAAATGTCAGAATGGCCCTGTTGTATCGATCACTAACCAGAATCGATAAAAGTGTTTGTTATTTTCATAATTAATGATTCCACGATTGAGTCACGTAACTAGGTCAATCGATAATATTGAGTTGACAGTTGGCGATTTTTTTATTAATTCGTTGTAGGATTTTGGTTTTGACATTAAAAAGCCAGTGTTTCACATTTTCTAATTGACCGAGACGATCACGAGTTTTATGCTTTTAAAGATGCTCCACCGCTGACAAATGGTATTTTTTCACTATCAAAAACAGCAGCAGACGATTTAGTATTTTTCTTCAGTTACAAAAGTTACTTACATTACACCATTACCACCGTTGAAAGGTTTGAGCTTCTAATTTTACTTCAAGTTAAAAATATAAAAAATAATTAATTGCATCCCGAAAAAATTCCGTGGCACTATGTCCTATATGGAATGAAGTACTGATTGCGCATGACCCAAAGGCAAAATATATTATTTTATATTATTTTTGTGTTAATTAGACTTATGTATACAAGATTAAATACTAATTATTGTTCAAATGATGAATATCATGTGTGTATGCTCTGTCGGCGGCGGAGCATCTTTAAACATAGAGGGGCTGCAGCCACTGAAAATGACAGGCAGGTGTCTCTGTATAATCCTTGGTTTCTAATTTGGTGAATAACTCTTCAGTGGTTTGTAATGGATATTCTGGAACATCTAAGTACGGGTTTATGAGACCTTTATAGTCACCACAGATCCTCGCCGACCCACCCGGCTTTGGTACAGGTACAATCGGCGTGACCAAATCAGAGCTTTCGACACGTTTCATGATTCCTGCCTTTTCCTGTCTTTCAAGCACTGAATTTGTCCTAAAGGGCGAAGACACAGGCATTGGCTTGAAAAACTTCGGTGTAACATTTTCTTGTAATCTTATTGTAGCGGTAACCCCTTTTACAGTACCTAGCTCCTCGTTGTAAACCTAAAATTTTCGAAAATAGTTTCACCTCTAAATTGCTGTGGATGGTGTACTTACTTAACAGATTGCCAATTAATGTCTAATTGACTCAATGAGTTCCTACTCAACAATGTTGGTCCATTTGCTTTCACCGCAAGTAAGTCTAAGGACAACAGCTATCCTTTATAATTTACAGTCACAGACTTCTCTCCAACTACTGGCAAAATTCGACCAGAGTAAGTTTAACAGTTACACACTACTGTACTGAGAATCGCAGATATGACCTGATAGTACTTGAATATAGCAGATACTAATTAGGATATGCGGAGATATTTTGTTTATAAATTATGACTTTGCTAGTAATAAGATATATAAAATACAAGAATGACTTATAACCTTGTAAGGACCAGTAAATTTCAGGCAGGTTCGGTAACTTTTAGGGTCAGCCGGTCCTTAGGACAAGCAAAAACATATTCTTGAGGGAGAACGCTTCATACCCCATGGGTGGATATAACGTTAGTGATTTAACCCATGTAATATCGAGGATGCGATTGCCCCGCTCCTAGCAAACAAGTGATCAGGATAATTCAATCATTGGGAATGCAAAGTACAGTAAGTTACACATATCTCAAAGAGTCGTCTGTGTTAGGCTTACCTACAGGTATAGCCTGCTTCGAACTTCTTCATATGCGGTGCATCATTTATAATTCTTTATGATAGGTTCAACTTCTAAAGTTCCTCTAGGATAAAACTGAATGGTACTGTGATGATTCTTACTGCGTGTGGCTATTTATAATTACTAGGTCATTCCAAAGTCCACAATGGCGTCACATTTGCCATATTGAAGTCTGCAATCTTGATCCACATCTTTGAGGAATGACTGGTTGTAAGGAGATGTGTCGACAGGATACGATGGAGATTAACGTTGGGACGTGAATTATATAGGTTGGGTATCAAACTGGTTGATACCAAGTCCATAAAGGACTTCACTAATGGTCAAGGAATCGGTCAGTCAAGTCTGTCATTTGTCATGCTTCAGTCACTGTGATATTTATCAGGAATCTTCTTCAGCACAGCATCAGCAGCAGTAATAAATATTCTGGATCCATAGTCTTATTGTCTTTGTCAATGTCTATTATACCAAAATCCGGAGAGTTATCCGCCCTTGGACCATTAGGATTAACCACATTCTATTAACAAACTTTAGAATAGTATGAGATCTCACTATACTCATACACCATAATCACTGTCACCGAGACTGTGATTCCTAATCAAATACAACCAAGAGTGAAATAAAGTTAAATAATTTAATTATAGTAATATCTGATTTATTTACAAGTACATAAGTATGACCCTATCACTCTCTTTCATCTTCCATACCTTCACTACTGAACCTACTTTGATATTTACAATAAAAATCTTTACAATAAATAAATAAATAATCCATATGTATTAGGAAAAACCTTATAACCTTAAATCCAGCAATCTCCAGCGGTACTAACAAAAATGGTGAAAATTACTAAAACCCATGAATAAAATCTTATCCCTATAAGATCTCCATATAAATTCCCATTACATTTCTCCAATATTTTACCTCTAATCCTTATATAATTACATCATCCCATCCCCCATGATGATTCCCCATGAAAAATCCTCCCGAAAATGGCGATAAACGCTAAGTCCTAACCTAAGAAACACTATGAAAAATTTCCATAAAATATCCCTAAAATTCCCCACAAATAACATTTAGTAGACAACAAGTACATACAAGACGAGACAGCCACATTGGGATCGAGGAAACACCTCTTACGTCCCTAGCGGAAAGGTTACACGGAGACATGTTACATAACGTACACCCACCTAGAGCTTCCGTAGTAGAAGTGACCCCCTACCCAGATCTAACGGTACTTTTGCTGGAGGGTTGCTGGAAAACCATAGTTACCGCGCGCGTGCGGATATTCCGCTGCTGGATTCTGTTGGAAAATGTTGTGCACAACAATGACAACATTTATAAAAGTAAGAGATACAAACCTATTACAATACACGAAATTAGTTACCACTCAAATACACGCCGTACGTACTTCTAAACTCCATTACGCGCACTCGTACAAAAATAGTAACTTTTATATTTACAATACCACTTGCGTACTACGTCACTTCCGTTTCCACGCTTACATGTACCATGCTGTCACTCCGGTGTCTCTTACGCATACTACTGTGAATTTATAACTTAATACGGGTATAAACCATATATAATCTAATCATGTTACATGTGCAAATGATTAATACGATCTTATCTGTCTATCTAATCAACAATCCCTAACTATCGTAAACTCTCTCACCTCATTCGTCCATTCTCACAGGGTCCACTCGTCACAATACTGATGTGTATATATATATGCACGAAAACGAAAATTTGACCTTTTCTCTTCTTTTCCATCAAAATCGTTTATAACGTCGGGACTATAAATACAAGTCCTGAACAATTCTGTCAAAGCCTCAAGATGGATACTATTTCTGAATTGCTGCTTTTATACAACATAATCAATGAGATATTTTTATATTTTAATTCTATGTATGCTGGCTAGTGTTCGGCACACAAGACATCACACAACTACTGTGTAATGGGGGACAGTGAACAACTTTTAACATTTCACGCAATATGACTGCAGTGACATCAACTACTCAAATTTCCACTAGAACTGGTTTGTTTCCCCGTAGCTTTATATACATGTTGACAAATATTTTAATCTTGAAGCTCCACTTGAATGATTGAAATAAAACATTTTTATTTCCATGATGTAAAAAGTTGTCTTCATTTAAACATCAATTGAAAATAGATGAAAAATAACATGATTGGCAGGTGGTCAAAATAAACTTTACCCTTAATCCACTTGATTCATCGTAACCACAAGAGACCCTTAGGTTCTTTATCGACCACTTGATTTTTTAAGCCCTTTAGTGTTGTAGAATAGGTTAAGAAGATTGTGTTTTCCGAAGAATTTGAAAGAACTTGACTTGGACCCCCACATATTCATCAAGATTGTCAAAGCCAAAATTTACACTCTATTTCCTGTCCCTTAAGGATGTTTCGGACGCTTATTTGTTTACAATCTTTATATAACTTAATGATTAGTAGCTATTTAAAAGAACTACATGTACCTATAATTCACCAAATTAGGCCTGCCCCTCCTATTCCAGGAAGGCCTAATCCACGATTTATACTAACTCCGTTTCTCTTTCCCAAGGATCTTTCTAGCCAACTTTGACTATTATTTCACTTCGCTATGGCCAGTACCGATTGAAAGGAAATATTGACAGACGAACAGACAGACGACGGTCACTGCGTCATAACATAAGCGCTCGGGCTAAGTGAGCTTATGACAATTTCATTAATTAAAAACATTGATGTACATGCGAAATACATAAAAAACATATCGTAGAAATCAATTAGTATGATATATAAAACAAGAACACATTGCAATTAATAAACTTACTGAATTAAGCTTGCTTTATGATATTATGGTGCGATTAATTACAAAATAACAACAACAAAAAATAACAATTAAGGATGTATAAAAATGGAATAAATAGGTAGAGGCTAAAAATACATCTACATGTATCTTAATAAGAAAACTGTGTGCTAACCAGTTGGACTCAGTTGTTCAAAACGATAATTTCAAATCAAGATAAAAAAAAAATACTCGCTAAAATCACTACTTTTATCGTATTATTTTCTTTACATACTTGGCCCTTATAGAGAAGATTTACATGTAATCACAGGGTTATTAGCTCAATCACTGTTTAACTACAATTTTTCACATAAGGATAAAATCATTTCTTGTAATACTAACTTTACAAACTTTTTTATAAGATTATTCAGAACCCTAATCTTAACCTATCTACTTATTTTGGTGAAGATATATTTACAGGTTTTGCAGTAAATGAAATATGAAAATTTCACTAATCATGCGATTAAGCTAATCATACTTTGGACAGCCAGGACCAGTTTTGGACCAAATGAAAAATTATTCTTTTTTCACTAAGCCTGTAATTACTGTAAAACGATTCCCCTTCGCGTTCGATTTATTTTTATCAATTTTTGCGATCCAATCAAGTTTGCGAAAATTAACATTCATTCATTTGACAGACTTTATTCATTCCAGCATATGCATGTTACAGGCCCGATATGTATATTTATATCCTATTTCTATTGAAAGAATAATGTATTGTTTTATTTTTATCTGTTTTTTTAATTATTATCATTTTTATCAATCCTTAACTAAGTTTTTTAAAGAAGTTACACTCTATAACTTGTTTCATTTGAAATATTCCTTACACTCATCATCAAGACGTAAGTTGTGAATAAAGGGACACCATGAGTGTGCCACCGGGGCAATTTCTTTCGCTGTTCCTATGTACATACATTCATTCATTCATTCACTTTCTCTCAAAGAGATACAATAAATGCTCAATAAATTTGGTAAGTCTTTGCTGTGGTCTGTGTTTGGGTTCAAATCTTCCAAAGACAATTTAGTCAAATTCTTCATCTGGGGCATTATCTAGCATTGAAAAGGTATCTATCCCACAGATATCAAATACTTGTGTAGTGAATCTGTCCCTGACACAGACGGCGACGTCACAATGTGTGACGTAATGGCGGATGATATTTGTGGATACTTTAATATTTGGTCTACAACAATTCCACACATGTGGTGGTAAACTGTGGCCAATCACAGTGTCTTGTAACAAGTGTGCAGTGTTTCTGTTCAGAGGCTGCATCCAGGAGTGAGGTACATGTAAAATAAATGAAATCATGGACATATTATATTCCACCCTCGATAGTCCATGGGTTACTATCCACCCATGGTCTATGTCATATCCTTGATCTGTGAATCAAGCTTAGTATTAATTGAAATATACCATACATATTCTTCATAACTACAATGTTGATACTGTAATCGTACTTATTTAAGCGGTAGGTTTATTTTAGCGGCAGTTTTATTTTAGCGGTAGTTTTATTTTAATTTTAACGGTAGTTTTATTTTTATTTTAGCGGTATTTTTTAAATTTTAACGATAGTTTTATTTCAGAGGTAGTTTTGTTTTAGCGGTGGTTTTATTTTAGTGGTATTATTATTTCAGAGGTAGTCTTATTTTAGCGGTAGTTTTTTAGCGATGTTTTTAATTGAGAGGTAGTTTTAGTTTAGCGCTTTCGCCTGATTATGTTACCACTGCAGGTAGGGCATTATAATTGTATCAGTTGCCCCCATTACAGTATACAGAAGTTGACTGTGGTTGATGGCATCTGTTGTCCAAAAACCCAGTCAATAACTGTTTTGTGACGTCACTCCGGTACATTAACACGTTTTAACTTTCTTTTTTATCAGTTCTTTGAACCTCTCGACGGAACAGTTCATTTATTGATATTTTTGTCAATAGAGTTTATCTAGAAACTATTTCATAAGGGTATAAAAAATATCGTATAATGCGACTTTTAGGATCTTATCCTCTTCGTCCTTACTGACTTTCCTCTTCCTCACGTCTCTCTTAACACCGCCTCATTTTGGCTCTAAGATAAGCGTCCGCTCCTGTGAGGTAGGCTCAGAGTTCTTTCCCCTGACCGAGACACACCAAAGTCTATAAAGCGCTCCTGCTTAGCGCTTCGCATAAAGGAATTGGGACGATTGGATCGCCTGTTGTCAGTAAAATGTGACCGGGTTGGGTGTGGATATACGGTGTCTTTAGCGGCATACCTAATTAAGATAGGACTATAAAATGGACTAGAATCAACTATTACAAGGATACGTAATACATGGTGTATACCGCAGCCACCCAAAACAGACAGACATCCACACACCGCACAAGTGGGAGACTGTCGTCTTTTATTTATGAAGTTATTAATTTCCTTTAGAAATCGATATTTCATTATGATAACCATGCACTAAATATGTCGAATGTTCTTTTCAACAGTTGAAAATTATAATAAACACAGTAAAAACTGCCTATAATGATCACAAAAGGGACAGAAAAAGAATGTTTTTTATTAAGCCAGAATTTATTAAGTCTTTATACAAATGCTGAAATTTGTCATTTGAAACCATTGAAAAAAGGTCTTTATACATAGGTGGTCGTTAAGTAGGTTTTGCAGTACTAATTTACAATCAATAATTGACTTTCAAATCGTTCAAAGTTCGATAATATACAAATATTTCATGGGTTACTGTGCTCTAGTTCATAATATTTAACCCGAGGTGATGGTAATCAACAAATGTTATATTGCACGAGGCCAAAGGCCACCGAGGGTTAAATGTTAAAAAAACTTAATATCCTATTGAAGATTGACGTATAGCCCACGTACGTCACGTTGTAACTCCGGTTTGGATGTCTTATTGTCTGTTTTCACATTATTAGACCTGATTGCAGCCTTTTGATCTAATGCATTCATCGTGTCCGTCCTTTACTCGGTACAGTAAACGTCTACATGACGTTGTTGATTCGAGATCTATAAATCCAACGCGAAATTGAGAGTGAACCTTTGTGACGTCATAATAACGTAACTCACTGTTACTCGCGAATCCTCGGAAGTTTTCTACAAAACTAGACGACAACAGCGAGGTGTTCCTAAAGCCGTGCAATATAACATCTCGAACCGTGCAATATAACGTTTCCATGGAAGCGTGCAATATAACTTCGAACCGTGCATTTGTGACGTCATAATAACGTAACTCACTGTTACTCGCGAATCCTCGGAAGTTTTCTACAAAACTAGACGACAACAGCGAGGTGTTCCTAAAGCCGTGCAATATAACATCTCGAACCGTGCAATATAACGTTTCCATGGAAGCGTGCAATATAACTTCGAACCGTGCAATAAAACAAGGTTTTATTGAAAGGTCGGTGTAATAGTTGAAATTATTACATAATTTGTTTATACCAATCTATATATGAAGAAATACATTATTTTCAACTATTACACCGACCGTTCAATAAAACCTTGTTATATTGCACGGTTCGAAAACTCACAGTCCGGTCGGAAACATCAGGGAACTGATTACCTTAACGTCACATATTGACAAAGAACATAGAATTCGGCAATCCGGAAAATTTGATCCGGATGGTTTAGTCTGGGATTGAAAGTGTCCGGATTATCAAGGTTTCTTTTACTAGATATTCAAGCAACAGGTAAATTATAATATCATTATCGTCAACAGTTATTGTAATATAGAGAAAAAAAAATATTTTCGAGGATATGCTATCGATAAATATGTCAAGAGATACGTACATCTTTTCACAAATGAAATAACAATTGTCGCCACAATTTCGATCATTCCAGTGGAAATGACGATATTCCGGTAAGGCTAAGCAATCCTCATTGTTGAGATAATCGTCAGGCTGGCCGGGAGTCCAGAATCTATAGTGTACTTGTGTATTGGTAGTATACCATATCCATTGTCCCTCTACGTGCATGTCAGTCCCGTCCATCCAGTAACAGCGGTCCTTTGGGTGTGGTGTCAGTGCTGTCAGCAACATATAATTCTTCATTTTACAAAAAGTCCAATAATGTTTTGACAGAACAGACAAAACCTTTTAGTGAGACGATTGGTTTGCTTATTAGCTTTACAATATACCCGAGAGTGCGTGCTATATAAAGGGCAAGAGTTCCGCTATCACAAGGGGACACAACATGTATATACTGCAGCCTCCCAACACATACAGACATATCTGACACCGTAACACATCAGATACACAGAGTCCGTACTTATATGCCCTTCATTGCTAATTTGATGTTAGGTCAATTAACTAATCTATTAATCTACAGGTAACGATTTAGTTACCGAATTACATATATTTGAAAACTTGACATATCTGGGGCCGAAAAGATATCAAACCACGCATGTACATTCGTATTACCCTTTATTAACAGGTAATTCTGTAGAAAGGTGTTTTCTTCTTCCGTTTCCACAATAGCAAGGTTAGTGTTGTTGGCTTCACAGAACACCTAAACAAGAAAAAGTTCTTGAATGATATGCGGTATGTATAACTAAAACGGTATTCTGATTTTAGAAAATAGACTGCCTTCAGTAAGAAAAAAAAATCACACACAATCTTGCTGAAACAAAGTAAAAACAAAAACCTGGTAAAAAGTGGTAAACACTGATGTCAATATTTGGATATGAAAATTAAAAAGTACCAAATTTGTTTGGTTTGTAACGTCATGACATGACGTCGCCGAAAATGACGTGACGTCAGGATTCGAGGACATCTTGACAAAATGGCGGTCTCCGCTTGATATTTGCATCAAATGACGTTGATTTTTTTCAAAATTTAAGTTGTTTTAGTAATATGATAAATGGGTTATATTAATTTGTATTCCTTTGATATGATATAATATTACTGAAGGCAAGGCCTAAAAGGGCGCAGCCAGATGTTTTTATATGAATAATGCACGGCATGGGAAGAGCGAAGCGCTACTTGTTTATTTTATTTTCTATTTCAGGTAGAAGACATAATTTAGAAATGAAAGGACGCACTTTAAACTATAGCAGTATATGGTGTAATAATTGTCTAGCATAAACTTCTCTGTGTCCATTCAAGGCCTGGAGTGCCGCATATGCGAATCCTATGACTTTGACTACGCAATTTGTTGACGTTATGTGACGTCATGATTCCTTGTACTCATCTTCGCCTTGGTGGATATTTTGACTGCATTCTATAGCTTTTAATTTTCAAAAAATATTATTATTGTTATTATTAAAAAATAATAAGAAATTTTTGATTACTCCTGTTATGCATTTGCATTAGTTAAATATATATTTAATGGGGAGAGCAGTACAGGAGCAACGCACAACCTCCCCATATGTATGAAAAAATGGCGGCCGCAAACTGAAGCTGCCAGTGTGTAGGATTGAATTTTGAAGATTATGTTTTTTTCTTATATGTTCGTGTATCTGTTACCTTAGAAGTGCTTCGCACTCCGTCACGAAGGGCTGACCCTTATTATGAAACCCAAAAAAAAAACTTCAAATCTATTTCTAAATAATAAATTAAGCCATGCTGAATTCCTGGCATTGCCGATATTACAAAAACACTATGTATAGCGCCAAACATAGTTGCATTAAATTGCAATCTCTTCCAAGGTGCATGTCTCCCAAGTTGCATGGAAATCCTTACATGTGCGGACCGCAATGAACCAATATCTGTCAAAGACTCACGGACTGGATGTTTGTTGACCTCGGATTGTAAAATATTACGTCATAACGATTCTTTAACACATTGCACCACTTAATCTATGACGTAACAGCAATTGTTTTTGAAGCGGCAGACGTCGTTTGCAAACGATGACTTTTTCCTTATAAGTAATTCTAACGTGTCCATTAAATAATGCATAATTGTGTGATCAATTATTGCTTGATCAAATTATATGCTTTATGACTAGCAATCCTTTATAGGTAAATGAGACAAATGTAAACATGACATTTGTATTAAAGAATTTAGCATGCGTCCGATATATGTTTTCAAGAATCTTGAAACTTCCTAGGGCCGTTTACAGAGGTGAAATGTGGGGACCACAATGCACACTGGCAGAGATTGCAATGTACTCTGAAGTAAACTACAGGTAAAATGTTACGTAAAGTATTATGGATCTCCAAGGTCCAATATAGAATGCCATGACCTGTTTCACTGTTCGCATATAAAAGACAAATGCAACAGCATTAGACAAAAAAGATATATGTCTGTTTAGGGTTACCCGACTTCCCCTAATTGTTTACCCCCGACCCTATTTTTCCCACTTTTCTACGAAAAAAACTTAAACGTCGGGATTTCGATCTAAGACTCCGGTTCCGGCCATTGTTTTAGAGTGAAAGACATAAAAAAAAAGAAAAAAAAAGATGCCGACCTAACGTCCCTTCTCTTTAGCCGATATACCCCAAAAAGCAATGTTTTTGCCTTATGTTATTTGAATATACATAGATCTAGTACATGTAATTAGAAATTAATATGTGCAGAAGTTAAAGTGTTCTTTATACTACAGTTTATATAACGCATGGAAAACACTTTTTTACATAGAATATATCGTCAGGGGAAGCATACCTGATTAACATTTGCTCGGTGCTCAAACCATGACCTAAACATGCAAATCAAAATACTAAAACTGTCCACAGAACATAGAGTGTTTCAACAATGCGAAGAAGGAAATATACTTACCCGTCCATCCATCCAGCTACCCACGAATTCAGAAAACCAGTAGCAACTGGCACCACGGGCTATCCATCCTGTGGGACATTCTATTCAAAACAAGTTTAAGACAAATCCACACAATTTCATTGGCTACAATAACTAGTGTTTGTATCATGTTAATATGCTTTTACGTCGTAACCCATCGGGACAATCGTATCGTACTTTATTATGACAAAACAACTGAGAGAAGTCTAAAAATGGGTAAATATTGCTCCTGCTTAGCGCTCAGCATAAAGGGAGTGGAACGATTGGTTCGCCCATTGTCAGTATAATGTATAAACATGCACCGCGAACCTCATACATGCAACACACCGCATACATGGGAGGCCATCTTTAAATGACCATAATTGTTAATAGGACGTTAAATCATACAAACAAAAGTATATAACAGGAAGTATCGGGCGAGTCGACCACAAACAATTGGTAAGTAGGGAAGATGTGTGGCATCAGGCACGAGTCAGAAAGGAACAATCGAGTCAAGAGGGCAGAACCTAATCAGGACGATAGAAGCGAGTCAGAAGTGAAAGAACGAGTCGAGAGAAAAAAAACGAGTCAGGAACGAAGAACCGAGCAAGGAGGTGTGAATCGAGTCAGGAAGGAAGAAGCAAGTCAGGAGGATTAACGCGAGTCAGGAAGGAAAAAACAAGTCAGAAGTGTTGACGCGAGTCAGGAAGGAAAAAGCAAGTCAGGATTGTTGACGCGAGTCAGGAGGCAATAACCGAGACAGAAGAGAAGAAGTGAGTCGATCATTCGACTTCCACTTAGAACGACGTTTTTCCCAGCAGCACGTTGCTTGTGGTTAGGTTGTTGGTAATGCGTAAAAATTAATTGACAGTGTGGTTATGCTCGTTACGACTTTTTCATGTTAATATTTTATAATTAAATGAGAAAGCATCCATGTGTGTAGTTACGTACCCTCACGATAACAGACTGTCGACTCCACATACTGACTTGGTCCTAGATTATCCAGTGGTGTACACATATTCGTGGCCGAGGTAAAAGCTATGGCCCAACTACCATCTATCGTCTGACTGTATGCAGCACATTCCAACAGGGATTCAGTAAATATAGACGGAAGGTTGGACATCGGAAGATAATTTCTAAGAGATGGTATCTCACTCATATACTTGCATAATGTGTGTCGGATCAGAAGAAAGAAGACGCCTGAAAGCCGAAAGAGAAACAAGAGAAATCATTGAATCCCATTACTCACAGAGGATATGGCTAAACGTAAACAATCAAAATCATTTTTATATCAGAAATTCGCCGTGAATGTGTTGACAAAAACTTGCATGGACTACAAATAGTATCCTTGGAAACCACAGAATCAACCCTCCACTTCTCTTTGTTTACCAGACATCAGCTCATGTAACCGATAATGGAAATATATTAGTAGGTAAAGATCGAGATCTAAAACAAAATAGTTCGAAATAACCGCAAAATATTTATAATCAGACTACACTTGGCATTTTGTTTTATAAATTCATAACATAAAATACAGTTCATTCTTATAATTAAATCTAATCCCGTGCAATTCGACATTTCTTGAGAAATTCTTTTTTTTCTATGAAATCATGTCGTCGTTGTTATCATTAAGTCAGAGTCGATCTGACAAATGACAATTAAAGTAATTTAAAGCCGATTGAAATGCTCCTCACAAACGTCATTAAAATTAAGCCAATTGAAATGCTCGTCACAAACGTCATTTAAATTAAGCCAATTGAAATGCTCGTCACAAACGTCATTTAAATTAAACCAATTGAAATGCTAGTCACAAACGTCATTTAAATTAAGCCAATTGAAATGGTCGTCACAAACGTCATTTAAATTAAGCCAATTGAAATGCTCGTCACAAACGTCATTTAAATTAGGCCAATTGAAATGCTCGTCACAAACGTCATTTTGATTAAGCCAATTGAAATGCTCGTCGCAAACATCATTTAAATTAAGCCAATTGAAATGCTCGTCACAAACGTCATTTAAATTAGGCCAATTGAAATGCTCGTCACAAACGTCATTTTAATTAAGCCAATTGAAATGCTCGTCGCAAACGTCATTTAAATTAAGCCAATTGAAATGCTCGTCACAAACGTCATTTAAATTAAGCCTATTGAAATGCTCGTCACAAACGTCATTTAAATTAAGCCAATTGAAATGGTCGTAACAAACGTCATTTAAAGTTAGCCAATTGAAATGCTCTTCACAAACGTCATCTAAATTAAGCCAATTGAAATGGTCGTCACAAACAAGACTACATATATATCATTCAGTATGTAGCCAATGACAGTAGAGTATGAAAACGGTATAAACGGTGTGAAAATGGCGAAAACGACATCACATTAATTTCGAATCTTACTCCAAAATCAGAAATTTAACTTCAGATTATTTTACTAAACTTTTTGTTTTTCTGTGTTTGCGACTTTGGGATTCATACTTCATAATTATGGACAGTCAGAATTGTGTGTTTTCAAATGGATGTATTGTGACGATTCTACGTGAATAAATAATTTGAATTTAAAAGTGGTGTCTTCTAGTTTTCCCGGCCATACTTACCTTCCATCCTGGACTTATACATGTATATAACAATGTCTTATTTTTTATCTTATTTTCAACAAATATTATTGCAAATAATATGCAAATGGATTTGGCAACAGGCAAAGCCTATATTAGCCATCTCCAAACAAAAACATTATAACATTTAACATTACATTATGAATGAATATTATTATTAGTGTATCTCCCTAACCTATCATAGTAGAAAAATCTAAATAAATCTTTTAGTTTCAGATATATATTCTGATATGAATGTCTTATTTTAGTGTGTGCTATCCAAGACATCTACTGAATACACATTTTACCATCATTGACTCGCCAAAAGTCTTCTAGTTT
>SAYR01060803.1:273553-293941 GCA_004382745.1 Argopecten irradians irradians | reverse complement strand
CCTATATTAGCCATCTCCAAACAAATCCGGTATAGTACAATTATCAACAAAACATTATAACATTTAACATTACATTATGAATGAATATTATTATTAGTGTATCTCCCTAACCTATCATAGTAGAAAAATCTAAATAAATCTTTTATTTTTAGATATATATTCTGATATGAATGTCTTATTTTAGTGTGTGCTATCCAAGATATCTACTGAATACACATTTTACCATCATTGACTCGCCAAAAGTCTTCTAGTTTTATCATGCAAATCACGGTAGTATTTGTTGATTTTATGTTCAATATTCAATACACGAATATAGAAGTCCGTATAGCTATAGTGCATACCGCTTATTGTTAGTGTTTCTATATGTTGTCCACAATGTTGAGATTACTTTATTTAGCCCCATTTACATATCCTACGGACATATATTTATAAAGATCGAGTATTGTCTGGAATACAACTGCTGATATTTCTTCTTTGACTCATATTTCTTTCATCAAATGCGCGCCATTTTCACGTTTTGGTCGACATATTTCATCATGATCCGATTGATAAGCCGTATTCACATACATAATTCAGCTGATTGGTGATAGATAGGAATTCAACTCATGTGTTTTTCTATACTTTAAAGTAGATACTTGGTATTTGTTCTGTGAATATGTAAACAATACTGCAAACGTATTTATTTTTGCGGACGGTTTAAATTCGCGTATATCATGAGCCATAATATAAATATATGAGAAAGCATGAAGCGCAAAATAAAATCACCGTGAAAAATTCTTTTGACCTGAAAGCGCGAATTTTTGTCAATGGGGTACAATAAGGACTAGGTGTTCTGTGGAATTGATTGTGACGTCATGTGTTTAAGAGCACTATGTTATACATTTCAGAGCAAGTAACATAAATACAGAAAATTGTGAAATCTCATATTTGAAAAATGCATTTGATCTGAAAATGCGAATTAACGTCAACGGGGAAAGTAGTTTGAGGACTAAATATGCTGCACTTGTGGATAGGCATTGATAGTGACGTCATGTGTTTGAGAGTCCAATGTCATACTTTTCAGAGAAAATGGCATGATTCAGTATCGTTCAGAGAATAATCATGTCACAATCATCAATCATGCGCAAGGGAGGTAACTCTGTATTATCCAAAAACGGAATACAGCAGGTAATACTTCGCGCCATGATCAATTAAAAATGAATTTCTACCTGATCTGGAGTATATTTCTATACGTCATTTAACTTATCGTAGATGCTACTGCTTATTTAAAAACAGAAAACAGCGAATTTAAAATAATTAACGACATTGTGGTTCCGATAATAAAAATTAGGTTTCTAACACTTTTAAAAGGACATTTCTCTTATGAAATAATTTTAAGGTATCGAAAATAAATTTTAAAATGTTCTCGAAAAGTGACTCGTAATCTTTACATTGCTACACTAAACATTTACAAAAAAATCTAAAATTATTTGAATTCTCGAAGAATAATGTACTCAAAAGCAATGACTTTGACATATGTAGTACACAACAACGCAAACCGTTAACATTTGTAACAGTATTCCCGACCCATCTGGTAATTACCCATTGTTAGTATAATGTGACCGGTTGTGATGTGCCTGTTCCTGTGATAGCGGACTAAAAATTAGAGAAACATACATTAAGTATATAGCTAGGTTTCTGCTATTAAGTGGACAAGAGCCGAGTACTCTTGCAAGGTCACATATCACGAATATACTGCAAGCCTTCCAAAGTTTTTCTTCAACACGTGTAAAATAACAACATTTTCTGATGAAATGATTTCCTATGAAGCCTATGTCAGTACCAATAGAAAGGACCTTGACCTAGAAGATGCCCTTTTGACAGACGTCATAATTGCAAAACCAAAAATCACGGAGAAATTGGCAATTTTTGGAAACACATCTAAATTTCGAAGATTGCCGGAAATCTCTCCCAGATTTTCTGATTGGTCATATTTACTGTGAAGCAGTCGACTATATATTACTACGCCAAGCAGAAAAGCGTTGGAATGGAACCTCCAACGGTTGCATAGATTTACACAGAGAAAAGTCATCTCGATTTTGTGTATCAAGTGAATGACGTAAAGCACACGTTATGATGACGTTATAAGCGACTGTTTTCCTATTCACGTAATATTTTGTTTGTTTCTGCTCTAGTTGTCTAATATTACCTCGTCATAAGTTTAATTATTTTTTCTGGATTTTTTGTCACTTCTCATTGGTCAAAAACACGTCACGGGAAGTAGATTATAGAAAAAGTATATTGAACGGTTATGTTTAGATAACGTTATCGTCTACGTTACCAAAACACTTCGTATTCCTGGAGCTTTGAAACAAACGCTTTGATGACCTGAATTTGAAGCGTAAGACAAAAAGTGACAGACGACGTTGATTGTTTCGGCTTCTTTCAAAGATGATGATGACTTCCAACTGATTAGAACAGCTTAAGCTTTTAAATTTTCAACATAAACACGGTAGGAGAGTAGGACATAATCGAATAACATTCATTAAGCATCTGGAATAGTGAATACGTTTGATGTTTATTTTTAAAATTCCACCTACACTGTAGGCTAGTTACAACATTAGGCCTAGGATAATCCTACTGTATGTATACGAGTTTTATTTTACGGAATGGAGTACTAAGCATAAGAGAATGTATCTTAATGTGAATCGGAATCTGTTAATATATGTTAGACGTCAAAGTGGATTAGTTCAATGGATAACAAACTATACATTTAATTGACTGTGTCCTTAAGACATGGAGCTACATGTATAATGGAGTACATGTACATGTATGCAATTTACAAACACGCATGCACCATGTGCATGTAATAAAAGCATGAAGTGCATCAATTGATACTGTTTTCCTATGTTGTTTTTAGATTAAACTTGTTACAAAATCATAAGATTGAAACTGTCATCACGAAGCAGAATTTGCAATGCGATGCTTATTTAGTTTCACACCCATTTCAAAATGTAAAAAATCCAGAAAAATAGTAAAACAGTTATAGCATTTTGATTTCGGTCAATACATGGTTATATCGACCACAGAAAAAAAATATCGACCTCGGACTACGTATAATATCGCCGGCTTCTTCCCGTCAATGTCATGAGTTAAAACTTTAAAATGGCATGGAGATCAGGTCTAAAGACCAGAAAAAAGAAAAAAAATGACAACAAAATGTTTTTGTTGTACGGCCAAAAGAAAACTATAATGCCAATGCATGTAAAATACAAAAGATATTTTCGAAATCTTGTGTTTCGTATTAAACTTACATGTGGCGGAATCTTAATATTTATAAATCAAGAAGAGGTTGCTGTATTTTATACACCACCAAACGTTATCGCAGTTTTGTGGGTCACAATACCTACAGTTCATAGGTTTTAATTTCACACAGACAAAACTGGAGCTCAAAATGAATGTTGATAATCATGTCTAAAGTGCAGGAAGACAAGAATAGACGGTCGAACCAAAAGGTCAAGTTGTGGTCTACATCATACATAAAGCAAGCAAAAAAGCAAATAAATATAATTTTGGATTTATATATGAATTTTTTGGAATACATTTCGACGTGAAATTGTTATGTAGGTTTTTGCAGTTATGTTACAAAAAGTATCTTCAATTTGTGTTGATTTCTTATAAGATCTTATAAAACTCCTCTTGAAGTTTCAATTTTTGCTCGCTAAGGCTCGCAAAAATGAAAACTTCTTAGACTCGTTAAATAAAATATCATATGAAATGAACACTCGTGTAAGATCTTTGATATAGGTTATAACCATTACACTGACATATTTTTTTAAAAATATAAACAATTGATTCTAGATAGACTTACTTGCAATGATGGAAAGGTCCGTCATTTTCGTCTACAGATCATGTGCATGGTGAACGCTTCGTACGCCAGACGTGATGTTTCAGATTCATCAATTAGACATGATCCATCGATTGATTTTGATATATTTTACTACAATGTTTATCGTCCTATTAATAATACATCTGACACAACATGGTTTTGCTAACCCTAAAATGATACCTTTGCTACAATTATAGCAACGTTGTCTGAATAGAGCCAGACTAAACCTAACTTTAGAATCTTAACTGAGTTTTCGAAATCCGGAAGGTTTAGGCTGGGATCCAAGGTATTCGGATAATCAAGGGTTCACTATACAGGTCGACTCTGAATTAGTTAGGTTATAGGAGAAGTAAAAATTTCGGAAATGCTTGTGAAAACCATGTTTATGATTAAAATATGCTATTCTACTACAGTTATGTGCAACCAGTGTTAAAGAATGTCTCATGATTGTTTTCAAGATATTGACTTTAGCGTCTATCATGGATTTTTGAAAGACATTGCAATAAGTAACGGCCATTTCCCCTTTCAGATGACGTATAAAATAAAGATCAGGTCAGGACCATTTTAGGCAAGTTACAGCACTTATTTAGCTGAAAATAATTTTCAAGCTATCAGTAATGGCGACCATCCTGGATTAAGTGTCGACCCGGCAAATAGCAATACTAATTAGTCTGGACCATTAGTAGGATTATTTCAACTTTCAACTAAATCGCTCTTGTAGAACTCGAAAAAAAGTTTAAAATGTATTTTAAAGATGGCGGTCATGACGGCAATCATATATATTTCGGATCAAACCAAAAATAATAACAGCAGTTGGTCGGGACCATGTCAGGATCATTTCAGGGAAGTTACGGTTCATTGCCAGTAATGAAACTTGAAATGAAGTTTGAAATGTGAAGGCTATACACAGCGGATGACGAAGTAAGAAGCATGATGGATCTAGTTCATCCCGACTCTTCTACTCTAACGAATATAGACGGGATATTGGAATTTCTAGGTGATATGATGTCACTCAAATACTTGCATTTACATTATGTATATTATATCAGAAGAAAGAAGAGGCATAGAATACGGAAAAAAACGATAATTCAATGTTCACGTTTATGTTAGCTTAACGCTAGCCAATTACACAAGGAGCTGCTGTGGTCAAGAAAATTAATATTTCGATTCGCATGTGACGCAGATGTAATGACCGCTAGGCGGCAGATTTACTCCGGTTACTCCGGTGTTTCTCCACCAATTAACCTTGCATGTCTTTCCATATATGTGTCCATGGTTGTTGGTGGGACGTTTAACCTGTCAAATCAAACACAATCACATTAACTGTTAACTGATAGGTTCCAAATTGGAATGTTTGCGTCAGATTAAGGTTCAAACTGCACAGGAATTTGAGAGGTCTTGTTTGATAATTTTATTAACAGATTCCTGATGTGTCCCGAACCTCTTGAATCCCCTTTACAATAGACGGTTGATCTCAGACAAGTGTATATGTAATCTTAGTAAAATTGTGACGTTATGAAATAATAGACAAATAAACAAAAATCATATACAGTGGATCCCGATAATCCGGAATCCGATAGTCAGGAAAACTCACATTCCGGACTGAAATGTTTTAATGGATTAATGTAACGATATTGACTTCGAACATAAAATTCGGCAGTCTGGGAAAATCGTTATCCGGATAGGCTCGGATCGGTGTCCGGATTATCGAGAATTCACTGTATGCAGTTGACTCATCAACCGATTAAAATCGATAACGATCGGATGATCAGTGATATGAACGTTTTCTATATCAAATGAATATTGAATCATATTGCTTCTAATGGAATCTTATCTTAAATGCCCATGTCCTTTATCGTTGTCGAATAATCTGCCGGTGATCACTGCATCATTAATGAAACTGTCTATTTTCAGATTGATCGATACTTTCGTACGTGTAATATCTGTCGTTATACACATAATGGATAAAAATAAATGACATTAGGTCGTGTAATGTAAATAGATTGATAGTGTCATAAAGAAATAATGACGATCGCATGATGAAAACAATTTCAGTCTCGTGTTGGAAAATACTATTGCTAGTGAAAGAAAAAAAAATATTGATAGTGAAACTAAAAATTAAAAAAAAAAAAAAAAAAAACGAAATATAATATTGAACGTGTAACTAAAAAATGGTAGCAGAAAAATAATGTTGGTAGTGTCCTTCTGAATATCTTTTTTTTTCAAATATCATTCGGAACTGAAATCATATTTACTGACAGGAAAAGGATATTGGCATACAATGTATAGTTGATTAACACTAGAGTTCAAGGAAACTGTTTAAACGTGCAACAAACGGGAAGCTTTATTGGAATAGTTACGTAACAATCCAAATAAATGCTTCTCTTTTCAGTGGTATGGAGTCGTAAGTGTAAAAATTACATTTCACTCACAGCAAATTACGTTTCTGAATTATAGAAGTCTACAAATATAAATTAACATTAAAGCATCCTAACATAGATAACGATGGCTAAAATCTGAAGCACCATACAAATACAAAATCTCCAGACAAAAATTAAGCAGCCAATGCATGTGTATTTTGATTTTGCCTGGTTATCCACGAACCTTCGGGTTTTATTTTTGTCGTATTGTTTTCAAAAGCGAATGGACTGATTAATCAGAGATATTTTATAATGAATAAATTATCGGTTTTGAAAATTTCTGGTGGATATTGAGATCAGATTAAGGAAGGGGAGTCCTCGTAGTCAATTCTGTATTTGCATATATTACAGAGTTATCTGCCCTTGTGGATAGATATTGATTGTGACGCCATGTGTTTGCGAGCGTAACGTCATACTTTTTAGAGAAAACGACGTTAACTACTCAAAAAATAATGACGTCACAATGAATACCTACCAGCAAGGGACGCAACTCTGTTATATGAAAAGACGGAATAGATAATGAAGATATAGATTACTATAATCTTTCATGAATCTGTCAAGTGGCTTGGGATCACAAAAATTTGCTAAAGGTAATTCGAAGTGAGCCAAACCGATATTTGTAGTGTAGATGTAAAAAGCCTTAGGTTTTATCTTATATCATGGAGATAACATATGTATAATATAAATGTTATAAATGATATATATAATATAAATTTTATAAATGATAACCAGGGTGTACTATAAAAACTGCGAAGAGTAAGATAAACTGTACTCCATTTCACCGACCAATCAGAGACTTCCATGAAAATGGCGCTGTCATGATGACGAAATCAAGCATTTTAAAACTGTTATAAATGCTTGTTAAAAACAATGTTAAGTCTGCGTAGCTGCAATATTGTAGCTCAAAAAGACCTTTAGAAAGAAAATGGTGTCTTCTTTAGTGCTACAATTGGTGCCTCCTACTGCTAAATGGAGCAAAGTAATGATTATGCAAACCATTATAAAACGTTTGTTTGCACTTTACCGTACTTGTTTGATATAGCTCACTTATACATATAAGGCAATAAAACTCAACCACATAAAATATCAAATTCTCATCCAGGCATTATTTTTTTTTTACATAATACATATGAAGGTCTTTCTGAAGGGAATTTACACGGCAAGTCCACAAATTGTGAAGTTGACGTCTTGCAAGCGTCACGGTAGATATTAAGAATGGTAGTTATGTTTGTTTTAGACGAAAATAATGTGAATGCGTGTATATAGTAGGCCGGGCACGTATATTCGTTGTAAGGTCTTTGATGTCTCTGCATTAAATAATACTGCATGGTTTTGGATAATACATGTTCACATCACTTAATATATATATATATATTACAGCAGTGATCATTTAAACGTGAGAGGTATAAATTAGTGGTAATAAACTCAGAAATACAATTAAAATTCTGATTCATTGCAGCTTCGCGCATAGTATTTACGAAATGAAATACGTGACTGACAAAATGCACGTTTCAGGAAATCTGCAGTTAATTAGTCACATATTTCAGCACAATTAATTAAGCAGCTGAACTAATCAAATGTCAAAAAGTATTTACGATTGATCACGAGATTTATTATTTATAAATTTATCACATGCTGTCCTCATTATACAAAGCTTTGTTCGACGATCAATGATAGAAAACTAAACAAAATGATGATAATAAATGATTTATGACACAGATAAACAACTGCTCACATAACAAAAATCATTTATATTGAATGCGTTATAATAAAAGTCATATTATCCACCTATATTCACGGATTGTGATGGCGCATCATTTTTCAAACACATGTAAGTTGATCCAGGACAATTTACTGTAGACTAGGGTATACTGGCTACCTTAGCTTAATGGTACATTATGTTGGCTAATTTCGACCTTGTCGTAATATGCATTATTGAACTATCGCATGCCGCATTGTTGCACTTTCGTAATGCGCACTGTCGTATGTCGGGTCGCAAATGCGACAATGCGACAGTGCGACATGACCGAAATCACTCGGCCTAGTGCATGCCTTTACCGAAAGACCTTTTGATTTTTAAAACAGGAATGTAAAATTATTATAATTGACTAGATATTCTTGACTACTTGAAATATTAGGTTATTCAACTTTCAACTTTTTTCTCTGTATGATAATTATCTATACTGTGGAATCATTAATTTTCGTGTGTGTTTCATTTTCGTTGATTTCGTTTTTTGAACAAAATCAACGAATTTTAGCCCCCACGAAAACTGATATTTTAATGAACAAATGTCAGGTAAGTATAAGTGCTTATATGATGATTAGTATCTGTACAAGGTAAAAAAGGACTCGATATGTATGCCTTTGTAAAATCAAATTCGGCCAAACCAGCGTTCCTGCTATATATTATAGTCACTAGTTAATATAATGACATGGTTAATTGGTGGCAGAAATATACATTTTTTGTACATTTAACCCTGTGGACTTGCAAAAAAAATTCAATATTTTGCATATTTTTGCGAAAATTTACAAACAACACAACAATTTACGAGTCGACAGTTATATCTAAGATTAAGACGGATACATAGACACTTTATATCAACTAAGTTATATTCAAGTACACCTAAGAAGTGATCAGAAGCATATAAAACTCACTAGTTTAAACAGGGTCTTGTACCTTAAGTGCTAACGAAATTGTAAGATTTTGTAATCCTTGAAAATTGAGCCCAACGAAAATAAATGATCTCACAGTAATATTAACAAATAAAATACAGGAAGAATGAAAAAAGTAATATTTCATGGGTATATACATGTAACCCCATAGATGGTGTAATTACTCATATGTCACAATTTGAGCTTGGTGTCAATTAGTTCGGGCTTTGAGGTATTCTTGAAGCTTTTAATTAATGAAAATGAAATGAACAAGTTAACGTTTCAACGGAGCAAATAATTCCAGCATTACAGTAATTGACGTCTACAAGTAACGACAGCCACATTCCGCTAATTCATCATAATACGCAAAGGCAATATTTCTTCACATCAATTTCACCAGAAACGTGGCAAAAAAATGTGAATTTCACGTGTTTTTCAATGAGAATATCACATGTAAACATCACGTGAAATTCATGTGAAAGGGCCTTCACGTGAAATTCACATGAAGAAATATTCCAGTGTATGTCCATTCGTCTTTCAGGTATCTTGTTCCTTCTGATCAAGTTCATGTTATGCAACCATGAGTACTGGAATGAAGTTAATCTCTCCGAAATTATATACAACCGACCACTCTACCATCTACCACCATCAGAACACTGCTGCAGTGTATGGCATATAGCCAGACTTTGAGGAGTGTTGCTGTAACGTACACCTCGGTAACAAAGATGTGTACCCCGATAAACCTTGTTGACCAAGCATGACCGCGTATGTTGAGTCTACAGTCTTCTATCGAGGTGAATTACTAACTGTATAACATTCAGAAACGCTATACAAAATTTCTGATGAAAACACTGTAAACGGACTTATTTTAGCGGTAGTTTTATCTTATCGCTTTTCACTCTGTCTTTGGAGCGTAATTTAAGTAACGCGCAATTATTACAATATTTCCGTATTTCAAGTATTAAACCATCGCATAATTCATATCCGCACTTGTAAGTCATAATTTTCAGGACTTTTCATTTGTGCTAAAAATAAGTACGTTAATATGTATGTTCTATATGTGTTCATTGTTTATGTTTTTGTGAACATCCGTTACCGTCCTAAATATGTATTTCCATTTGTTCTTTTTCTGTCTTGATAAGGGGCAGATCACCTCGAATATTCGACAATGTTTTTGTCCACACTGAAAGAATTACTTCTTTGTCCTATATTTACTACTTTAAGTAAATCATATCCTGCAAACATATGTTTATTAGGATTTAGTGTTATAAGGAAAACAACCGTTAAAATAACTTCCTTGATCCATACATTGATAGTATATTTATAGTGTTAATTATGGACACTTGTTAGACTCCAGTAATTATCAATTATATATAGGAAGCCAATTTCTCTGTCACTATATACGATTTCAGTTTCGAATCATAGCAAATATTCCACATACTTGCATTTATTCCATATTTGCGTATTACTGAGTTAGCTTCCTTGCGGTAGATATTTATGTATTGTTACGTCATTAGTTTGTGAGCGCAATTCACGTCGTAAGACGTTACGATTACGAACATATGACGTCACAATCTATACCTACCCACAAAGGCAGATAACTCTGTAATGTGTAAAAAAGGAATTGGTTTTCGCAGATAAGAACTTAAAAAAAATCTCAATTTGAGTTAAAATTTCGCAATTTTACATTGATCGCAAAGTGACTCAATGTAACCTTATCATGTTATTCTTTTCATATTCAGTGAGATGTCCAGCAGGATGGCTAGCTCACGGAGTATATTGCTACATCTTTTCTGATGCTGAGGAAAGTTGGATGAACGCAAAGGTATAAATATCATTTCTTTTATCTCAAAATATGTTTCGCGTCACAGTTATACAATTTATTTTTCTTAACTTTTTATACGAAATTTGGCTTGCTAAAAAAATAAATGCCTGAGAATGGCAAGGCAAAAAACGTAACATTGTCGTGACGTTGCTATAGAAAAATTGACGTTGCGTATTGATTTGGAAACAAAGCTATTGAAAAAAAAACAATGTAATTTTCCATTAAAACTTGTATAAATTTATCAAATAGTCTAATGATACGAGCTGCCATTGATATCACTTTTTCAATATGAAGAAAATATTTGTTTGCAACCCTTTATGATAATTCGTTTCGTATATTTGCAAGCAAAGTTTGTTTTTATAACCAATGATACTAAACAAATATTGACATTAATGCATAATTAAGTATAGTTGATATGTAGATACTGAAATGTATCTTCAGTCTGAACAATACATATGAATGAAGAGTCTGTAGTGTATCTACAATAAGTAAAAGAATTAGCACATACACGCATAGATATTGCGGTGTATGGTATCTACAATATGCTCAAGATATAACACACAAGTATGTACACTGGATGGTCTATACAAGTCATATCATACATACATGTATATATATTCAAGCATTGATGTCATGCTTAAAATTTATTATTCAAAACAAAATACGTATAAACGAACGATTCCATTGATTTTCAAATGAATATTTCACAAATCAATACGCAACGTCGACGTCTCTATTGTGACGTCATGATAACGTTCGATTTTCGCTCAATTCTCAGATTTTTTCGTCATAGTATATATGTCGTATGAAGAATCAGAATTTGCGAATCAGAAAACCGGATTTAGTATAAAACAAATGAAAATGAATTATACATATATGATCTTTATTGAATATTCTTTTCATATGAGATTTTATGAAACGATTTTAAGATTTGTTTTACTTTGCGAGCCTTTGTGAAGTTCATAAAATCTCATATGAAATGAACATCCATATATATATATATGTGATATTCTTTGTCGATATACCATGTAGTATACCCTTAATTGATGTCGGTTTCATGTGGATTAAGGTTCAAATGATGTATGTATGCCTATCTTTCTTCACGCCAAAAAACAAATTGACACTGAAACACATACAATCTAGTTTATATTGCTGCAGTGAAATGGGATCTTTTTGTACAACGCTATATTTATGTAGTGAAATAGAATCTTTCTGTATAACGCTATAATTATCTAGTAAAATGGCATATCCCTGTATAACGTTAAGAAGACAACTCGTCCCATAAATATGTAATACATTAGTCAATTCGGCAACAGTATAAACGTGAAGAGTTCTTTTTTGTTTGCCTAAACGGGTTTTCTATAGCTCCGTTATCTGCAGCGTTTGCAGACCGTTCTATCATGTATAGGATTGTTGATAGCGTACACAACATTGCTGTAATCGATTTTTACTTTCTCTATTGTTTAGGCACTTTGCAAAGGCAAAGACTCAAACCTTGCTACTGTTGAAACAGAAGAGGAAAACACGTTTTTACTGAAAATAATATCGGAGAAGGAAGGTAATTTTTCCTTGAACTTACACATATCTCGCTCGCATATGCTAATATGAAATTGCGTGCGGAGATAATTAAATATGTAATTTTCTTCCGTTGTTATTTGAAAATGATGTTTTCGAAATTATAAGTAACATTAACAAAATGTATGTAATTTACTTATTTATCATTATAGAATTAGTTGAACGGTAATGGTTATCCGAAGCTCTTCTTGCAGTCTACAGACCTATGAATGACAACTGTTCATCTGCATATCAACTGAAACGTAATATGATATAAGCTGTTAAATCTAGAAAACTGTTTACCTTGATATGAACTAACCAATATTATGACTCAAGCTCTTGAAGAAATTTCTCGTTTTAACGCGATACATTATTTATCTATTATGGCCTGGTTGAGAGGGCACTATTGCCTCATAGTATTGTCGAGGGATGGAATTCGGCTCGGGCACTATCCCATCATGAGACAATACTATGAGGCAATAGTGCCCTCTCAACCAGGCCATAATGGGTTTAGTACATCACCCTGACATGAGACCGTTTTCCATGTCATCGCAATAGAAGCACGTTAAGCGATAGGCCTACCTCGCAACGCTATCTTCATTTCCACACCACGTTGTTACATTAAAAGTACAACATATAAATTGTGGCAGAGATATGGGATACTATAAAAACGGGATTCAGCTTCATGAAAATTAATAGTAGATCAATATAGAACATTAGTGAACTGTCTTCTGTAGAAAAGCTACATTTGCCTCCATCCCCGCACAAAACAGTCTGTCCGCCATCTTGACGTCTTGGTCGAAGCGCAACGTTATAATGACGTCATGTAATGGTGACGTCACAATAAATTCATGTTCAATTTCGCGCCACTTCAATAGTGCCCGCTTGCCCGGGCACTATTGCAAATAGCATCCATGTGTGTAGCCAATCAGAATCCAGTATTCTGTCACGTGATGTACTGATAGGTTTTAAAGCATAAGTAATATCTACTTTTAACGAGGTGATTATCTAGACTTAAGGAGGTGATTATCTAGTTTTAACGAGGTGATTATCTAGTTTTAACGAGGTGATTATCTAGACTTAAGGAGGTGATTATCTAGACTTAACGAGGTGATTATCTAGACTTAACGAGGTGATTATCTAGACTTAAGGATGTGATTATCTAGACTTAAGGAGGTGATTATCTAGTTTTGAAGAGAGTATTTCCTAGTGTTAACACGTTAGTAATATAAAGTTTAAACACGATAGAAATGTCTAGTTTTGATTCGATAGTAATATCTATTTTTAACGCGTTAGTAATATCTAGTTTTAACGCGTCAGTAATATCTAATTTGAACGCGTGAGTAATATCTAGTTTTAACGCGTCAGTAATATCTAATTTGAACGCGTGAGTAATATCTAGTTTTAACGCGATACATAATTTGGTTTTAACGCGTTACTAATATTTAGTTTTAACGCGTTAGTAATATCTAGTTTTAACGCGTGAGTAATATCCTATTTTAACGCGTGAGTAATATCTAGTTTTAAAGCGATACATTATTTGGTTTTAGCGCGTTTCTAATATTTAGTTTTAACGCGTTAGAAATATCTAGTTTTAACGCGTGAGTAATATCCTATTTTAACGCGTGAGTAATATCTAGTTTTAAAGCGATACATTATTTGGTTTTAGCGCGTTTCTAATATTTAGTTTTAACGCGTTAGAAATATCTAGTTTTAATGCGTCAGTAATATCTAAATTTGACGCGTGAAGTTAATTCTAGTTTTAGCGATACATTATTTGGTTTTTAAAACGCGTTTACTTAATCAATTCGTGTTTTAACGCGTTAGTCATATCTAGTTTTAATGCGTCGAGTAATCATCTAAATTTGAACGCGTGAGTAATATCTAGTTTTTAACGCGATACATTATTTGGTTTTTAGCGCGTTTTCTAATATTTAGTTTTTAACGCGTTAGTAATAATCTAGATTTTTTAAGCGGTCCAGTAATGAATACTAATTTGAACGCGTGAGTAATATCTATTTTTAAGCGATATTATTTGGTTTTTAGACGCGTTACTAATATTAGTTTAAACGCGTTAGTAATATCTAGTTTTGCGTATAATAAGTAAGGCGGGAGAGTAAATATCTAGTTATACGCGTATTATTTGTTGAGGTAAGTAATCTTTAGTTTTAACGCGTGTAATATATGTCTAAGTAGTAAACTTATATTTTAAGCAGAGTATATCATTAACGCCGTTACAATTATTTGGTTTTTCAACCACGTTACTAATATTTAGTTTTGAACGCGTTAGTAAATCCAATTTTAACGCGTGAGTAAATATTAGTTTTAACGCGATTACATTATTTTGTTTTAAGCATTTACTAATATTAAGTTTTTTACCGTTAGTGATTCTATTTTTACTATGTGATTATAGTTTTACATTGAGTTATTTTTCGGAGGTGATAATTAGTTTTAAAGTGATTGTTATTATCGAGATGATAATCTATTTTACGAGGTGTTATCTATTTTTAAACGATGTGATTATCTTAGTTTTTAACGAGGTGATTATCTATTTTTACGTGGTGATTATCTAGTTGTTAACGGTAAGGTTATTATAGAGGTGATATTCTATTTAAACGGAGTTGATTATCTAGTTTTTAACGAGGTGATATTCTAGTTTTTACGAGGTTATTATCTAGTTTTAACGAGTATTTCGTTTATAGAGGTGTATCAAGTTTTTTTAACGAGGTGATTATCTAGTTATAACGAGGTGATTATCTAGTTTTAACGAGGTGAATATCTAGTTTTAACGGAGTGTGATTATCTAGTTATAGAACGAGGTGAAATATCTAGTTTTAACAGGTGTTATTAGTTATAAACGAGGTGATTATCTAGTTTTAACGAAATTATTTATCTTTACGTTTTAAATGAGGTGATTTATCTAGTTATATACTAGGTGATTAGCCTATTTGTAAAGAGGTGATTATCTACGTTAATAACGAGGTGAATATCTAGTTTTTACGAGCGTGATTATCTTGTTATAGAGTGATTACCTAGTTTTAACAGATTATTTATCTTATTTTAATGAGTGATTATCTAGTTTTAGACGAGTGATTATCTTATTTTAAACGAGGTGAATTATCTCCTGATTTAAGAGGTGATTGTCTAGATTTAACGACCTATTATCTAGAATTTAAAAAGATTATTATCTAGTCCTTTATGAGGTGATTATTAGTTTTTAAAGAGATTTATTATCTTGAATTTAACGAGATTATTATCTAAGTTTTAACAGGATTAATATATCTCGTTGAAAAGATAATAACATTAACCATCTGATCCATTCTGTCTGTTACGCCGTACTCCCAACCCTGCATACAGTTTGTGTTAATGGGTTCGATGGTACTGACGTTCGATGTGGAGGGGCAGTGGGTTTTTGGTTCTTCAACAATGCTAGAATTAACTTTAAACCCTGGCTGATAGTCATCATTCGGATAGCATATATAACGAACTCGTATGGTTTTAACAGCAGCTAATGGCTGGAAGGCGGCGACTGTACATTCCATGTTCTTTCATCTGAAAAATAAACATCACTATAGAAATATATTTTGTAGTATATAGTTATAATGACATCTTCGCTCAATCCATTGTCCATTAATTAAAGTAAATACTAATTCGTCTGCTCCCTGTTTTCAGTTATATGAAGTTATCCAATTCGTCGCGGTGCAGCACTTTTATATAATTTTGCAAATAAGATAAAAATGAAAAAAAAGAAATACACGTTGCTTAATATATGTTAACAATAGTAAATGAAAGATGTCTTGTTATATAACTGCGTGACCTGCTCTATATGATGATATGTTTTTGATAATATCAATAGTTATACTCGAGATTAGTGATGGATAAAATTCTAAGTAACTATTGCAACACTTAACTTGTGTTAGGATTAATTTGAATATAACATCTTTTAACGTTATGTGATCTACTCAAAAAAATCGAAAGTGTTCTCATATACCGCTCACTAACATGGAACACTTTTTAAGCCAATCCTTAGTAATCTAGATTATATAGCTAAATGTATCACTTCAAATTCTTCAAGTTCTTTTTTGGGCACTCTTTTTTTCGGGTATAAGATCATTACCGTTATTTGCAAGCATCAGTAGCGACTTTATCAAATGCAAATGTGGGTAACGCGCGTTATCAAGATTATCTGCATCTTCGGAAAATTAATCAGGACTTATAAATGCTCTATCATAGGCAGTTTTATTTCATGCCTTTAAATAGAATTCTACTAGTTCTAATATTCTTAGTGTAATTGAAATATGTTTCATTATGATTTATACATCCATTTTTCACATTGGATTTGTAAGCGATATATGACTATTTGTTTTTGTTCATATATTGTCTACACAGATGGTATCTATACTACACGGGTTTCAATGTACACGTGTGGAGATAGGTATGTCTGTCGAAAAGCGGTCTTAAAGATGAATCGTAGGACATTTCAATTGAAAGTGGCAAAGGAGGAGATGTAGTTAACAATAGAATAATCTCCCGGAATGACTGTGGTGAATTTGTACTCCGTGTTAGGGCAAAATCCAAATTTGATCTAATTGGGTAATTCATAGGTTAATTGTGTGTTGCGTTTATTAGTTAACATCCGCTATGCAACGAATGGACAGAGCGCGTTCGCGTTTAAGGTGCGCCAAGTGAGGTCATTGCGCAGCACTGATGGTAAAATATGCGATTGCGAATTTCGCGACACGAGTTAGAGTAAGGATTGTCGTAGTAATATATCTGTACATCCTCTGTAAAGGGCTGTAAGATACACTAATAAACCTTTGATGTGTCGTCTTGTCCTTCCATGTTTCCTTCTTCTCTTTTGGGTGAATCAGTAGGCAGAAATGGAGACTCTGAAAATACTTCTGTGCCAACCGGGCCAGTCTTCAGTCACAAGAAATATATAGATAATAGAAAGGGGCTGCATTTCAGGCGGTCGCTACAGACTGTTGTTTGATTCAATAGACACATTAGCTTTAATTAGATTTAACACATCAATGAGTTCTGTTTCTGTTGTCGGCGGCGGGTCATGCATCGTTTTCACATCTTCACATTTAAAACTTTCATTGTTAAGGATTTCAGATACCGCAGACTGTGAATTGGTGATGGAGGTGATCTCTAGTGCAAGGAGTCTTAGAGTGGAAGGAAAACGGAATGCCCGAAGAAAACCCACGTGATCGGCTAAGTAATCTTTTCACCTGGTTATTAATCTAATTGAAGATCTTGGAGAAGAGTATCAAATTTAGATACATGCATAAAAAATCGACGTCATTATTTTGATTACTTACGTCATTATTCATTTTATCGAAGTCTTCGTATGTCGTTACGATTTTGGGGACGGACGCAGGTTGATGGAGCTGGAATAGAGTAGGCAAATTTATAATGAACATGGTATATTTAGGAGAGATCCGTCGTCAAGTTCGATCGAATTTACAGAAACAACCCACTGGTTAAACAACACTAGTCTATTATACAACTGTATACTAATTAAGTGGTTTAAATTTAAGCAGTATTTTAGTAAGGGTTGAGAAGAAAACTTTAACCCTGTGTTTGAAGAGCAGAATTTAACATGCATTAAATATAGTTGTCTTAAGGATGTGAAAGAAGATTTAGCACGTCGAATCGAAGGCGCGGTGCTCTGATTCCTGATAATTACGAGTGTTTTTTGAGCGCAGTGCCAATCTCTAGAAATAGCTTAAGCGTCATTTTACGATTTTTCCATGAAAATCACTGAACTATGATTCAGAGGTGACATGTACAGTGAACCCTCGGTAATCCGGATATCTTCGACCAGCCTAAACCGTCCGGATTGCGAATTTTCCAGACTGCCTACTTTTGAGTTCTTAGTCAACATGTAACGTTACAGTAATGCGTTCCCAAACATTTCCGTCCAGACGGGGAGTTTCCAAACTTTCGACGTCCGGGTTGCAGATGATTTCCCCCGAAAAAAAAATACTTCCCTTTGTTTTGTCGTGTAACGCATTGGTGAACGCAATATTTTGCGTGTGAACACAATACTATTGCGTGTGAATTTAATAATTATTGAGTTCACGCGCAATAATATGACGTTAGCATGCCATATTTTTTTCACTTTTTTCTCAGCAACCGTATTCCTAGCAACCGTATTATTCCGTCAACCAGACTGTGAATGTGGTAAAGGTATCTATTCCAATTACCGTAGTGATTTGACAAACCAAGTTTATAACAGATGTATTATTAATAGGGCTTTAAACAATGGTGAGCGAGCTAAGTAATGTGAAATACTAATACAATCATCAATCGATTGGATACAGAAGACAATAGATATTGATCTATAAGAGTCACAACGTATGTCACGCGTTCGAAGCATCCATCAGGCTGGAACCCAAACTGGTGGACGAAAATGTTGGACCTTTCCATCGTTGCGAGTAAGTCTATATAGAATCAGTGTTTTTATTATTTTTTTTTTAATAATGTGATGCACTTGAATATAATTAATTAACTTACGTGTAAATAATTTTATATCCGGTTTGTAAATATGATGTTAATTGTTATTCGGCTCATGAATGTGCTTGGTGGATGGAGGATGGCGTTACAGCCCAACTACCTTTCCGAAATGGTTTCCATCTCCAAAATGGGAATGTCAAACGGGATTGATAATTTTGTAGAGTCGCAAAAAGTTAATAGCTTACTGTAATACTACATATATCATCATACCATGAACAATTTATTTGAAATCTATCAAATGTTAATTTTCATAACGCAGGTTGCGTATATTCCCGGCTGTCGTTCTATATAAAGCAAATTACCACGTTTAAGTTGACTGCAATATTAATGTTCACAGTAAATTTTGTGTTTGTTTTTGTGTTGTAATCTCACCGAGGCCATCGATATATATTTGCTGAAATTATTATTGTTTTATTAGAAACTTCTCATTTTGTTTCGGAAAGGAAGAAAGTTTTTAGACAATACGCATTTTTTATATATTTATATAACGAATAATTTTGTGCACACTTTATCATAAATCGCTTCACGGGTTATGCAGATTGCACTTCGGATTTAAATTGATATATCTACAGACTGATTAATAATAACCTGTGTTAAATTTACAAGGTATATTGACGAAAGGCCTCCCCTGTATGTAATGTGTTGGGTGAATGTATGTCTGTATGTTTTGGGAAGCTGCGGTATATTCGTGATTTGTGACTTTGAAAGCGTGGGCCTGCCTGTCATCATAAGTGCTCTTTTCACAGAGTCAAGGTGGGACCTGTCATCAGATAGTGGGGCTCTTTTCACAGAAACCAAGAGTGGGACTCTTGTACACTCAATAGTACTCTTTCACAGAAGTCAAGAGTGGGACTCTTGTACACTCAATAGTGCTCTTTCACAGAAGCCAAGAGTGGAATTCCTGTCCACTCAATAGTGTTATTTCACAAAAGTCAAGAGTGGGACTCTTTTACACTCAATAGTGCTCTTTCACAGAAGCATGTCGCTGAAGAAACTGAACAAACACATCCGGTCACATTACACTAACAATGGTCGAGAAAAGATGGTTCAGAAATACCATTAACATGCTAATATTTTTCGTTGTTGTAAGAACAAAGATAATATTTTCTTATTGAAAAAATTAACGTGAAAAAATTAACATTAAATTCATTTTTTGGCCCCGGTAAACGTGAAATTCACTTGAAAATTCACGTGAAATTCACTTGAAAATTCACGTGAAATTCATGTGAAGAAATATTGCCTATGTACATAATATGTCCAATGTATCAATATATGGCATTTGAGTACTTTGTTCTGTAATTGTTGAAATAACTTTTTTTTGTAAATGTTCAGCGTATTAATTGAGCACTTATGTAAGAACTAAACGAGTCATTGTACAAGAAAAATAAATTTAAAATGTTCTGTTTAAATTCGTTTTAAACACCTTAAAATGATTAATATCTAAGTGATTTTAGATCGAACTACTGCCTGCTATGTTCAAGTCTTGGGTCTTGCAGAGTTACCTCCCTTGCGGTTGATTATTGATTTTGACATTAGTGTTCACATGA
>SAYR01060803.1:259446-273528 GCA_004382745.1 Argopecten irradians irradians | reverse complement strand
GTTTCATGTGGATTAAGGTTCAAATGATGTATGTATGCCTATCTTTCTTCAAGCCAAAAAACAAATTGACACTGAAACACATACAATCTAGTTTATATTGCTGCAGTGAAATGGGATCTTTTTGTACAACGCTATATTTATGTAGTGAAATAGAATCTTTCTGTATAACGCTATAATTATCTAGTAAAATGGCATATCCCTGTATAACGTTAAGAAGACAACTCGTCCCATAAATATGTAATACATTAGTCAATTCGGCAACAGTATAAACGTGAAGAGTTCTTTTTTGTTTGCCTAAACGGGTTTTCTATAGCTCCGTTATCTGCAGCGTTTGCAGACCGTTCTATCATGTATAGGATTGTTGATAGCGTACACAACATTGCTGTAATCGATTTTTACTTTCTCTATTGTTTAGGCACTTTGCAAAGGCAAAGACTCAAACCTTGCTACTGTTGAAACAGAAGAGGAAAACACGTTTTTACAGAAAATAATATCGGAGAAGGAAGGTAATTTTTCCTTGAACTTACACATATCTCGCTCGCATATGCTAATATGAAATTGCGTGCGGAGATAATTAAATACGTAATTTTCTTCCGTTGTTATTTGAAAATGATGTTTTCGAAATTATAAGTAACATTAACAAAATGTATGTAATTTACTTATTTATCATTATAGAATTAGTTGAACGGTAATGGCTATCCGAAGCTCTTCTTGCAGTCTACAGACCTATGAATGACAACTGTTCATCTGCATATCAACTGAAACGTAATATGATATAAGCTGTTAAATCTAGAAAACTGTTAACCTTGATATGAACTAACCAATATTATGACTCAAGCTCTTGAAGAAATTTCTCGTTTTAACGCGATACATTATTTATCTATTATGGCCTGGTTGAGAGGGCACTATTGCCTCATAGTATTGTCGAGGGATGGAATAGTGCCCCAGCCGAAGGCTAGGGCACTATCCCATCATGAGACAATACTATGAGGCAATAGTGCCTCTCAACCAGGCCATAATGGGTTTAGTACATCACCCTGACATGAGACCGTTTTCCATGTCATCGCGATAGAAGCACGTTAAGTGATAGGCCTACCTCGCAACGCTATCTTCATTTCCACACCACGTTGTTACATTAAAAATACAACATATAAATTGTGGCAGAGATATATGGGATACTATAAAAACGGGATTCAGCTTCATGAAAATTAAAAGTAGATCAATATAGAACATTAGTGAACTGTCTTCTGTAGAAAAGCTACATTTGCCTCCATCCCCGCACAAAACAGTCTGTCCGCCATCTTGACGTCTTGGTCGAAGCGCAACGTTATAATGACGTCATGTAATGGTGACGTCACAATACATTCACGTTCAATTTCGCGCCACTTCAATAGTGCCCGCTTGTCCGGGCACTATTGCAAATAGTATCCATGTGTGTAGCCAATCAGAATCCAGTATTCTGTCACGTGATGTACTAATCTAGGTTTTAACGCATAAGTAATATCTACTTTTAACGAGGTGATTATCTAGACTTAAGGAGGTGATTATCTAGTTTTAACGAGAGTATTTCCTAGTGTTAACACGTTAGTAATATAAAGTTTAAACACGATAGAAATGTCTAGTTTTGATTCGATAGTAATATCTATTTTTAACGCGTTAGTAATATCTAATTTGAACGCGTTAGTAATATCTAGTTTTAACACGATGCATAATTTGGTTTTAACGCGTTACTAATATTTAGTTTTAACGCGTTAGTAATATCTAGTTCTAACGCATGAGTAATATCCTATTTTAACGTGTGAGTAATATCTAGTTTTAACGCGATACTTTATTTGGTTTTAGCGCGTTTCTAATATTTAGTTTTAACGCGTTAGTAATATCTAGTTTTAACGCGTCAGTAATATCTAATTTGAACGCGTGAGTAATATCTAGTTTTAACGCGATACATTATTTGGTTTTAACGCGTTACTAATATTAGTTTTAACGCGTTAGTAATATCTAGTTTTAATGCGTGAGTAATATCTAGTTTTAACGCGTGAGTAATATCTAGTTATAACGCGATACATTATTTGTTTTGAACGCGTTACTAATATTTAGTTTTAACGCGTTTGTAATATCTAGTTTTAACGCGTGAGTAATATCCAATTTTAAAGCAAGAGTAATATCTAATTTTAACGCGATGCATTATTTGGTTTTCACGCGTTACTAATATTTAGTTTTAACGCGTTAGTAATATCCAATTTTAACGCGTGAGTAATATCTAGTTTTAACGCGATACATTATTTTGTTTTAACGCATTACTAATATTTAGTTTTAACACGTTAGTGATATCTAGTTTTAACTATGTGATTATCTAGTTTTAACTATGTGATTATCTATTTTTAACGAGGTGATTATCTAGTTTTAACGAGGTGATTGTTTAGTTTTAACGAGATGATAATCTATTTTACGAGGTGATTATCTATTTTTAACGAGGTGATTATCTAGTTTTAACGAGGTGATTATCTATTTTTTACGTGGTGATTATCTAGTTTTAACGAAGTGATTATCTATTTTTAATGAGGTGATTATCTTATTTTAACGAGGTGACTATCTAGTTTTAACGAGGTGAATATCTAGTTTTAACGAGGAGAATATCTAGTTTTAACGAGGTGATTATCTAGTTTTAACGAGGTGATTATCTAGTTTTAACGAGGTGATTATCTAGTTTTAACGAGCTGATTATCTAGTTTTAATAAGGTTATTATCTAGTTTTAACGAGGTGATTATCTAGTTTTAACGAGGTGATTATCTAGTTATAACGAGGTGATTATCTAGTTTTAAACGAGCTGAATATCTAGTTTTAACGAGGTGATTATCTAGTTTTAACGAGGTGATTATCTAGTTATAACGAGGTGATTTTCTAGTTTTAACGAGCTGATTATCTAGTTTTAACAAGGTTATTATCTAGTTTTAACGAGGTGATTATCTAGTTTTAACGAGGTGATTATCTAGTTATAACGAGGTGATTATCTAGTTTTAAACGAGCTGAATATCTAGTTTTAACGAGGTGATTATCTAGTTTTAACGAGGTGATTATCTAGATTTAACAGGTTATTATCTAGTTTTAACGAGGTGATTATCTAGTTTTAACGAGGTGATTATCTAGTTTTAACGAGGTGAATATCTAGTTTTAACGAGGTGATTATCTAGTTTTAACGAGGTGATTATCTAGTTATAACGAGGTTATTATCTAGTTTTAACGAGATGATTATCTAGTTTTAACGAGGTGATTATCTAGTTTTAACGAGGTGATTATCTAGTTTTAACAGGTTATTATCTGGTATTAACGAGGTTATTATCTAGTTTTAACGAGGTGATTATCTAGTTATAACGAGGTGATTATCTAGTTTTAACGAGGTGATTATCTATTTTAACGAGGTGATTATCTAGTTTTAACGAGGTGATTATTTAGTTTCAACGAGATTATAATCTATTTTTACGAGGTGATTATCTATTTTTAACGAGGTGATTATCTAGTTTTAACGAGGTGATTATCTATTTTTTACGTGGTGATTATCTAGTTTTAACGAGGTGATTATCTAGTTTTAACGAGGTGATTATCTATTTTTAATGAGGTGATTATCTTATTTTAACGAGGTGAATATCTAGTTTTAACGAGGTGAATATCTAGTTTTAACGAGGTGATTATCTAGTTTTAACGAGGTGATTATCTAGTTTTAACGAGGTGATTATCTAGTTTTAACGAGTTGATTATCTAGTTTTAACAGATTATTATCTGGTTTTAACGAGGTGATTATCTAGTTTTAACGAGGTGATTATCTAGTTATAACGAGGTGATTTTCTAGTTTTAACGAGGTGATTATCTAGTTTTAACAAGGTTATTATCTAGTTTTAACGAGGTGATTATCTAGTTTTAAACGAGGTGAATATCTAGTTTTAACGAGGTGATTATCTAGTTATAACGAGGGTGATTATCTAGTTTTAACGAGGTGATTATCGAGTTATAATGAGGGTGATTATCTAGTTTTAAACGAGGTGAATATCTAGTTTTAACGAGGTGATTATCTAGTTATAACGAGGTGATTATCTAGTTTTAACGAGGTGATTATCTAGTTATAACGAGGTGATTTTCTAGTTTTAACAAGATTATTATCTAGTGTTAATGAGGTGATTATCTAGTTTTAACGAGGTGATTATCTAGTTATAACGAGGTGATTATCTAGTTATAACGAGGTGATTATCTAGTTTTAATGAGGTGATTATCTAGTTTTAAACGAGGTGAATATCTGGTTTTAACGAGGTGATTATCTAGTTATAACGAGGTGAATATCTAGTTTTAACGAGGTGATTATCTAGTTATAACGAGGTGATTATCTAGTTTTAACAAGATTATTATCTAGTTTTAATGAGGTGATTATCTAGTTTTAACGAGGTGAATATCTAGTTTTAACGAGGTTATTATCTAGTTTTAACGAGGTGATTATCTATTTTTTACGTGGTGATTATCTAGTTTTAACAAGATTATTATCTAGTTTTAATGAGGTGATTATCTAGTTTTAACGAGGTGATTATCTAGTTATAACTAGGTGATTATCTAGTTTTAACTAGGTGATTATCTAGTTATAACGAGGTGATTATCTAGTTTTAACGAGGTGAATATCTAGTTTTAACGAGGTGATTATTAAGTTATAACGAGGTGATTATCTAGTTTTAACGAGGTGATTATCTAGTTTTAACGAGGTGATTATCTAGTTTTAACGAGGTGATTATCTAGTTTTAACGAGGTGATTATTTAGTTATAACGAGGTGAATATCTAGTTTTAACGAGGTGATTATCTAGTTTTAACGAGGGGATTATCTAGTTTTAACAAGATTATTATCTAGTTTTAACGAGGTGATTATCTAGTTATAACGAGGTGAATATCTAGTTATAACTAGGTGATTATCTAGTTTTAACGTGGTGTTTATCTAGTTTTAACGAGGTGATTATCTAGTTATAACGAGGTTATTATCTAGTTTTAACTAGGTGATTATCTAGTTATAACGAGGTGAATATCTAGTTTTAACGAGGTGATTATCTAGTTTTAACGAGGTGAATATCTAGTTTTAACGAGGTGATTATCTAGTTATAACGAGGTGAATATCTAGTTTTAACTAGGTGATTATCTAGTTTTAACGAGGTGATTATCTAGTTTTAACTAGGTGAATATCTAGTTTTAACGAGGTGATTATCTAGTTATAACGAGGTGATTATCTAGTTTTAACAAGATTATTATCTAGTTTTAATGAGGTGATTATCTAGTTTTAACGAGGTGAATATCTAGTTTTAACGAGGTGATTATCTAGTTTTAACGAGGTGATTATCTATTTTTTACGTGGTGATTATCTAGTTTTAACAAGGTGATTATCTAGTTATAACGAGGTTATTATCTAGTTTTAACTAGGTGATTATCTAGTTATAACTAGGTGATTATCTAGTTTTAATGAGGAGATTATCTAGTTATAACTAGGTGATTATCTAGTTTTAATGAGGAGATTATCTAGTTTTAACGAGGTGATTATCTAGTTATAACTAGGTGATTATCTAGTTATAACGAGGTGAATATCTAGTTTTAACGAGGTGATTATCTAGTTTTAACAAGGTGATTATCTAGTTAAAACGAGGTGATTATCTAGTTTTAACGAGGTGATTATCTATTTTAACGAGCTGATTATCTAGTTATAACGAGGTGATTATCTAGTTTTAACAAGGTGATTATCTAGTTATAACGAGGTGATTATCTAGTTTTAACAAGGTTATTATCTAGTTTTAACGAGGTGGTTATCTAGTTTTAACGAGGTGATTCTCTAGTTTTAACGAGGTGATTATCTAGTTTTAACAAGATTATTATCTTATTTTAATGAGGTGATTATCTTTTTTTAACGAGGTGAATATCTAGTTTTAACGAGGTGATTATCTTATTTAAACGACGTGATTATCTTATTTTAACGAGGTGATTATCTTATCTTAACGAGGTGAATATCTTATTTTAACGAGGTGAATATCTAGTTTTAACGAGGTGATTATCTAGATTTAACGAGGTGATTGTCTAGATTTAACGAGGTGATTATCTAGATTTAACGAGGTGATTGTCTAGATTTAACGACATCATTATCTAGATTTAACAAGATTATTATCTAGTCTTTAATGAGTTGATTATCTAGTTTTAAAGAGATTGTTATCTAGATTTAACGAGATTATTATCTAGCTTTAACAGGATTATTATCTCGTTAGAAAAGATAATAACATTAACCATCTGATCCATTCTGTCTGTTACAGCCGTACTTCCCAACCCTGATAACAGTTTGTGTTACTGGTTCGATGGTACTGACGTCGATGTGGAGGGGCAGTGGGTTTGGTCTTCAACCAATCTAGAAATAAACTTTAAACCCTGGACTGATAGTCATCATTCGGATAGCATATATACGAACTGTATGGTTTTAACAGCAGCTAATGGCTGGAAGGACGGCGACTGTACATTCCCGTGTTCTTTCATCTGCAAAACATAAACAATCACCTATAGAAAATATATCTTTTGTAGTAATATAGTAATACTGACATCTTCCTCAACCATTGTCCATTATTAAGTAAAATACTAATTCGTCTGCTCCTGTTTCGATATATGAAAGTTATCATTCGTCAGCGGTGCAGCACTTTTAATATAATTTGCAAATAAAGATAAAAATGAAAAAAAGAAATACACGTTGCTTAATATATGTTAACAATAGTAAAAAGTCTTATAACCTGCCTGACCTGCTATACGTGATATGTTTTGTAATATCAATATTATAACGAGATTATGTGGATAAAATTCTAAGTAACTACTTAACTCAACTTGGTTAAGGGGATTAATTTGAATAAATCTTTTACGTTATGTTGATATATCACAAAATTCGAAGTGTATCTCATCATAAACCGCTCCATAACATGGAACACTTATTTAAACCAATCCTTATAATCTAATTTACTTAAATGTCTCACTTCAAAATTCTTCAAGTTCTTTTTGGGACTCTTTTTCGTATAAAATCATTACGCCGTTATTGCAGCCAATCAGTAGAGACTTTACAAATGCAAATGTGGTAACGCGCGTTATTAAATTTATCTGCAATCTTCGGAAAATTATAGGACTATAAATGCTCTAAGAAGGCAGTTTACTGCTTAGATAATTCTATAATTTGATATATTTTTGGTATTGAAAATTTTCATGTGATTTATCATCCAATTTTCACATTGGGTTGATAAGTCGATGACATATATGATTTTGTTTTTGTCCATTATTTTCTAACAGATTCTTACTCGGATTTCATGTACACGTGTCGGAGATAGGATGTCTGTCGGAAAGCGCTCTTAAGATGATCGGGACATTTCTTGAAATGGAAAAAGTGTAGTAAACAATATAATATCTCCCGAATGCATGTGTAATTTGTACCCCCGTCTTAGGCAAAAACTCCCAATTTTATCATATTGGGTAATTCATGGTTAAATGTGTTTGCGTTTATTGGTTAACATCCCATCAACAGACAGGGTTATTTAAGGTCGCGCCAGTTCATGGCAACTGTCCCATATGCGGTTCGAACTCGCGACCCAGAGTTAGAGGACTTGTGTAGTAATATATCGGTACAACTCCTACTGTAAAGGGCTGCAGATACACTAATAAACCTCTTTTTGTCGTTTGTCTTCCATGTTTCTTCCATCTTTTGATCCAATAAGCAGAGATGGAGACTCCTAAAAATATTCTGTCCAACCTCCAGTCTTCAGTTACAGAACTCTTGTTGGAATGTACTGCATTCAGCCAGTCGCTAGATTGTTGTTTGATCACAACACATTAGCTTTTATTAGATTTATACACATCATGATTGTTCTGTTGTCGTGCGGCGGGTATTATCTTTTCACATTTTAAACTTCATTTCAAGTTTCACCACTTGAATTGTGATGGAGGTGGTCTCTTTCGGTGGCCCCGATGAAACCGCGCAAGGAGTCTTAGAGTGGGAGGAAAACGGAATGCCCGAAGAAAACCCACGTATCGGCTAAGTGACATTCTCACCTTTTGAAGTCCATGCCGGTGATACGTAATTCTCTGGTCATAATCTAATTAAGATCTTGGAGAGAAGTATCACCTTTAAATACATGAAATATCATCCATATCATTAAGAAACATAGAAAACAAAAATGGAGAGAGGTTTTCACCTTGGCGTACTTGGCAAAGGGAAAAAGTCAGATGTTTCTGTATGACATTTTCACACAGGATTTAATATTATCGTACATATTGTATAATATTTTGAAATACTTACCCGTTATACCACTCTTTGTCATTTTCCTCCAAAGTCCTGCTCGCCATACAGTATCGAACTGTTTACAGAAATCAACGAATGCTCAATAAAGTGTTTTACCACTTGATAGATAAAGAGAAATTAAAGTATGCAAATTGAAAATATCGTCCATGGTTCAGTGGTTTTTCCGAAACCATGCTTGATTTTTAGATAGTAAACTAACAGTATCGAAGTATTTGTTAAGTCTGTTATTAATCAGAGTAAGGCTCTGTAATTATCGGGGTCATCAGGATTTCCTTTATTTTTAAAAATAAGTTTGATCTCGCCGAATGTCCAATATTCTGATATTCAACCTGTTTTAAATATAATGTTAAATAATTTACAATAAGTTGACATTAGTTCAGGAGACGATTTTTCAGTTGGATAATAGCATTTTTTAGTTCATCTTCCGATATCAGACCATCAATTAAGTATAGCGTCGTTCTCTTTTCTTTTAGTACATTTGTAGGTGAAACCACGTGAAAACCTGCTGAATTTTACAGTTCTCACCGGGAAAATTAAGATGTTTTCAAAACTGCAGGTACAAACTTCCTTGAATGGTACTTACAGTGCACGTTTAATCTGTCCTTAAAACTGTTTGCACTTGGGGCGGAAACTATATGGTCTGGCAATGCATTGCACGTTTGAAAAATTGTTTCAAAGTAACTAGAAAGCAGATGTTTTGTTGCATGTTTTTTAACTGTTTCTCTGGGTGCCCTCTTGTTGCTCTATATTCACAAAGGGTAAATAACCTTTTCTTGTCTATACTTTCAATGTTGTACAGGATCTTGTATATTTGTCGCATGTCGGCCATTTCATGACGGTATTCCTTGGTTGGTATACCTAGGGTTCTCAGCCTTTCGGGATAAGATTGGCATGAGAGCAGATACGCAGATGCTCGTTTGCTTGATCCACAGGCATAGGCTCTATAGACATTTTTCTCTATATATACATTATATGCAATACTTTGTCAAGGTCTATAACTCGGCCGGCCATATATCACTACCAAATTTCAGGAAATAAAGTATGATTATTAACAAACTGTGGAAGATGTGACATTGGGAATGCTCTCAATCCACAGCCAAATAATGTATCTTTAATTTGGTATATGATACAATATATAAAATGCCGTGTAAATGTCACAAGGTATCCAGAAACACTGTAAAACGGTCAGATTTCAACTGGTCGGACGATGTGATATCCTCCTCCGATTAACACGCCAGGGCTCTAATGGGTAGCTCTGAAACCACTGCATGGCAACATTTCACCTTCATAAGAATGAAAGTTAGGTATAAAACAAACTTGTAGGTTTTAATTTATATCTTTATACCATCCATTTAATCAATACAGCACTTCCAAATTTCCAATTGAAAAAAAAGTCTCTAGCAGCCATATTGGTATGTGTGTAGTACATCTGTTTTCTCGGCGTTGATTGGTCAATGATCTTTCGAGAGCCAATTAACGCCAATAAAAAAACACAAATGTATAACGTCAAAGATGGTATGTTAACACGATGTTTCTAAAAATGGAAACACCGCATCGATATGCTATATTTCGAACCTCACATGAACATGTATTAACCCATGAGAAAAGAGGAAAATCCTACCGTAGCATTATAACACGATATGGACATCAACAAAAGTCGATAATTGATAAATAATTTCCCCTTCGAACTCACTCTCATAGGTCAAATTCTGGTAAGGTAATTAAGGCTTGTTTGTAACGAGCTTTAAAAGACGTTGTCATTTGTAAGATCGCTTCTGATTGGATGTTACACCGGCAAAATGATTGTATAGAAAAAAAAAAGAGTTTCTCAAGAAATGTCGAATTGCACGTGATTAAATTGAATTATTGGAATAATTCGAGAATGTGTTTTAGGTTACGAAGTTTTAACAAAATTCTGAGTTTAATACTCGCATGATCAACTGATTTGCGGTTATTTGGGCTTTTTGTTTTAGATTTTGATCATTAACCTAAAAAATTCCATTATCGGTTACATCCTCACTCTACCTATTTTGAGCTGAGGCCTGGTAAACAAAGCAACGTAGTGGAGGTTTGATACTGTGATGGGTAATATTTGTCGTCCATGATACATTCACTGCGCCTTTGGATATCCAAATGATGCTGGTTATTTGCGTTTGCCATATCCTCAGTGATTGTGACGTCATAAACATTATCATGAAAAATGATTTTTTTATGGAATTCAGTGAATCTCTTGTTTCTCTTTCGTCTTCCAGGCGTCTTCTGTCTTCTGATCCGATACACATTATGCAACAGCAAGTATTTGAGTGAGATACCATCTCTTAGAAATCATCTGCTGTCATCCAACCTTCCGTCTATATTTACTTAATCCTTGTTGGAATGTGCTGCATACAGTCAGACGATAGATGGTAGTTTGGCCATAGCTTTTACCTCGGCCACGAAAAAGTGTACACCACTGGATAATCTAGGATCGAATCAGTATGTGGAGTCGACAGTCTGTTATGAAGGTACGTAACTACACACATGGAAGCTTCCTCATTTGCTAATTTATTGTTTACATGAAAGGTCACAGCGACCACGATCACACTATACGTGCTGTCAATGATGTTTACGTCTTTACAAAAAAGTGAAAGTCAAACATTGACCCGACTCACTTTTTCTTTCCTGACTCGGATCTTTCCTCCAGGTCTCTACTTCCCTTTCAATCGCTTCTTCCTTCCTGACTCGTTTCTTCCTTTCAGACCATATACTTCCTTCTTTAACCGTTTCATCCATCCTGACTCGCTTCTTCCCTCCGTACTCGCTTCTTTCTTCCTGACTTGTTTCTTTCTTCCTCACTCGCTTCTTTCTTCCTGACTCGTTTCCTTCTTTCTGACTCGCTTATTCCCTCTTGACTCGCATTTTCTCTCCCAAATCCATTATTTCTTCCTTATTGAATTATCCCCTCTTAAATCGCTTCTTCCGTCCTGACTCGCTTCTTTCTTCCGCACTCGCATCCTCCCTCATGACTCGCTTCTTTCTTGCGCACTCGCATCTTCCCTCCTGACTAGCTTCTTTCTTCCTGACTCGCTTCTTTCTTCCGCACTCGCACCTTCCCTCTTGACTCGCATCTTCCCTCCTTACTCCCATCTTCCCTCATGAATCCATTCTTTCTTCCAAACGTATTTCCTCCCTAACAGCATCCAATCTCCTGACTGTTTTTTTTTCAACTTTCAGACCACGTAAATGTGTGCTAATATGATAATACAAACTAGTTTTAGCAGTCAATGCAAATTGTGTGATTTTGTCTTCACATTGTTTTGAATAGCATTGGAATGTCCCACAGAATGGGTAGCCCGTGATGCCAGTTACTACTGGTTTTCTAACTTCGAGGATAGCTGGATGGACAGTAAGGTATGTATAATACATTAACGTACCGGACGGGGATTCGTACGAAATTATACTAAGGTCTTTAAAATGATGTTATGAATGATATAGTAGCGATTAATTCATCATACTACAACAGTAGACTATTCTTTGATGCCTTATCAGACAACAGTCCAGTTTCTTTTTTTTTTGTTTTTGTTTTTTTTTTTTTTTTTGGAGGGGGGGGGGTCTTGCGACAACAATAGGAACTATTTCCCGAGGCCGGAATAGTCCAGGAACAACTGAAATCGTTGATCAATAATGCAAACCATGAACTCGACAATTCAGTAGATTTTTGACATTCAACACCGCGCGAAGTTGTACTTCCCAGGAATGCTGTTTTACGTATATATAGCGCTTCTACTATAAGTATCATTCTATAAATACCAAATTGTCATTGGTCCTTCATTAAATCACTTTAACTTCATTTTAAACTTGTCGTCAACAATTTAGAGTGTAACAATTCCTCAACGGCCAACAGTCAAACTATTAACCGGTCGATAGATTCTGAGGATTTGTATATTTATAACGGTTTTTAAACACCTCCGTGTGAAAACATTCTGAAATAGTTTACTTAGATTTATATAGCGAGTCGGCTATTAGTTACATGAACGAAGGAAGACGGCCCTGAATAGCAAATAATATAGTCTGTAATGGTACTACAACCTCACATAAATAACGAGCATCTCCAACACTACAGTACAACTGTTAGCTGTTGTGTCACAGCAATCCTGAACCCAATTTAAAAGCTTGGAACCCTCAAAAATCTCACCCTAGGCTAAGAAACGTCACATGTGGTCTTTGCACGTTCTTTTAAAACAATTATATGACGTCATGACAACAATATCATGACGTCGTAGTAACATTAGCATGACGTCACGAAAACAATGTAATGACATTGCGATGACGACGTCGACGGCATTGTATTTAGGTCTCGTCATTATTGCATTATATAATACAGGGCATTATTAGAGACATAAAATGTCACACAGGGTACAAGAAAAAGAATCCATTACCCTTTCGTGATGTGACAGGATATCCCAACCCTCGGGAAACGATTATTAAGCTGTCATACATGCGCCATAATCACTAGGGTACTCTATACACTGTACAGATTAATTTAGCGTTGCGTCATATTAACAACCAGGGCCATATAAGGACGCGCAAGGCTTAATGGTGGAGGAAGACCGAAATACCAGGATAAAAACAATCTACCAACGGTCGAACCTGGCAACTGGGATTGATAATTGCGACTCAATGGCTAGCGGGGTATTTGTAAACCATAAGGTCATCGCGGCTCCAGGCTATTCTTTGTATGGGTCCATCAGATAAAAAGTTTACCATGCTTATCGTTGATGTTGAGAAATACTGCGCTACCGAACAAGCATACAATTTGTTTTTATCCCAGTGTAGTATGTGTGGAAGAACGTCAGAACATCTCCGTGACAAAGTGATACAAGATCAATTATATTATATTAACAGCATTTCCGTGCCCCTGTGATCCGACTGTGACAAACATACAACGAAAATAGCGTCATTGATATTTACGCTATGTATTGACAATAAAATTATACCGTACCATGAAAGTTAGATTTGATTTATCTAATTGTACTAAAATATATCTACGTCCTATTAGTAACCAGGTGCATTAAAGTATTAATTAACTACGTGAATTGTTGTGGTAAAAAAATAATATGTCTGTTTAGGGTTACCCTACCGACCCTAAATTTTACCCCCGACTCTAATTTTTTGTCCACTTTTCTACGATAAAAAAATTAAAAGTCGTGATTTCGGTGTCTCTTTTTGCTAATGTAACCCTAAACAGACAGATGTTTTTTGGCCATACTGGAAAAATATAATTTTCCATTTTCTTAAACTGGTATAATTTATGCTGAAAAGTTTTACATAAAAGTTTATGTATCTTATCATATTATGTTTAGATGTTCTGTGAAGGCAAGAACTCCAACCTTGCTATTGTGGAAACGGAAATAGAAAATACCTTTCTACGGAATTACCTGTCAATGAACGGTAATATGGTTTGATTCTCCACTATCTTCATTGGCTAATACACTGTCGCTTGGAAGGCGATATTAAGCACATCAACTCAGTTTTTTTCCATTTGTAGAAGGATCGAGTCATTTTTTCTATTTTAACTTCAAACACAAGTTGATATTTCTAATGCGACGTTATTACCAAGTCCATGTTGCGATTGTTATGTCACAATACCTCGACGTTGAGTTCTGTGGAAAGATATAATCAAGCCAATCTCAAGGCATTTTCATAATATTAAGCATGAAACAAACATTTTAAAATACGTTTAACTTTCATATCTAATATAAAAAG
>SAYR01060803.1:241029-259345 GCA_004382745.1 Argopecten irradians irradians | reverse complement strand
TAATGGTGGAGGAAGAACGAAGTACCAGGAGAAAAACAATCTACCAGCGGTCGAACCTGGCAACTGGGATTGATAATTGCGACTCAATGGCTGGCGGGGTATTTGTAAACCATAAGGTCATCGCGGCTCCAGGCTATTCTTTGTATGAGTCTATCAGATAAAAAGTTTACCATGCTTATTTCCCTTTGTAGAAGGATCGAGTCAATTTTTCTATTTTAACTTCAAACACAAGTTGATATTTCTAATGCGACGTTATTACCAAGTCCATGTTGCGATTGTTATGTCACAATACCTCGACGTTGAGTTCTGTGGAAAGATATAATCAAGCCAATCTCAAGGCATTTTCATAATATTAAGCATGAAGCAAACATTTTAAAATACGTTTAACTTTCATATCTAATATAAAAAGTAATGAACTTTAATTTGGTCCATACATTGTATGTCCTCGGCCATGATGCTATTCTACCAGGGCGTAATAACACCACATGAAGCTAAGCAAAGGTCCATAATCTATAAACAACGATTATATACATGGTCTGCGTTCCTTCTAGCCCCCAGATATGTTAAGTTTTCATATACAATGTATGTAATTTAGTGATTATTAATTGCTCAAATATTTAGTACATACCTGATTAAATAGTATATCTGTTGTGTGTGATTGAAACTGCAGTTGCTGATGTTGATACCATCCTAAACATACAAAATGATACATTATCAATCCGTGCTAAGATGTTCATCTAGAAACTTAAGAGCGGTTGACTGAACAAGTTAACTACATGTCTTGTTATGTATCTTAATTGCCTGCATATACTCGGATAAAACAAATATCTACAAAAGGGAGAAACGGATTTGAGATGAGTGTTTTCTATACAATTATGGACTTTTATGCTGGTTAGTATGATATGATATGGTCTGGAAAAAGATATATCTACCGAAGTCCTTATCCAATTTTTTCCTCAGTTACGACACAAATGATTTAAAGGAATGTTCGTTTTTAAATGAAATCGTGATAATTAATTTTTCAAAATTCACTTACAAAGTAAAGAAAATGACTTTTCTCGACATTTGTGTTCTTTTTTCAGTTTGTTTATGATAACGCTCTACAGTGTCCTAAATAAAAGTTATACAAAATAGGCATAAAATGCTCAGATTTGTATATATTTTGGATAATTACCATGATAACTGAAAAAACTGAAATAAAATCAGAAAATATTATTTCAAATACAACATCTTAATTCCTTAACTATTAGTTCACCAAATGATGGCCGTGGGGATGAAAAGGAGTTATTTAATCTTCATTGCTAATTATTATCTACAATGTTCTTCTATCCAAAATATTCTTTTAATATACGACCACATACAAAAGTCGATTAAAAAAAGTCAATTTAGACTTCGTCTCAGGTTATCTAAATAAATTAATAGACAAGTTATGACAATATATTGTCGTGGAAAATAGTCCTGTTGATGGTAATATGTTGATTACATGATTAATTCAGGCATTGACAATTACCAGTTCTCGACACTTATTTTATTATACGATATTTTTCATTACTGTGTTACACTACCACTTTCCGTTGCGCATTATGTATACAACGATGCACATTAACATGTTAACAGCTTTCTGAATACAGACAATTTAATTAATTGCTAATTTGTGATCGCCATCACACCATTCGACTGAGACTATTAAGATATGATTTTATGAAAAGCGATTTGATTTAATATTTATTTGATATTGTAAAACGTTTATATGACTGATCATGCGATCGTTATTGATTTTTAAATTGGGTTGATGAGTCGACGGCATACAGTAGTGAACTCTCGATAGTCCGGACACATTCGATCCTAACCTAAACCATCCGGACTATGAACTTTCCGGACTGCCGAATTCTGTGTTCGTATTCAATATGTAACTTAACGGTAATACGTTCTCTAATATTTCCATCCGGACTACGAAATTTTCGGATTATCGGCGTCCGGATTATCGGAGGTTCACTCTATGTTGTACACAAAATGTAGCCCGACAACTTCATTTGAATTTGGAGGATACAATAAAATGCAGTTGTATTATATGTTGAGGAAGGAAGTTTCTGAATGTATTGTTTGGCGTATTCTGAATATAGCCCTAGTCAGTCAACATGCCTATGAAAGTAGCAAAGATGTTTTTCTCCGGATACTCTAGCTTTCCTCCATATCGTAAACGCGACATCTCCTGAAATGAAATGACCTTGGGTGTTAATGAGACGTTTAAACCAATCAGATCACACCTAGTAGAGGGATTACCAGTACAAGTGTATTGGGTTTTACCTATAACTTTACTTCCTAAACATACTTTTGATATTTTGTTGATTAATTTCATTACGGGTATCTCACTTATCTTCATAGTTTATTTTATATTTATCGGTAACTTGGGTGATTATTTGGGTAATTGTATGTAATCAAAAAAAAATCCTTCCATTAACTTCTGTGATTTTTATTTTGTACGTCATTTATTTGTATAATCCTGTATGATAATGTCATCTAGCGATAGACATGGAAATAAAACTGTACACATGGAACTTTGTTCTTGTTTTTATAACTTCACAAACACAGATTTCTGATGTAGGTGAAATATGTTCTGCACAAGAATGGACTGTACAGACCTGTTAGGATCTTCAACATTGACAACAAAGAATTCATAATGACCAATATAAATGAATAAATTACGTTTTATTTGCATTCACAATTTAAAAATTCTTAAAACATACATGAGATGGACTAATTTAAATGAGTATTGCTTTAATTGATATAAGGTATAAAAAGATCCTTGTTTATAAATACTGGAGAGTGATCTGTTCTGTAAATGTAAAAGATTTTGTGTAGGGTACCCCATGTATAAATAACCTATATGATAGCAGAGACAGAGGACCTGTCATTTATTTCCCTTTATTTTAAAATATCATTTAAGGGTTACTTAATTGGTTCAGAAAAACAACTTTGTACCAGATGTATTAATAATAGAACGTTCAACTTTGTAGTACAATAGATCATATTGGATAGATCGTATAAAATTAATAAATATTAATATACTAGAAATAAAATGAAATATACGCCTGCCAAGCGTTCATTCGGCACCCGCACGAAAATGGTGGACCTTTCCATCGTGACAAGTAAGTTTATCTAGAATCTAATTGTTTTTATTTAAAGATTTGTGTTAATTTGATATACATGGTTATAACTTATGTATCGATAAAGTTTAGATTTAGTTTGTAAATACGATGATGAGGAAGCTCGTTAGTCGATAGCTTTAAAGTCTGGTTTTAATTGTTTAAAGTCATATTAACAAGTAGGATCATTTAAGGACGTACGTGAAGGAAAGTCGGAGTACCCGGGAATAAACTATCGACCAAAGGTTTGAAGCCAATAATGGTTCGATAATGTGTATAGAGAGGCACTCTTGTTTCATAAATCGCTTCATTAGGTAACACAGAGTGCATTTCGGATCTATACATCTACACACCAAATTGGCGTCGAGTCTATTCTTATGACTTGATTTTGATGTTATATGTGCCGAAACTGGGCGAACATTTTGATATTTTATTTTTCATTCAGTAATCTATTGAAAACCGTACGTTCTAGTGAATTAAGCTGTGAAAATAATTCAAAAGCACAGACAAAAATGTGTGATGTTTTAAAAACATTGGTTACAGCACAAAATGTATGCACGCAATAGGCTGTTCTATCTTTATGTATGCTTAAATGAAACCGTCTAAAGAAGTCACTTTATAATTACTGATATCACTTTGAACATGTGCATTAAAATGGTAGACTACAATTTAGCTTCTAGGTTTAACCGTATGTTCTAGTTTTACTGCGAAAAAAAACAAAAACATAATCATCAAAATTCATTGTGAACTCTTACTTGACGTTGTAGAATTAAAACCTAAGGACTGTAAATATTGTAACACACGAAATAGTGGTAACGTTTGGTGCCTTCTGGGGCAGGCTTCATAGATATAGCACTACGTCATCAAACATTTACACGTGAATAGTAGGGCACGGGAAAGCCAAAGTCGGTAAAAATGGTGTTAATATATATCCAGTATAATTTATATCAAAAATAGAAAAAATAATATCTCCTCTCAAAGTGCTTTGCATGCGAAGAAATTTACCTATATTATAGGAATCCTAAAACATCCTCCCGCCTGGCTATGTCCTTGTTCACACTTTTACGCACACTAGCTTTCAAAGAGTTAGACGAATTTATTTTTGGCACTGTGTGTTTTTCATTATTTCAATGATCTGAACTGGACAATGTAAACAGATATTGACAGTGGTTTTGATATTCAAGAAAGGCCAGTGAACACATTTAGACAGGATTTCTTTACTCGACTTTTCACATTAAATTCGTTGGTTTTTTTGGGGTTTTTTTTTGTATTTTTGCTATTGTCATTGGTTTTTTTTAATTTATCATCATTGATGTTAGTTTAAAGGGTGTATGGAACTATACTCCAGATAAGCTAATGATTATTTTCTTAATGATTATGGGACACAACATTACCTTAATTCCTTCTTTGGATCTTACAGAGTTACCTCCCTTGCGAACTCATATTTCTCCCTCTGAAATGTATGACAATATGCTCGCAAACAAATGACGTCATAATAAATAACTACCCACAAGAGCAGATAACTGTAATATGCATGTCCTTTTTGGATCCAATAGCTATTGTAAAGTTACTACTTTTCTTGGTGTCGAAAATTCGCGTTTTTAGGTTTTTAGATTTTTTTTTTGCGAATTCCGATCGCTCACGAACTACGCAAAATTAAACTACACACAAAAAAACGAGTTGCTTTACAGTACTATTTACATATTTACACAACGAAATATCCGGTACGTCATTTGAAGCATATGGGAACATTAAGTGAATTCCCACCTGTTACTATACCGCCAAATTATGTATATGATGTTTGTAGAATACATCTTATCCACCAAACCATGGTAAAAGATGTTGACCTAAACGTCAAAATGGCAATTATTTTAGGAATCGGCATTAACATTGTATGAAAAAGGGTTATAAATACATACAGAACAAGTGGATAGTATATCTTATAATAGAAATCTGGGTCAAAGAAGTAATATCAACGGTTGTATTCCAGATACCACTGGATCCTTATAAACATGTATGTAAGATGCGAATTAAATGATTTAAACATGGGGCAAAGAAATAATTTCAACAGTGTGGACAAAATATCCTAATTTAAAGCTTATAAAACATTAGCGGAATTCCCACCTTTGTACGATTCAGCTGAATTATGTATGTGATATTTTAGAATAGAGTCTTATCGACCGAACCATGGTAAAAGATATCGGCCTAAACGTCAAAATGGCAATCATGTGATGAAAACCCATAGGAATCAATCGGCATTAATATTGCATGATAAATGGTTATAAGGATTGTAATCGATACATAAAGAAAGAATAAGCTTACAGTAAGTGCTGCAAGCAACACACGTCCCCTGCCGTTAATTACATTTTCAAATCTATGGCAAATATTTATTGTTGTTTATTCATGCTATCAGTGTATGACATTTATACAGATTATGTTTATGTAATCTCAAGTTATCGTCCGGAAACCAAAATTTGTGAAACAATGTGTTTATAACAGTGACCTTTGTAGTTGAACTTTTGACCGCAAAGTCAATCCCAAACTGCATTTTGAGTTTGAACAAAGTCTGTTGATGTGTTCTCAAGTTATAATCCGGAATCTAAAATTTGTGAAAAAGTCTATTTTCAGTAATCGTGACCTTTGTACTCGACCTTTCGACCCCAAATTCAATACCAAATAGTATTTTTTTTCATATGCTAGCATTGTATGAAGATTGATCAAAATCTAACCATTTGTTCTAAGTTATTATCTAGAAACCATATCCGGATCCGGACAGACTAATAGACGGATACAAACACAATCATCCCCTCCGGTTTCATCGGAATAATAACTGGATAGTATATCTTACAATAAAAACATGGTTCAAAAAAGTAATACCGACGGCTGTATTCCAGATATTAATGGCTCCTTATCAATATGTCTGTAGGATACGAATAGTAGTTGTAGTTAGGGCAAAGACGTAACTCTGTAGACAAAATATGGAAATAGTTACAATACACATTAGTTTAATCGGAGAGAGGCTTTGCTTGCACCACCCGGAAATAAATTTAAACTGGAAGGGGAGCGACCATTATTCTTAAATATTTTATTATGCATTATGAGAAGATATTCAGTTCACTTTCAGAAAGAATAGGGTCGCAAATTCACTCAGCAATTCTACTTTGAAAGGATAATTTACTTTGATAAAATATAATTTGATGTAAATGATTTCTCCCTATCTGATACGGATACGTATACGGATTCGGATCCGTGCTTAATGCTTACTCTGTAGTGTTCTGCTAGCACACATTCAAAATCAGACGTTGTTATATCATAATTCCTGGACAAAATGTGATTACGCCAGGAAACACTAGAAGACATTACTTTTAGATTCACACAACTTATTCACATAAACATCCATGTAGAATAATAACAATAAATCCATTTGGAACACACACATTTCTAATTTTTTTCAAATAACCTCAGAGCTATTTTAAATACCCATGATAATGAAGTCCCAAAGTCACAAACACACCATGTGTAGTACAAATGGCTACCCGTACAATACAGCTTCGTGACGTCACATCATCAACACAATTACTATTTTCTCGGTACAGTTTTAACATATTATTTAGAAACTAGGCTGGGTTTACCTTTAAAGATTCAAACAACGATCCTTAACATAAAATATTTGCATTATCGGTTACGTCATCACTCCTTTGTGTTGAGGCCTCGTAAACGAAGCGTAGTAGAGGTTTGATACGGTGGTTCCCCATGGTACAATTTGTAGTTCATACAAGTATCTGTCAGCCCTTACACGGTGGCTACATTCACACAAAATATGACATTTTTACGGGATTCAGTGATTTTCTTTTCTCTCTTTCGTCTTTCAGGCATCTTTTGTCTTCTGATCTGATACACATTATGCAGCAGCAAGTATTTGAGTGAGCTACCATCTCTTAGAAATTATCTGCCGTCGTCCAACCTCCCGTCTTTATTTACTGAATCCTTGTTGGAATGTGCTACTTACAGCCAGGCGATAGACGGTAGTTTGGCCATAGCTTTTACATCTGCCACGAATATGTGTAAACCACTGGGTAATCTAGGCCCGAGTCAGTATGTGGAGTCAACAGTCTGTTATCAGGGTACGTAACTATACTCATGAATGCAATCTACTTTCTCATTTGTTAATTTATTGTTTACATGAAAGGTCACACCGGCCACGGCCACACTATAGTTGCTGTGAATGATTTTCACGTTTGATCAGCGACCTAATAATCCCAAGCAACGTACTGCTGGGAAAAACCTTCCAAGTGGAATTCAAATTCTGGACTCCTTTCTCGATCCCTCCCGACACGGATCTTCTCTCCTGACTAGGATTTTTCTTCCTTCATGACACAATTCTTTCCTCTTCAGTCGCTTTTCCCGTCCTGACTCACTTCTTTCCTTACTCGGTTATTCGTTCCTGACAATGTTCCTCACTCCTGACTCGCTTCTTCCTTCCTGACTCGCTTCTTCCCTCCTGACCCGATGCCTTCCTGACTCGGTTCTTCCTTCCTGACTCGGTTCTTCCCTCCTGACTCGATGCCCTCCTGACTCGCCTCTTCCTTCCTGACTCGCTTATTCCTTCCTGAATCGGTTCTTCCTTCCTGACTCGGTTCTTCCCTCCTGACTCGGTTCTTCCCTCCTGACTCGATGCCCTCCTGACTCGCTCCTTCCTTCCTGACTCGGTTCTTCCCTCCTGACTCGTTGCCCTTCTGACTCGTTGCCCTCCTTACTCGCTTGTTCCTTCCTGACTCGTTTATTCCTTCCTGACTCGGTTCTTCCTTCCTGACTCGGTCCTTACCTCCTGACTCGATGCCCTCCTGACTCGATTCTTCCTTCCTGACTCGGTTCTTACCTTCTGACTCGATGCCCTCCTGACTCGATTCTTCGTTCCTGACTTGGTTCTTACCTCCTGACTCGATGTCCTCCTGACTCGATTCTTCGTTCCTGACTCGGTTCTTACCTCCTGATTCGATGCCCTCCTGACTCGATTCTTCCTTCCTGACTCGGTTCTTCCCTCCTGTCGCGATGCCCTCCTGACTCGATTCTTCCTTCCTGACCCGGTTCTTCCCTCCTGACTCGATGCCCTCCTGACTCGATTCTTCCTTCCTGACTCGGTTATGGTAGCCAGTAAAATGTGTCTGATTTTCTCTTCAATTTGTTTTGAATAGAAATGAAATGCCCCACAGGGTGGATAGCCTATGGTGCCAGTTGTTACTGGGTTTCTAACTTCGACGATAGCTGGATGGAAGGCCAGGTAAGTATATTTCAACATTGGTGAAACACCCTACGAGGTCGTGATTTAAGCACCAAGCAAATAATAATATATCTTTATGCTGAAAAGTTTTACACAATTGCAAAATATTGTCATTTAATAACATATTAGTTTTTGTAGGTGTTCTGTGAAGGCAATAGCTCCAACTTTGCTGTTGTGGAAACGGAAAGAGAAAATACCTTCCTACGGAATTACCTATCAATAAACGGTAATAACGACAGTACATGTGTGGTCTGAGCTTCTTATTGCTCCCAGATATGTAATGTTTTCAAATTTGTATTCGGTGATTAAATTGTTCAATTTCATATATCGAGTACATATCTGAAACACTTGTTGTAATAGTTGTGTATAATTAAAACCGCATTTTTTTTTTTTTTTTTTTTTTTTTTTTTGGTAATTGTTTTGGTAACCATCCTAAACATACATAAATCATACACAGGCATAATGTCTTCAGGTAAATTCAGGTCAATTTCAGGTGAAATTTTTCAGGTCAAATTTTCCTGAAAAGAGCAAAATAGTCAATTCAGGGTCAAAATTTTAACCTGAAATTGACATGAAATTCACATAAAAGACCTGAAATTGACCTGAATTTTACATGAAGAATTTGTTCTTAAATTGAACTGAAAAAATCTTCATGTGAATTCAGGTGAAAATTCTCATATGGAACAGTCACCGCCATCACAATTTTGCTGATACTAGGCTATGTATTGTTTAAAATTGATTCTCAACTTGTAAATGTTCCATTATTGCATTGACGTATCCAGTTAATATAACACCATATTGACCTCAACAAGGGTCCATAATTGATATATATCTGTTATGTTAAAACATAATTGTGTTTGCAGTAAAATGAAATACCATTACGTTGTTGACAGCACCCATACCCAACGCCTGTTACTGGTTGGATGGGACCGATATGCACGACGAGGGCAATGGATATGGGCTACTTCCAATACACCAATATCCTATAGGCCCTGGTCTCCCGGTGCGCCTGACAGTTATCTCAACAATGAGGACTGCTTAGCGTTATCAGGATATGCTTATTTTCGTTGGAATGATGGAAACTGTGGGGGAAATTGTTATTTCATTTGTGAAAAAATCTACGTATCCATTTACATACTTATATTTACATATGCCCCTATATAGTCAACGGGAGGGGAGTTGCGTTCAAATTAGCGTAAACGCAACGACGTATGAATACAAACCCAGAGTAGGATCGGACTACTTCTAGCTCTCGCTTCGGTAAATTTGCGTCATATGATAATCAAAATAAGCTTCATTTTTCCTTTTCACATATGACAGATTTGCTTTGAATTAATAATAAACCAAAAAAACTATTTCGTTCTTCTATTTGTCTCAAGACTGATCCTTAGGCGGCACAGACAATATTATGCTCGTCGGTACTCGGTTGACAGTAGTAGGTAGTGTAAACAAAGTTTCTTCGTTGTCGGATTTCAAAATAACAATTAAGAGTTGTTATTAAATCCAATTAAATATGTATTTGACATCAAAATCAGAATCGCTGTTCGGGGCTACAACCGGGGGCTTTCCTCAGGAATGTTCGGGGAATTCCAAAATTACGTCAGTCACACACCATGCAAACAAATGTCTATCATCCGTACAATAAAATAAAAGTCATAACTATGAAGAATTTAGATTATATCGCGTTCGTAAACCGATACATACATGACACACTCAGCAGCTCAACGGTCATACCATTAACAGGCTATGTCACAGTACTTTCCTCGGTTGAAAATCAAATATGGCGGCTCGCTCCACTTCTGACCGCGTCACTACCCTGACAACGATACATACCGGTAGTCGTTCCGCCCCAGTTATCTCAATTTTTATTCGAAATGGACATTATTGATATATGATCAAATTGAAAAAAAAAACATATTTTAAAAAATAATTGAAAGGTGTCATTGTTATATTTCAAATCAAACTGCAGCTATAACATTCAACAATCGGAACTATATCTTCGGTCATCCTGACTACCGCAGTTACCTAGCTTAGCAACCAACATCATTTTAAATTTGACCACGAACATGTAAAAAAAAAAGACTAATTTATGTAAATATATAGATTGAACAGTGTTTTGATTGCGTTAAAGGTGGTATGAACGCAATGGGATACAGACATATTCTACATGTAGCGCTAACGCTACAAATGTCGAAAAAATCGACAAATGTGTAACATATACCTACAACTATTTATTTTGCATGTACTCCATTCCGCGATACTCCAGGGGTTACAATCACCTACGTTATTATATATCCATTTCTGGACAATCTAATAGTAAAAATGGAGGCATGAAGAAAAAAGCTTCCTTTAATGATTACAGAGGAGCGACGACCAATTTCAAAGCCACACAATCAACATCAGTTATACATAATTTGTACATCAAAGGACCATATAACCTTTATGTTCTGTTGTTTCAGTTTTACTATGCCATGTTCTAGGGTTGGATATCACGTCAGTGATAGTAACCCCTGGTGTATGGAGTGTGGGATATGATATTCTAATGATTTTATTTATTTTGCAAGTACTCTACTCCTGAATACAGACTCTAAACAGGGACAGTACGTGGTTTCAAGACGAGCTATAGAAACGGAGCTTTTTTACTTACCAAGTAAACGGAATTTCAAGATCATTTTTACAATACATATATATATACATATTTTTTATAGTTATTATTACTAGCACGGCATAAAAGCATGTCAATTACACTAACGGGCCATTTACAGCTACCGTATATTTACCATATAAATCTTAAGAAGAACCGAATTGTTTTCTCAAATTTCGTAATCTTTTGTAGGTTTCTCTTGGGTATACCCGCGTGCTATTGCATTTTGTGACACACAAAACAGCTTTCGAACCCTTGAAGATCTCCCTCCTCAGAATATACAGATCTGTCACGAACGTCGGATTAGCAGATCATGTATCCATTATACACTTACATTATCAAATCATTCATACATGTTTTATTGAACTTGCTAAATTCTTCAATAAATACATTTTTATTGTATTGTTTTCTTGACTTTTTTTTATCTTTCGAATTCGCTCTTGCAATGACTGAGAAAGAAAACGTCGGAGGGCACTTACAAACTTTCACCAAGGACAGAAAATCTGGTTCCCAGATTATAATTACTTTCCGAATGTACCAGATTTTGAGTTACCTCCCTTTATATCCTTTACGAGTGACATTCTATTTATCTGTCACTCAATTAAAATTGTATCCATATCGACTATATACTACAATTGGGTAACAGTTTATTGCTTAAATATTAGAAATATTGGAAATTGAAATTAAATATTAGTTTAATATATCATGACGGGACCTTATGTTTATAGGTATCTAGGCATGTTAAATAAAAACAAAAACATCGATTTATTAAAAAAAAATGAAAAATAAATTGTAAAGTTTTACGAACAGGTTTGGAATGGTTTATGACATTTACGCCTTATCAACAAACAGTATATTATGCACGGCCTCGCGTGTGCGCTGTGTATTCCGTGCATGCTCGTGTTGTATCTTCTTGTAAAGCGAAATTCGTGCAGTTTTTATAGCGCTATGTCGACACTGAAGCATGCAGCCGAAGACACCAAGCAACATACGTTCTCCACCCGGTTACAGGTCAGTGACAAATCACTATAACATAATCATGTATACGTAATCACTACACGCCCATAATACGTATATCGGCCAATGGTATGAATATGGAATAAGCTCGTGACGTGTTTTCATACGTTTTTACAATAAAAATCACGTGTTTTGTACCATTATACAACACAAAGAACACAGACAACAGCATAGGCCTAGCCGACAATCCTACCGTACAAATACTATTACCAGCCCCCATTCCCATATCTAATTGCCTAAGAAATGTCCCATCCTAGTCTGCTTAACCTGACTATATTATAAGGTGTTTTTTATTTCTTTTTTTTTATTATTTGCCTAACATATATATAATGTATAAGGCAAAATATAAATAAATAAATAAATAAATAAATAAATAAATAAATAAATGAAGCCTAATGGTATTGGCAAGTCCGCTTAACTTGCCTATATCATTGGTCTTTTTTATTTTATTTTTTTTTATGTTTTATTTATTTTTTTTTTTTTTTTTTTTGCCTAATATATGTATTAGGCAAAAAAACTTATAATATAGGCAGGTTTAGCGGACTAGGATGGGTTTAGTGCTAGACTAGTCCCATCTATACCCCTTCCTAAATTATTTAATCTACCAATTTTTACATAATAGAAGAGATATAGTAGCACACGTGTACAGGCATTTAATCCGTCAGAAATCCAAGTATACAATCCCTCCCATGAATTTATCCAATACCGGAGACTAGACAGCCAATCACGACAGAGGAAACACAAACACATACATTTACTGTATGGCAAAACTCATTAGGAATAAATGTCATACATGTACAAAATGTCACAGGACCAGTATGCAATACACATTGGAAAACTATCTTAAGTAACTTGTTAGCTTGCCCTGTCCATATCATGTATACATGTACATCAATATTTACATCCCCTGCTACACTTACATAAAGACATAACGTGACGTTGTTTTACCTCTAAAGTCGGAAACCTCTTTGATTTTTTGTAGTAAAACAAGTCACGTGCTTATATTCCTCATTCTTGCCATTGGCCGAAATATAGAAATGAATTATGGGTAAATCGTAATCACGTGATTGTGTGTTTACTTCCAAATATAGTGATATTTTGCTTGCCATTTTGCGGAAAAAATGATTTATTTGAAAATATTTATAGACTCCAAATGTTATTAATATTGTATGCATATCATTTTGACTTGCACATATGTACTGTTTTACTATAAATAATGGTCCAAAATGAGTTATAAAACTACTATTTGCACTTTTATCTATAAATGATATTATGGGAATTGACTTACTCAATCGGTCTAACCGCCTAATCTAGAATCAGCGAAGATCGGCTACCTCCGGCTAAATTCGTAAAATTCTGATGATTTTTTTTTTTAGTTTTTGCTTTCAGATAGATAAAAAATATCATATCTCCATCAAAAGGCCAAATTACAGTATATATGCTAAATACATGTAACAGATCAGAAAAATCACTATATTTGGAAGTAAAAACACAATCACGTGATCATTACTTACCCATGAGCCACAGCTATTTTTCGGCCAATGGCATGAATGAGGTATAACCACGTGGTATGTATAACAATGTTTTTTACTACAAACAAAAGTCCGTGTTTTGTTCCATTTCCAAAGTTGGGAAACAAATTGAATTTCAAAAATATGTGTTTACATCTATCTTTTCGCGTTTGATATATAAAGGCATAACATTTTTTCTTACGGTCTTAATGGCCATGTACAATTAATTATTGGTTCAATCGTTTGGGATAAAAATCCTCCCGGAACGTGGTTTTACCTCCAAAAGTCTGGAACCACATGGAATTTCATAAATAAATATTTACATCTATTTTTTGTAGTAAAATCGTGATAAAAAAAACAAGTGACGTGCTGTAACCCATACCAATCACAGGGGACTGAAACATGTTTGTATCATGTATAACTTATACCCATCACAGGGGACTGTAGCATGTAAACTTGTCTCCTTTATAACCCATACCAATCACAGGGGACTGTAGCATGTTTGTCTCCTATATAACTCATACCAATCACGGGACTGTGATGTACATATTCGCCTCGACTGAAACTATAATAGGAGAATGGATATTTCCTATTTTTAATAATCCATCCTCAATACTCCAGGGGTTCTGATCACTTACTTTCTCTACACCACTGGACTATCTCAAGGCAAAACTGAAGGCATCTCAGGGGAACAAATCTGAACCAATCACATGTCTGCAAAGATTTCCTTTGAAGCCTACAGAGAGAAAGACGCCCAACTTCAAAGCCACGCAGTCAACAACAGTGTACCGTTTTACTGCTCATTTGATGTACATCAAAGGACTAATTTACCTGTTCTGTTATTTTGCCTCCAGTTTTACTATTAGGCTGTCCAGGGGTGGATATAACGTCAGTGATAGTAACCCCAGGAATATTGATAATGATCAATGAACTATTGCTTGTAATTGTATGAGACACCGTGAGACAGGGGGAGATAACTCGTGCGACCTTACCCTTCATCGCGGCATGAAAACCTCTCAAACACTATTACATGAAAATACCATGTGCATGATATTAAAACAATAACACTAGTCTTCATTTTTAAGTCGATAACACTAATTGAATCAATCAGAGACTCGCCTTCGAAGTGGTCGACATAAAAATATACAATATTTACAACATGAAATACATTACAGACAACAGGAGCGTAGGAAGCGGGGGGCAATTGCCCCACCTCCCCCGTTCGCCAGGACTGGGGGAGGCAAACATGTCCTTTTGCCCCCCCCCCCATTTTCGCCGGGTGAAATGTCCTAAAAATGCACATTTGAAAGAAAAAAGGACCATCATGCACATTTTTGAAAAATTTTCCACTGCGCGGCGCATTTCCTAAAACGTTTAAGCACGCTATGTTGAAACCTTTAATAATGGAAAGTCGATACACACGAACTAGACTAAAAATGTCCATTAAGGGATTCAGGGATTCGTAAAACTTATCTCTCCAAGTCTAAATCGTAATTTTTTCCCGGGGAGACCCCATATCCTCCAAAGACCAAAATCTCGCGCCTTTGTAGCTCGCAAACTCAACAAAATGCATTGTAAACTCATCTCGCTATTATTAATCGTACAATTTTTTTCCCCGGGAGACCCTCGGATCCCCCATACACCAAAATCTCGCGCCTTAGGCGCTTGCAAAATCATCAAAATACATCGTAAAAAGATTTGCGTATTCATTACATTACATTGACTTCCTGTGTGTGACGCCACTGTCTTTAGATGTGTACAAGGATTATACGTAATCCCCCCCTCACCCCAATTACATTTCATCTTCCTACGCCACTGGACAATACATATTACAGCGTTACTATTTTTTAACATTAACCATAGAGCTTGGTCGTTTTCGATTATACGGTTTGACTGGTTGGACGTAGTTGTTCGTTTATGAATCAAAAACGGGCCTGGAGATTTTATATATGGTTTTCAGACGAGGCCTGTATAAAAAAAACTGCAGGTCTGTCAGGATTAATGCATGAAATGATGACGTAACAAAAGGTCGAACCGGTTGTTCTAAATAAACGAAAATGGCCCTAGATCGCATAATTTACATAAGAGCCATTCAATACATAAATAATTAAGAGACGGTAGATATAGACTTTACTTTTTATCCGAATGCTATATACGGTAAAAGATATACACATATATACATGTACATATGAAAATTATTAATAATCTATTTCAATTATATAAATTAGAAATATATTTTTCATAGATTTTTTATATTTAGAGTATGTCTTGTAACAAGCACTAACATACTTAAAATATCTATGTTTTCGGCAATTTACTTAAAATATATTAGTAAGGGAAATTCGTTTCTATCGCATTATCAAATAGTCGCAGTATCCTATCGATGCGCTTTATGAAATTTAAAAGCATGTGTTAACCGTCAACGAAGTATGGCACTATTAATGCTGTCCTATATGAAATGAACAAAAGAGTGATATACATACAAGTATGTGTATATATATATAAATGTAGCACGTAAAAGGTTCCGGGTAGGGTGTGGCCGTATATGACTTCGTCTTGGCTTTACTGAGGGTGGGGGTGACCCTGGCTTTGTTGCGTTGGGGATGATCCTGGGTTTACTGGGGATAGGGGTGACCCTGAGTTTACTGGGGGTAAGGGTGATCCTGGGTTTACTGGGGGTAGGGGTGATCCTGGGTTTACTGGGGGTAGGGGTGATCCTGGGTTTACTGGGGGTAGGGGTGATCCTGGGTTTACTGGGGGTGGGGGTGACCCTAGGTTTACAGAGGGTGGGGATGATCCTGAGTTTACTGAGGATGGGTGTGATCCTGGGTGATGAACAGAACACACCAATCGATGTATCCTTGACAAGTCCTGCTGGAAGCATTGTGCTATGTGTGATAATGATGCGTGTTTTGGGAGACTGCGGTACGTTTGGTAACATTTGTCCTTCGTATATTGCTATCTCCCTGAACACGCTGTCTAAAACATAAAGCAGTACTTCCTTTTTCCGTTATGGTAAATGTTGAGCAGGAGGAGAAACTACCATTTTATAATCATGATAGGCTCGACTAGTACGACTAACGCGCACCGTTGGTTACGTAAGAACACCCAATGTATGTTACACACCAATGCATGTAAAAATATGACAACCAATGCCTGAATAAAACAAACTCAGTTCCGTATGAAGAACAAATTAGAAAATATTCTGTGGTAATAGCATGGTGAGGTAATGTCCTATCTGTGCTGAACTAGATTATAAACTACATGATACAAGTTCTGTTGCCTAACAATTTCTTCATTAGTATTTGTATATACAATGAACAGAGATTCTTATATATATTATAGTTTATAAGATATAAATATATAAAATTACTGTTTGTTAGAAATTAGAAATTCGCGCCAGGTTCCTCTGATCAAATATATTATATATTAGCCTGATAGTCCGGATTATATTTTCCGGCTTTCGTTTCCAGGACTACAAATTCAAGCGGCCGAATCGTGATCACTGAAACGTTTTAAAAATGACTAGGGCCGAAATGGCCTCGAACAAGATGTTTTACTTTATTCTGCTGTCCGCTATTTGCTTGGTAAGATACTGAAATGGTTTAAGTTACTTTTTATTGTTTTGCATTTGCCGTTGAAGTGACTCTTTTATACCCTATATCGTACATTTTTCATTGGTTCTTTCGATTGACGTGACAACAAAAACCTTGACAGTTGTCACAGAAATGTTTACTTTCACTTTTAGACGTTCAGTGAGAATACGGGAATTTTCGTACCGGAGAATTTTCGTACCGGGAATTTTCGTACCGGAGAATTTTCGTACCGGGGAAATTTCGTACCGCAAAACTATTGATATACTTACATGATATAATGTTGTGTTATTAATGCTGTGGATGTATTGAGTTACTCTATGAATTACAATGGACGATTTCTTTTGCGTACAGTATTAAGCTTTTCAGACATCGCGGCAGTCAGTGCTTGGTAGTAACATATATTACATGACGTATCTAACAGTACTTAGTTTGACACAAATTCAAGTCGTAGATTATCTGCTGAACCAAGTAGAATATTTCTCTGGGTATGTTAGTAGCTTTCGGTAGTTTTAGGCAGCTTTCGGCGATATGTTTTAGGTAGCCTTCTAACGGGTAATTAGTAGCTTCGGTATGTTTAGTACTTGTATGTTTCGGTATCTTTAGGTAGTTCTCTGGGTATATCATAGGCAGCTTCGGTACCTGTTAGGCACATCATGCCCACTAGCACATATTAGGTATTACCTAAAACTGTGCCAAAATAAAACATAACAAAAATGTACCCTATATTACTAATATAAAACTCCTCATCATTCTCCCTCTTTTTCTTTCTTTACCAATTAAAAGTACCTAAAAGGTTATACCTTAGTTACACCTTAAAAAATTACCTAAAAGGTACCTATTTTTCCCTGGTTTTACCAAATGCAGACATCTTGCATTTATAGGAATACGAGTGTCCCACTCAACCTGATTAATAAAAATTTTTGCCTAGCCAGTTGCAAATAAAGTGTGACGCTAAAGTTTTGGAATACAGGAGTCATTGATAGAACCTCGATGTTTCGCGATAAAGTTCAGAATATTGGGATAACACTGATGTTATAAGCTTTAAACTACGCTGTATCATCGCAGAATCCTAGCGATATTTCAGCTTGGTTGGTGGTAACGTTCGTCTGCAGCTGTGAGTT
>SAYR01060803.1:200356-241004 GCA_004382745.1 Argopecten irradians irradians | reverse complement strand
GATTTTCTGCGGTGAACCATGATTTAAAAATTCATACGAAATGCCATTATTTCTAGAAACATGATCTAAAGAAAAGGTAGTGAGTCAGCCCGGTTGAAGGAACCGCCTTGTATCATCTGTAATAATGAGCTGACACGTGGGTGAGAGCTCGCCAGCTCAATGATATAAATGGGGAGGGACCAACTAACACTCAGGCAGTCAATTTATACCTGAACTGCGATTGATAAAGGACGCACGTGACGGGAGCAGTCAGTATCAAACTGTGTTCTACAATGATCAACATTTAGTTGAATTTATAGTATTGCTTTAGGTATCGCTTGTTTCACAGTATCTCGCAATTGAAATATCGCCAGTAAATTATATTTTTTTCTAAAAGTGTAAATTGACGAATCCAGTTTATCTCAAATCTTCATTGTTCTCTTATTGAAACTCTTTCGAATAGTTCTTCTAGGAGTAAGATTTACAAAATAGAGCTTCGAAAGCAACCGGTTACCTCTAAGAAATAATTTGTGATACATGACATCATAATTTCAATATGAAGGTTTCGTTTTCAGGATTTACAACTGGTTTATTACATCCTCTTAATTAAAAATGAGATCTATCTTTTTTACAAGCAGTCCAAAAAGAAAATCAGTTTTAAAATGATTAAGTGTAATATTTATCACTACATTGTATTTTGATAAAAAAAATTACAGTTAAAGAATTGTGCCGCAATAATTTACTAATGAAGTCATTGTGTGATCTAAGTGTTTACATCCCATGCTGTTAAACGAAATACTTCAAATTAATTAAAAGTGTAAGTGCCTTAAGAATAAACGTCGAACATGTTCATAATAGAATTTTACAATAACTGTAACCGTAAAATATAGTCAAAGGTCAATTTTATTTAGGCATTAGCTAGGCGTGTATATTACCCCTATACTTGATTAGAGTGTGTGGAGTTTTTCAGTAAAACTAATAAGTAGTGAAAAAATAAAGATATGCGCATCACATTTTTCAAGAAAGCGTTGACAGATTAATTTCTATCATGATCGTATATTCTTTTACGGCAGTGTCACCGCCAGTTTCTTCCGAATTTATTAACATGTATAATGTTATTGATATAAATGAAAATGGCCAAGGCTGAAAAATAAAAATAAAGTTAAAATTTAAATAGTAAGCATGATTGAGTTATGTTGCCATAACTAAGGACGGCAAACATTCTTCAACAATTGTTATGCGGTACTGTAACATATGACAATTGCATAGACAAGATAGAAATATCTGTAAAGTTAGATATGACTTCTTTTAAACATTTTTTCTGATTAATGTGTGCTATTTGTAAGTATTTAAGAACTAACCTAATACCATTATATTATTCAAGTGAGAAATTGTATACATACGTGTATGTTGAGAAGGACAATTTGACAGTGACATGTTTCTCTCAAAAATCGTAAAGACCTACGTTTATATTATTTGCTTAACTTAACCAGGAAGCTATTTCTTTATCTGTCTAAATAGACTTATTATTGCCGAAATTGATGTTTCTTGTTTCGTGCATTAAATGATAAGAGATAAACATCAGGACGAAAATTGCTGCTATAGATTTTGACCCATGGTCATCTTTAGCATATGATAACATTTTCATCAGTTTCATTGTTCTTAATTACTTGTAACAATTAAACAAGCACCAATTAACCCCAAGGGCTCTAGATGACAAGAAATTACACTAACGACGCTGAACACGTGCACACAAGGTTAACAACACATGTACGTAGAGCACTATTTCGTACGAATAATGCTGTACAGGTTTCGATACCACGTTGAAGTTCAGTCAGGGAAGCTTCTATGCCGGATACCGTATCTGCTGATAAAGATGGAGCAATTCTCCGGAGATTCGTAATGGATGACCGAATAATGGCTGCAAGGTGTCGTCGGTCAGGGTTATCTTGATCAAGTTGCCTTGTCACTGTGATCACGTTCCTCGAAATCGCTTGCAAAACTGCGTCTGCATCCATATTGACTTAATTCAAAAATGGCGGAAGAGTTTCCGGATATCGTCTTCTGCGCATGCCCAGTCCATAGGACGATTCCATTTACAGCTAGTGGTCTGTCAACAAGTATGACGTCACATAATGACAAAAAAAATTGTTTAACCTTAAGGTCAAAAGTTTTGCAATTATGTAAAGATGTGTTTACTATATCTTAAGGTTAAAAAATCTGGACTTAATGTTAAATATTCGTTTTTGCCATTATGTTACCTATCCGATTTTTTGCCCTTAAGGTCAAATCTTTTGCCCTTAAGGGCAAATGTTTTTGCCATTATGTACAGTTTCGACGTTTTTGACCTTAAGGTAAAAAGATTTGACCTTAAGGGCAAATCTTTTGCCCTTAAGGTCAAAAGATTTGCCCTTAAGTATTATGTGTATTTTATGACAAAACGGCGTGCCATAGATATCAACCAAAGTAGATCTACGCGATCATACGATAAGTAGTTACATTGTATGTTTCCGCTATTATGATGACTTTGGGGCGTAATGATAGTTTTGGAGCGTTATGGTTTCAAATTTGGGGCGTAAAAGTATATAGATTTGGGGCGAAACGAATGAATTTTGGGGCGAAACGGTTTTGGGGCGGAACGTCTGTTATCTGAGAAAATCCCATTAGGGGTCATGTCCAGATGACCTTTGGAAATGGCCAATCAAATTGCTACTTGCTAAATTTTGACAGTGAATTTCTGGGGACGAAATAGTTCGAAAAAGCTGTCAAGCTTAATTGTATATGTATACTGGGACGAAATATCGTTTTCAATTGATGTGACAAGTGTAGAAAATGTATCTTATATTAAGACCACGTGGTATAAAGGTCATCTGGACGTGACCCATTACGGGATATTGTCAGATCCTTTATTTAACGGAGTGGTTATAAGGATCTGTATTTTAATCAGATTGACAGAACTGTTTTTTTTTTACCTTTATGGTATTTCCTTACCAGTTAGCTGTTGGTCTGTTGATATACTTGGCTATACAGAGCTAAGTGGTGTTGCTTGTTCAATCTCTAAATCTCTAAATCGGTCTTGTGTTTTTCAAAGCGTCCCTCTCACCCCCACTCGCTCTCACTCGGACGCTTGATCTCCATTAGCCTTACCGTAATTATACCACACTCTCCCCAATTTTCTTTTTGGGGGGGGGGGGGCAATAAGTTTGATCTGTGGTAAATATCTTGTTGACCAGAGAATGGATAACATACCCTGAATCTCCTGCGATGTCGCTAAGAGTGGGTCTGTTGTTGTCGCTCCCAATGTCATATGCGGAATCGCTAATGGTAGCTGGTATGCGATGTCGCTCCAGGTAAAATTGGCGCATTTGGTAGGGGAGCCCGAAATCGGTCTCACCCTAGCAGGTACCGAAAAATCGGACACCATTCCTTTCCGTTAACTCCATCAACTCCTCAACATTCATGTCTTCAAGGACATCTGCCACAGCCTGGGCTGTCCTGTTCAGGAAATGAGGGGCACTCCATTGATGTTGCTGGCATAGTGGAAAGTATGGTGCGTCTGTCTCAATCAGAAGGTTCTCCTTGGGAATCGATCGGAGTCCCTCTCTTTGCTCTTGACGAATTTCCTCGCACGGAAATCCCCAACATGCTTCCATGCCGTTCTCCGATTGTAGCATCCAAACTACCGAACCAGCCTCCGACATGATGGATACCTTCCGTATACCCAACTGTCCATTTGCAGGTTGTTGGTTATATACCTCCACAGTTACTGTGGTCCTGTCCTCCGTCCCTCCAGGGTCCCACTCTCTTCCATCAGTGTCCACCACTGAAATCGGCACAATGTCATCAACTATTGGTGTCACGTGTATAATTTCGTTAAACACCGTTGACCCACCTCGTAGTTTCACAGGTCCTATTTTGCGGCCTAGCATAACCATGTCCTTTCCTGCGGTCATGAACTTCATGTGACATAGCGTAGGTGGCTGAGGATCCAATGACTCATAAACTTGCTCGGAGATAATAGTTGACTCCGCTGCTGTATCCACAATTGCGTCAATTGTTCTGCTTACTAGTTGTACTGTAGTGTGATATAGCGCGTTTGACTTGACACGGTTAATTACAAGCGTCCCCACATCTTCATCACTCTCCTTATTTGTTGGTGAGTCTACCACTTCCCTTTCTTCCTGTTCATTACAGACAACCGAGCTGGTGGTAGAGCCCTCACTTGACCCTGTCTGTTCAATTTCAGATTCCTCCTGCTCAACGGTCAAAGAATGTGACACCTCGTAATCGGTTGTGTCAAGATTTTCTGAAATGGCCTTTATGTCTGTGGACATGTTGCCTACGCTTGGGTCGGTAATCCGGCCGCCGATACCAACCCTTTGTCGTTTAAATCTTCTTGTTCAAACTGCACTCTTCGTGATTCTTGCAAGGCTGGACAGTCCTTCTCAAAGTGTCCTGACTGGTGACAGTGGAAACATCCCTCCCTCTGTTGGGTCCGATCAGGCGATTGGCTTCGGCTTGGAGATCGTCTCCTGCTCCTCATCTCAGTGAGCAAATTAACCATCTTGGCAGACAATGCGTCCATCTTATACTCCACTCTCCCAAAGATCTCTGAAATTCCGCCTTTAAGGAATCCACCACACTTTCCAAATTATCCACCCTTTTTTCCATGCTGCTTCGTGCATCCCCTTTCTTAAGGATAGGAGGTAATATTGACCCCTGGCTTTCCCTTGGCTTCTTTTGCTTCACCTCCCTAACATATGTTGGAGCGCCTTCCTCTGCCTCATAGTCCAGCTCACTGTCCGGTTCACACCTGGCTTGGTATATTGACGGACTAATTGGATCCGCCTTAGACTTGGTGGTGTGCTTCCCTTTATTTGAACGTCGGATACACTGGAACCATTCTATTTCCTCCATTGCCGACTCTATACTATTATGCTTCTTCATGCATGTATGTTGTCCGGCCGCCTTGTCCGTACATCCCAGACAAAACTGCATTACAGCGGTTTTTCGAACCCATTTATCAGGCAGTCCCTTGTATGCTTTCACTGCCAAGGTCAGTACCCTATCCGCCCATTCTTGCAGAGGTTCACCCTCCTCCTGACATGCTGCGGAAAATTTCGCTTGCAATGTCTCAGGTAGTTCATCTACTTTGAACCGTCTATCAAACTCTGCCATTAGTTTACCATAGGGTATGTCCCCATTCATCTCCATCAGAAGGCTGTAATAGTCGCCAGCCTTACCACTCAAACTCCAGCAAAGTGCATGCTTCCTCTCCTCATCACTCCAATTGCAAGTATCTGCAAAGCTTGTGAATTTCTGGCGAAATAAAAGCCAACTGGAGCGTCCATCAAATTGGAGATTCTTCGGAAGTGTCAACGGTTTAAACCCCTGAGAGCGTACTGGCTTTCTCTCCTCTGCCCTCCTATGAACCTGCTTTCTTCGTGGTGTCATTCCTTGTTGTTGGTGTGAAGACGCATTATAGCTGTCCTCCTCCTCTTCCTCAGATTCATAACCGTATTCGGTTTGGCCCTTGCTGTCCTGCTCACAATCGTCATAATCGTCTTGTTGGTTATTCAACATGGATTTAAACCCAGGTGCAGATGTAGGCTGTTGACCCTTGTACCTTAAAAATTTCGAAACATCCTCCACAAATTGTTTCTGGTCTGTGGCTGGGGTGTCGGTATATTCTTTGAGCTTCCCAAAATGTCTATTTGGCGTAAAATCCACCAGGCCTAAAAAAGCTGCATCCACTCGTAGTCTCGGAATTGTGAAAATATTATCGAAAGTAATGTTTCCTATTGTTCTCCGAATTCCTTCCAACATTAGGTAGAGCTAGTAAATCTGTCGCCTTGCAGAAATTAATGCGAACTTTTGCCATGTTGTAATGTGTGTAAGAAACAAGATGAAACAATGAAAAGGAAATTTATTTCAAAGAGAATTGTACAATTTTTTTTTTTTTTTTTTAACAACGACAATGTTAATAAGACTTCTAACAGATAGCGATGTCGCTTATCAGTCACATTACAGTCTATCAATGATTCTCTTTTTTTTTTTTTTCAATATATTAACCAATAGCGATGTCGCTTATCAGTCACATTACAGTCTATCAATGATTTGCTATAAGATGTTAACAGACAGCGATGTCGCTTATCCGTAAAGTACTGCTTATCAATGAAATTCTATAATTTGCTAACCAATAGCGCTTTCGCTTATTAGTCAACTTGGAATGTAGTTGATAAAATAATAATTTTGGGGTTCCTGAAATAATTCTGTGTATAATATAATATTGCTTGTATCAACACATCAGATTTCAGATGCTCTGTCCATAGCAAGGTGTAGTAATCAACAGGTAGAAATATGATATATAACTGATGGGTGGAAATAGTATACAAATCAAAAGTATTACAACATATCACACAATAACAAATATTAACAAATGCTGAAGGTTTGTGATGAAATTCTTCTGAAAATTATTTAATGAAATTAACGCAGATATAATATTTGTTTTGAACTTGTAACCACACTATGTTATCACAGTGTGCTGGAACGTTTTGGTCGAAAATCGATTCCAAAACAATAGCCAAGTTTTGTTACACGGTTTGTTTACACCGGAAGTTCAATGACAATGACGTCACCGCCCGTGCTGTCAAGTGACAGTATGGCGGGAAAACTCCAAGCCAAAAATTGTTGAGCAAATTTCACGTTATCGCTTAAATTTGCAAAAATCGATTTGTTAAAATATCAAACAAATTTGTTGAAGAAAGAAAATTCCGATCTTTCTGATATTGATAACCAGGAACATATATTATCCCCATATACGTAATCTGGTACAACGACACGATATCGTTTCAAAGGGATATAGGCGAGGTGTTTTTAGTCCAAACATTTCCTCTGAGTATCCCTCTGGTCGCCCCGTTCCAAAACAATAAACCTCGTCGCCAATATGGTATTTTCTTACCAGTTAGCTGTTGGTCTGTTGATATACTTGGCTATACAGAGCTAAGTGGTGTTGCTTGTTCAATCTCTAAATCGGTCTTCAGTTTCAAAAGCGTCCCTCTCCCCCCCACTCGCTCTCACTCGGACGCTTGATCTCCATTGGCCTTGCCATAATTATACCACAGTAGCAACAGAACATGTATTAATGAACAAATTGTAGGCAACAGAACATGTATCATGTAGTTTATAATCTAGTTCAGTACCGATAGGACACTACCTCACCATGATATTACCACAGAATATTTTCTAATTTGTTCTTCATACGGACCTGAGGTTGTTTTATTCAAGCATTGGTTGTCATATTTTTACATGCATTGGTGTGTAACATACATTTGGTGTTCTACATGTATACTTCTTACTGACCCTCTATGCCTTGATAGGGGGTCAGTAACAACGACTATATAACGAATTTATCGCATCGAGGACAATTTATTTGTTTGATTAATTCTTTGTTTCCTATTTGTTTGGTCCAGAATATGAAATCAAACTTAAATCATACTGGCGAATGATAACAAACAATCGACACTTTTAAAACACTTGGCCTACTTCAGTAGGCTATATATTTATTTATTTCAAGAATTTTCAAATACACTGTATAAGGAACCTGCAGAATAATACTGAATAATTCATAAATCAACAATAATTTCGACATTTCTATGTACACAGAAGGCCTACCTCAATACGACACCAGATCGTCTGTAGACATAAACATCCATCTAACATTTTAAGCACTATATATCTCCTTCATCATCGGTGCATTCTCTCTGATATAATCACTGAAAAGTTATGCCGATAAATTGATTGTAGAGTGAGGATTGATATGATCTAGAGGTACGAACACCTCCATTTGTTTATAATCACAGTCTAGAAAACAATTAAATTGTTACGTTTGACTTTCGCCGCGTCATCAACTTTCAAACTGGCGTAGGGGAAGCAACTCGTATTTAAAAAAATGCATTTCATTAATTTGGAGTATTAAAATGATTAAAAAAATTTTTACACAAAAAATAACAAGTGATATATAGCTTTACGGTAATGAAGTGGTATGTTTAGTTGTAGAGAATGTGTTTAAATTTTGAAGCGAGGGCAACAGCTGCCATATTGTACCATAATAAAATTTACTGACCCCCTATAAAGTGTTAGAGGGTCACCACGTGACGGCTTTCCGCCAATCATTTGGGGACACTTCTGTCCGAGGTGCGATAAAATGGAATATTAGGTAAATCTATTTGAGAATGCAGCAGTTATACATGGTAGTTGATCATGCTCGGTGATTTGTTTGTGTTTGTTAACTTATATTGAATTCAAGATGTTGGGTACACTCCCGCATATCATCTGTAGTAATGAGCCCAGCATTAGGTCCAAGATCTAGAGTAATAGTCATTTTACACCAATTGAGATTTTTATCAGTGATGGTGCCATCAAGGATTCATAAAAAAGAAGGATTTGTTACTTTCTCTTTACACAATTAAACTCAAGATGTCTATGAACCAGGAATAAAAACCATTTTTCCTAACAAATACTTTGCATTTAGTTTGTTATGACGTTACACATTATTGTGGATATTTTATAGAAAGCTTGCACTGTATTCCTTTCTGCTTCAACAGTAGCTATACATACACATATGTGTGGATCGCCATCCCCGTTACTTTAGAGGTTCCAATCACTTACAATCTCTACACCCCTGGACTATCTCATAGTAAAACTGAAGGCAGCTAAGATAAAAAAATCTGAACCAATCATATAGTCTAGCAAAAATTTACTTTGGTGACTACAGAAAAAGCAAAGCCCAACTTCAAAGCCACACAGTCCACAACAGTGTACAGTTATACAGCTCTTTTGATGTTCATTAAAGAACTACATTACCTGTTCTGTTGCCTTCAGATTTATTATGTGATAGTCCAGGAGTGTAGAGATCGTAAGTACAGAACTCCTTGGGTATCGAGGATGGTAGATCGCAGACTGCACTCAATCCTTGTGAGGCTGACACTAATATATGTATTGTTCTAACCAGCCATAGAAAATAAATTGTAATTTGTGATTTTGATTTGTGAGTGTTTCATATTGATTTGATTTGTACAGTGTTCAGCTGACCTTGGAGTTGTGTATGTGAGGCCAACCGGTTCAGGAGAGGAATGGCAGGAACATTACTGTATCAACTACAACCCACAGTTCCACAAGTTACCTCACGACAGGGAACAAGCGGTAAATAGTCTGAATGTTTGTTAAGTTTGGGTTAGCTCCCCTTAGCATCCAAACTAATTTTTAAGTTGACAATATAATTTCAAAATCTAATTGTTTTTAAAATTTTAGGTTTTCAAAAATTACATTGGTTACCAAAGGAGTAGATATGATAGGACCAGTATTTGGCCTTAATTTTTCAGGCCGAAAAATATTAACTGTGATCCCCATCAATTTCATATCAATAAATACTCTCATACTTGCCATTCATCAAAACATAATTTTTTATAACCATGTACACGATGTGTCCCATCTATGACGTCATCAAATTGATGATTTTCCTCTTCTCGCCAAATTTTGCTAGAAATTCATCATCTTTAGGTTAGAAAAGGCTTGAAATGGATTTGACCGCCACCTTGGAGCAACTTTATATTTTGCATGGATATGCGTAAATACACAATACACAACGTGTGAAAATCTCTTTCTGCTCCACGAAGGTGGCCACATTCATTTTTAGAGAAAACCACTCAAAAAGTATGATTTTTGTTGAAAAATGGCGGGAAACTGCATGTTGATGACGTCATAGTGAACATAATTGGCACATGCGGGATATTTTCGAGATGTAATGTGTTAGCAAATGTATTCAGCTGTTATATGACTAAATAATTTGTTTTTAGCTCACCTGGCCCGAAGGGCCGGTGAGCTTATGTCATGGCGCGGCGTCCGTCGTCCGTCGTCCGTCCGTCGTCCGTCCGTCCGTCGTCGCGTCCGTCCGTCTGTCCGTCAACATTTCCTTTAAATCGCTACTAGTCATAGAGTTCTACATGGATTGTAACCAAATTTGGCCACAAACATCCTTGGGGGAGGGGGAACAGAACTTGTATAAATTTTGGCTCTGACACCCCGGGGGCAGGGGGGCGGGGGCCAATAGGGGAATTATAGGTAAATCCTTTAAATCGCTACTTGTCATAGAGTTCTACATGGATTGTAACAAATTTGGGCCACAAACATCCTTGGGGAAGGGAACAGAACTTGTATAAATTTTTGGCTCTGACACCCCGGGGCAGGAGGGGCGGGGCCCAAATAGGGGAAATATAGGTAAATCCTTTAAATCGCTTTTGTCAATAGAGTTCTGAATGGAATGTAACAAAATTTGGCCACAAACATCCTTGGGGGAAGGGGAACAAAGAACTTGTATAAATTTTGGCTCTGACCCCCTGGGGGCAGGAGGGGCGGGGCCCAATAGGGGAAATAGAGGTAAATCCTTTAAATCGCTACTTGTCATAGAGTTCTACATGGATTGTAACCAAAATTTGGCCACAAAACATCCTTGGGGGAAGGGGAAACAGAACTTGTATAAATTTTGGCTCTGACCCCCGGGGGCAGGAGGGGCGGGGCCCAATAGGGGAATAGAGGTAAATCCTTTAAATCGCTACTTGTCATAGAGTTCTACATGGATTGTTAACCAATTTGGCCACAAACATCCTTGGGGGAAGGGGAACAGAACTTGTATATATATATTTGCTCTGACCCCCCGGGGGCAGGAGGGGCGGGGCCCAATAGGGGAAATATAGGTAATCCCTTTAAATCGCTACTTGTCATAGAGTCTGAATGGAATGTAACAAATTTGGCCACAATACATCCTTTGTGGAAGGGGAACAGAACTTGTATAAATTTTGGCTCTGACCCCCCGGGGGCAGGAGGGGCGGGGCCCAATAGGGGAAATAGAGGTAAATCCTTTAAATCGCTACTAGTCATAGAGTTCTGCATGGATTGTAACCATATTTGGCCACAAACATCCTTTGTGGAAGGGGAACAGAACTTGTATAAATTTTGGCTCTGACCCCCAGAGGGCAGAAGGGGTGGGGCCCAATAGGGGATTTAGAGGTTAATATTAAAATTCCTTTAGAAAAGAAACAATGAACCTGTATTCAGAAAATTATTTGGCATTACAAACCAGGTGAGCGATACAGGCCCTCTGGGCCTCTTGTTTACTGGATAATTAATTTTGAGGCCATATACAAGTCTTAACGTACCTTCTCCTTTGGGTAAGCTCCCCGTAGCAATCAAACTAATATTTAGGTTAAAGATGTTCCACCGCCGACAGACCATAAATGATGCATGCTCATCATTTGAACAACAATTGATGTTTAATCGTGTATATATATGTCTAATTAACACAACAATGATATGAAATAATTGATTTTGCTTTTGGTGCATGCGCAGTCAGAGCTTCATTTTATATAGAACATAATGCCATGGAATTTTTTCGGGATGCAATTAATTATTTGTAATATTTTTATCTTGAAGTAAAATTAGAAGCTCAAACTTTTCAATGGTGGTAATGGTGTAAAGTAAGTAACTTTTGTAATTGAAGAAAAATACCAAATTCTCTTATCCTGTTTTTGATAGTGCAAAAAATACCATTTGTCAGCATTCAATAATCCACCTCTTTGAACTTAAATTTATCACATCAATTAAAGCTTTTCACTTGAGTGCTTTCAGTACTTTGATAATTTGTTGTGATGATTGTTACAGACCATACACAGCCTGTTAGACCTTAGTTCTGATCTGGGATGTTTAGAAAGCCACGCTTACGACAACGTTCAGGCTGACAACCGTGTTGTGGCGATCGCTCGTGGAAATTGTACCTTTTCCGAAAAAGCTGTCATGGCACAGAAACACAAATCGTCATCCATTTTGATTGTCTCTGAAGATGTGGTAAGTTAGAGCGATGGAAAACATTTTCGATTTCAAAAGCAATAATGTCTTAATTAGTGAGAAACAGTGACTGAAATCAGGTTCATTTTCAAAAATCAATACAATATTTGCTGTAATTAGCAAATAACAGTGATGAAAATTAGGTTCATTTTCAAAATTAATTCTGTAATTGCAGTAATTAACGAGTCAAAATGGAAATCATATTCATTTTCAAAGTCGTTACTATAATTTACTGTGATTAGCGAATAACATAGAAATATTTGTGCTTAAACATTATTTGCTCAATTGGCTTAACTTGCATAAATTTCCCCCCTCGCGTAAATTTCCTCGTTTATAGCAACTAAAACAGCGTTGTTGTTTTTCTGTTTCAGTACTTTCAGTACTTTGATATTTTTTTTCCTTTGTAGCTGGTTCCTATAGGCAACAGGACAGAGTATAACTTTATAAACATTACAGTTGCCAGTATACAGACCAAGGACTTCAAACAAATACAGGTACAAGCGGTGTCCAAAAGAGTAACTTTCAATTCTCAAAATGCAAGATTTTTAGCTCACCATTTGATGATGGTGGGCTTTTCAATCGAGAGTCTTCCATGGTCCTTCCCTTCATCCATAATAATACTTGTAATTGCAATTTCTCTAAAAGTATTGAAGAGATCTTTCTCAAATTTCATCTGTATTAATTTTGTTACTTGCATTGACTGACGAAGAAAGTTAATCTTGTGTCAATGATACACTGTACATGATCTGCTTCCCAGTTCACTTCATTTGCACGAGATTAACTTTCTTCGTCAGTCAATATATATACAAGCAAAAAAATTGACAATCATTCATTAAATGCATGCATATATTTTACTTCAATCTAATAATAAATATACTCAATATATATTAATGAAATTTTCATTTTCAATATTTTTTCTGTATTATACATTTGATCTTGTTGTTTTTTCCCCAGAATTTAGGGTCAGCGATTGAAGTTATGCTGTTTAGCCCCGGACTAAGGGATGAGTTTGATCCCTGTATGGTTGTCCTGTTTCTATTGGCTGTCGGATGTGTCACCATAGGAGGATACTGGTCCGGTCTCCGTCGTAACGAACGGTACAAAACGAGAAAAAAACCATATCTATTCTGGTTTTGTAGAATATTAGATGTGTCCCTAGACAGAACTATGTGCTCAAAGGAGCTAGACAGCATTTTCTGATCATGTTGGCACTGGTCTTTATATCCTTACTATTCCACCTGGTCCCGATTTCTCGATCGAAACAAAAGTGCAGACTTAAGTCAGAACTTAAGTTTTTCCCCTTACGTAAAATAGTTTGACTTAAGTTTGTTACGAGATATCGGGGCATGTTACTATCACTCATCATATCTGTCCCTGAAATATGATGAACCCTCAATACGCCAGATATCTTTGATCCCAGCCTAAACCGTCCGGATTACGAATTTCCTGCACTGCCAATTTTGTGTTCTTTATCAATATATAACGTTATGGTAAGTCGTTCCATATTGTTACTGTCCGGACTGAGGATTTTCCGGATTATCGGCTTCCGGATTATCGGCTTCCGGATTATCGAGGGTCCGATGTCATAATAAATCTAAAGGTTCTGATGAACCAGGTAGTTTAGTCCTTTGATATTTAAGAATTCAGAAGGAGAGTTCACAGTTTGGATATAAAATTGGGTTGTCGCTCTCTGTATTCTTTAAAGGATGTTTCTGTGGTTGGCCAGCAGTTTCACTCTTGAGTCCTGAATATCCATCAGTTTTACTATCAGACAAATTTCAGGGGTTGAGGTAATGACAGTGGTAATATCCCCTGAGGTATCAATGATGCCATTTTAACAGCTCTCTGTATTTTAATTGTATTTTAATTGCTTGATTTAAAAGTTCATCAGGATATTGCAGTTTATGGGAAGTTATATATATATGAGATCTCTATGTTTGAGAAAATATGATTCTAATAAGATATATTTTGTCATTCCATGCAAATCTTCTTTTATAGTAAACTTTAAAAGTAATTTTGCTATAGAGACTTAATTTTAATCTCCATATTCCATGTTGTATGAATGTTGTTCTGTTACTTATTAATTCAGATCTGAGAAATCACAGAAGTCCAAGAGGAGGAAAAGAAAATCTAAAAAAGGAAAGAAAGATGGTGATGATGAAGACAGCGATGAAGAAAACGACACTGTTGATTTGACGCTTCCTTCTATTATATTCTTCGTCATCATGTCGTCCACCTTCCTCATTCTGCTGTTTTTCTTTTATGATTATTTAGGTAAACTTCTGTAATTATTATACCCCTCAATTTTCTTTTCTTTTGGGGCTGCGGTGGCCGAGTGGTAAGGATGTCCCAATTATCACCACAAGCCCTCCACCTCTGGGTTGCAAGGTTTAATCCCAAGTTGGGCAGTTGCCAGGTACTGACTGCTGGTCTGTGTTTTTTTCTCCGTGTATTCCTGCTTTCCTCCACCATCAAACCTGTCATATCCTTACAAATATGACCCTGGCTGTGTATAGGACTAAACAAACCAATCAAGTTTTGGTTTATAATTCCTAAAATAAATACTTGGTTCGGTTTAATGACACAGCGTTATTTTCAGGGGTGAAAATTTTCACAATTTTTATCAAAAAGAAAAATAATATTGAATTCTGGCATAGTTAAATTTTGTGATGCTGCTATAATAGTATGTATATTTATACATTTCTCAATCTTCTTTCAAATTAATTGTTCATGTTCATGGTAGAGTGTTCCACAAAATCGGGAAAATATTTTAAAATTTTTAAAATTGTGAGCTAAATGGTAATATATAGTAATTCTATATACCACCATTATTATGGTAATACACAAGTTTTTAATGTTACAGTATACATATATTGTGTTAGTATAATTATGTCTGGATGTATGGAGAGATTTGACTGTAGAGATGTTCAGCAATTCTCTATTAATAATAGTTAACTTTATTTTATAGTTTACATTGTGATCGTGTTGCTCTGCCCGGTGGGTGTGGCAGGAATATACGGAAGTTCAGTAATTCTGTATTAATAATAGTTAACTTTATTTTATAGTTTACATTGTGATCGTGTTGCTCTGCCTGGTGGGTGCGGTAGTAATATACGGATGTTCAGTAATTCTGTATTAATAATAGTTAACTTTATTTTATAGTTTACATTGTGATCGTGTTGCTCTGCCTGGTGGGTGTGGTAGTAATATACAGATGTTCAGTAATTCTGTATTAATAATAGTTAACTTTATTTTATAGTTTACATTGTGATCGTATTGTTCTGCCTGGCGGGCGCGGCAGGAATATACGGAAATTCAGTAATTCTGTATTAATAATAGTTAACTTTATTTTATAGTTTACATGGTGATCGTGTTGCTCTGCCTGGTGGGCACGGCAGGAATATACAGATGTTCAGTAATTCTGTATTAATAATAGTTAACTTTATTTTATAGTGTACATTGTGATCGTATTGTTCTGCTTGGCGGGCGCGGCAGGAATATACGGATGTTCAGTAATTCTGTATTAATAATAGTTAACTTTATTTTATAGTGTACATTGTGATCGTGTTGCTCTGCTTGCAAGCAGAGCAACACGATCACAATTGGTGGGCGCGGCAGGAATATACGGAAGTTCAGTAATTCTGTATTAATTATCGATGAATTTATATGTTACAGTGTACATTGTGGTCGTATTGTTCTGCTTGGCGGGCGCATCAGGAATATACGGATGTTCAGTAATTCTGTATTAATAATAGTTAACTTTATTTTATAGTTTACATTGTGATCATGATGCTCTGCTTGGCGGGCGTATCAGGAATATACGGATGTTCAGTAATTCTGTATTAATAATAGTTAACTTTATTTTATAGTTTATATTGTGATCGTGTTGCTCTGCCTGGTGGGTGTGGTAGTAATATACAGATGTTCAGTAATTCTGTATTAATTATCGTTGACTTTTTGTTACAGTATACATCGTGATCGTGTTATTCTTCCTGGTGGGTGCGGTAGTAATATATGGATGTTCCGTAATTTTGTATTAATTATCATTGACTTTTTGTTACAGTATACATCGTGATTGTGTTATTCTGCCTTGCGGGTGCGGCGGGACTGTACGGATGTACACAACCTCTATGGAACTTCATTCCTTTAAATACAAGGTACTAAGGTCTTACAAATGTGGAGTTTATTTCTAAATCCGGTTTCTGTAAACGTTCTTCTATGTTACTGACCGGTAAGTGCTTTTCAAGCTTTCTTTAAAGTGCCAATTCATGTATATTTACAGCGCTAAATTATGTAAAAGGGTATTTTGGTATCGAAGCACCAAATTACGCTTATATATATCTGCAGTAATTATTCATAATTTACAGTTTTTCGCTAAAATTTTATTGCATTAAAATAAATATGTGTACATGCAGTATTCAATGAAGATGCAGTCATAGACATGTGATCTGCAAATTCTGTTAGCTATATTTTATATTCTAGCAATGAAATTAGGAGAGTGTTTAGTGAACCAATTTAATAATTAATTAATTATAATTAGTTTTCATGTCACATATAATTAATCTTCATGTCACCTTACCCAAACAGTCACACAGTGTGCAAACAAAGTTTTTTATATCCTGCGGAGATTAGAAAATGGTGGCATCAGTGCTTAAATACATGTGATTCAAGCCTATGAATTTTATTAAATGTTTCGATTCCGTTGATGTTGTACTTTCAGACTCCCAGCAAACAAAGTCCCCTGTTTTTCTGATCGACCACAACTAAAGAATCTTGTTTTAGCTCTGATGTGTCTGGGAGTGTCTACTTTCTGGGGAATTCAGCGACACGAAAGGTATTCAATCCAGCCAGGTTATCATGGATTCCTGGGGACCCTTCAAATCCTTTCTTATTATGCGGGTTTCGTACTAAGTGGGTAACATTTGTACAACAAATACAGAAATGAAACAAAGTGCGACTTTGAACAACGATATATTATTGTTTTGTTGAAAGTTGTTCATCCCCTGTGTGTGGATTATCTACTGTATCATAGTAATTTACAAAAGAAATCAAATTAAGAAATCATTGGTTTTCATATTTCAGTCTACATTTAATTGGGGGATAATTGACGTTCAAAAAGGGGTAGGGGTGCTTATAGGGACGGTGGGAGGGGGGGGGGGGTTATTGGGTCACGTACAATACAATTTTTTTTACTTTTACAGTTATGCATGGGTGATTCAGGATTTTCTTGGAGTAACGTTCTGTATCAATATCCTGAGGATCATTCAGATGCCGAATCTCAAGGTACAGTGTAAAATATTGATTCGAATACAAATGTCGAATATGTTTGTTAAATTCTAGCAAAGAAAACCTCTTTAAGTTTTGATCAATCTTTGTATAATTCAATGTTAAATATTCAGTGATTATCAAGATTAAATCACCATTATGATTTCTACTTAAAATGCAATTATTTGTTCATACTTAATCTAATATTATTAGATTGTAAAATTCCATGTGCCAAATGCCATTTAAAGGATTAATTGGCAAATCTCAGTGTTCTGAATTATACGTAACATTTTCATATTTTCAGTTCATCAACTAGCTATGGAGATATGTGTAGATTTGAGTACATTTACAAAAATAGTCACATCAACTGTTTTGATGCATTAAAATAACTGAAAACATTTTCAACTGTTAAATGTCTCATTCCTCTTAATATCACATTTTTACCTGACAAATGGAACATGACATTAAAAGGATTCCACTGTACCATGTTCTAAAGTATATCTTTTGTATTTTCCATTTATTTTTAGATCTGTGGTGCTCTTCTCATAGCCTTGTTTGTGTATGATATTTTCTTCGTCTTCATCACGCCTCTCATCACTTCGGTAGGTTGGTCAAAAATCGAAAACAGTCATTAAAATCATTTATTAGGTATTGAACTGTATTTGTGGGAGTTATGGGAGTATGAATGCCAACTGGACAACTGCAAATTTAATGAAGCACTCTAGCATTTCATGTTGAATTTGCTGCAGTCCAGTTGGCATTCATTCTCCCATAATTGACAACTGAATGCAGCGGATGGCATTTCATGCACTGGTGAATGCCAACTGTGTTTGGTAAGGTTAAATATAGTACATTGCATTGTAGTAATTATGTAAACTATAAACTCATAATAACAACACTTAGGACATTACAATTGGAGTAGAATTGTAGAATTCTTAGATTACAATTTTACATACATTACATCATGATGTCTTTGGCGTCCATTCTGTCATTTCAGAATAACATTATTTTTATCTTTCAGTCAGGGAAAAGCATCATGGTTGACGTAGCCACAGGTGGTTCTAGTAAAACAGGGGAACAGGTCAGTATTGTTTGGGTATAAGGTTAATAAACTGTTATGTTATCAGGGAAGCAGATCAGTATTGTTCGTTTATACAGCTAACTTGGTATTTGTGTTATCTACATTATTATTATTACCTATACATCTATGTTAAGGTGTTATCAACCTGCAAAGGGCAGATAATTCTGTAATATCAAAATAATATATTTATAATAACTATTTTCTACTTGTAGCTACCTATGGTGTTTCAAGTCCCACGACTCACCTCGTCACCTCTAAATGTCTGTGATCTTCCCATGTCTCTCCTAGGTTTCGGTGATGTCATCATTCCAGGTAAAAACTGTTGATAACCCAGAAAATTCCATCTTTGCATATTAAAGAGTTAGCTCCCTTGTGGGTAGGTATTGATTATTACGTCATTATTTTGTTAGCACAATTCACGTCGTTTTCTCAAAAAAATTATGACGTTATGCTGGCAAACACATGACGTCACAATCAATACCTACAAGGGCAGATAACTCTGTAATGTGCAAATACAGATACTTCAGCTTGAGGTTATTGTTGCCATACATTTTTTTGTATATCACTTTTAAAAGTAAAAACTCAAAAATTCAATTTTGAAAAGAAATAGTAAACTTCCTAAACTTCACACACTACGCATTAAGTAACATTTGAATACTGAGCTTAATTTGGTTTGTCATACCACAGGATGAACCCTCAGTCAGAGACATTTCACTTTGTTTCAAGGTCACCTTGACTTTATAATCAGGTATTCTAAGAAAAAATCAAGGCCATGGAAAATCTTTGAAATGTACTCCTCCATCAGACAAATTATCTAAAATCTACTCATCCAATATTTTCCAGATAATTAAGAATATGTTATTGTGTGTGTATGGGTTGTTTAAGCTGTATTCAGTTGATTGTCACCTACCGTATTCGACCCAATAAACGCCCAGGGTGTTTAAAAAAATTGAAAAAGTGCTTATAAGATGAAATAAATGCAAATCTATACAGTTTTTTGTCAAAATTTATGCCTGGGCAATTAAAATCAAGGTCTCAAAAATGGGGAGGGGCGCTTATAGGGACATGGGCGCTTATTGGGTCGAATACAGTATATATTGAGCAATAAATGATACCTACATTGTATCATATTATTTTAGGTCTAGGTCATATTTAGCATCAGAATTTTTTCTACTTGTCTGACGGACAAGTGTGCTGTTAACATTCACTTGTCTGACAGCCAAATTCACTCCTCTGAGCGAAAGAACGAGTACATTTCTTCAGTTCTGGAAATAAAATATTTATTGGTCTCTGTCTATGGTTAGGTGGGGTGTGTGTCTGTGATATGGCAAACCAGTTGCAATATACTTCATTTTAGCACACAGTGTAATCATGCTTTATCAATATACATTAAGGTAGATATAATGAAAATTTTGTTGATTTGTTACAGGGCATCTGATTGGATTTAATCATTTTTTGATTTGTTACAGGGATTCTGATTGGATGTAATCATTTTTTGATTTGTTACAGGGCTTCTGAGTGGATGTAACCATTTTTTTATTTGTTACAGGGCTTCTGATTGGATGTAATCATTTTTTGATTTGTTACAGGGCTTCTGATTGGATTTAATCATGGCATTGACCTGAAAGTTCAAAGTAAAAAAATCTACTTTACTGCATCTGTGATAGGTAGGTAAAATTATTTACAGACTGGATTTGACAAAATAATGAATAGTGCAGCTGGTCCTGAAGAATTAAATGGAGTTGGCGAGAATTTTCTCTTCATGTATTAAGTCTAACGACAGTAGTGATCCTTTGATATAAAGGGAAATAAGACAGTTCACAAATGTTAGACAATAATGATACCTTATCAATATATATGGTGCACATCATCAATGGTGTCCTTAATTTTGCCTCTAAAGATGGTAACTGCATTTTCACCATTGTGACTCTAAAGATGGTAACTGCATTCCTCTAAAGATGGTAACTGCATTTTCACCATTTTGCCTATAAAGGTGGTAACTGCATTTTCACCATTTGGCCTCTAAAGATGGTAACTGCATTTTCACCATTTTGCCTCTAAAGATGGTAACTGCATTCCTCTAAAGATGGTAACTGCATTTTCACCATTTTGCCTCTAAAGATGGTAACTGCATTTTCACCATTTTGCCTCTAAAGGTGGTAACTGCATTTTCACCATTTTGCCTCTTAAGATGGTAACTGCATTTTCACCATTTTGCCTCCTCTAAAGATGGTAACTGCATTTTCACCATTTTGCCTCTAAAGATGGTAACTGCATTTTCACCATTTTGCCTCTAAAGATGGTAACTGCATTGTCACCATTTTGCCTCTAAAGTGTCAGAGAAAAATAATCAAACATTTTTTTCAGGGCCCAGTTTCACGGACATTCCTTATTACTGTAAATTTATGGAATTCTTAACTTAAAAGGGAACACAATTTCAGTGAAGGATCTTTCCTTAAAATCTGTAATACTTTCGTTTAGAGAATTTAAAGTTAAGGAATTTCTTAAATTCAAGAAATGTTTATGAAACTTGACGGAGGTGGATATGGATATCTCAACCCTTGTGAAAGAATTTGGCCGCCATGCAATTTTCAGCAAGCTTAAGCCTCGATTGGACAGACCTGTGTAATCTGACTCACAGACCTGTGTAATCTGACTCACAGACCTCTGTAATCGGACTCACAGACCTGTGTAATCTGACTGACAGACCTGTGTAATCTGACTTACAGACCTCAGTAATCGGACTCACAGACCAGTGTTATCTGACTGACAGACCTGTGTAATCCGACTCAAACACCTGTGTAATCTGACTCACAGACCTCTGTAAGATGACTCACAGACCAGTGTTATCTGACTCACACACCTGTGTAATCTGACTGACAGACCTGTGTAATCTGACTCACAGACCTCTGTAATCTGACTCACAGACCAGTGTTATCTGACTTGACAAACCTGTGTAATATCGTCTATATATTTATATTGACAGGATATGGTGTCGGTCTGCTATTCACCTTTGCAGCTCTCTACTTCATGGCAACTGGCCAACCAGCACTCTTGTATCTAGTGCCTTGTACACTTGTGCCGACAATGTTGATTGGTTGTTGCCGTGGAGAATTCAAACTCATGTGGAATGGTGATAAGAAGGTGAGAGATAATTTCTTTCTGGACCCAGGATCATGAAACAGTCTTAGACTTAAGTTCTTGCGAAGCCAATCAAGAATGATTTAACATTTTGTAACATCATCTGTGATTGGTTATTTCTAAACTTGAGACAGTTTTAGACTTAAGTCTGTTTCATGATCTTGGGACCTGGTCTAGTCAAACAAACTAAGCTTATATGATAACAAACACATTCACATTAACAAACGAGTCCAGAGAACCTGTAGCATGCTGGGTTGAAGAGATATAAAAAAAAATGTTCAAATGAATGACCCTGACCTTCATTTAGGATCAGAGAGATCAAAAATATGTTTGAAAATTCAAATGAGTTATTATGATAAACATATTTATTTTGGTATTGTCTACATGTAGCTTCTATGGAGGGGAATAGCTCTTTTGAGGTTTGAGGTACAAATGAATGCCTTCACTTTTTGATCAGAATCATTGGGGTCATTGATAGGCCATTGGTCATTGGGGTCATGGGTCATTTTAATAGGGTCATGGATAGGTCATAGGTCATTGGGGTCATTGATAGGTCATTATACAATATTCTGCTGTGTTTCGTAATCAGCTATTGATTTGAGAAATAAAGGTACTTGGTAGCATTTGGTACTTTAGGTTTGCGTGAAATTTAGATAATTTTAGATCATTTCAAAAAAAAAGAAAGAGAATTTTATACTGTACCAATATAGTAAAAAATGAATAATAGGTCATTGACAATTATTTGCTTGATCAAAGGAATTTCAATTTTAGAAGAGGTACCGGAGTCATACCTCAAAGGGGCCTGTATTGATATTTTGATATTTTGTCAAAAAAAGGGAATTAGACAGAAAGAAAAAATAAAAGCAATATTAGAAAAAATTCTGTAAAATCATGTACATGTATTCCATCTTTGCATATTACAGGGTTACCTCCCTTGCTTGTAGGTATCTATTGTGATATCATTATTTTTTTGCAAAATTCACATCTTTTTCTCTGAAAAGTATGATATTACCATTTTAAACACCTGACGTCACAATCAATACCTAATTGCAAGGGCAGATAAACTCTTTAATATGCAAACACAGAATAAGCATGAATATATTCATTTGAAATTTTTCATCTGAAAAAAATGATGCAGTTTTGTAAAAACAAAAATTGAAGGTTCTAGTTAGGAATTGTACATTTGTATGTTGTAAAGAATTAATATCATCAAAAATATGTTATTATTATAAATCAAGATTATTATAAATCTTTTTTTTTTTCTTATTCAGTGCCCTAAAAAGGACGATGATCTACGTGACGATGCAACAGATAGAGTGATCCCCCCTACTGGAGCACAATCAAACACCGCCGATACAGACAGTGTACGGATCAGTATATCTAGTACCTCCAGTACGGATGAGCTGCTCCATTGACTAGGTGGGGACAGGAGGGGGGAGGGCTCTGTTATTAGAAGACCAGGGGAGGCACCGTTATTTGGGATTGGTCGAAGGTCTACAAGCTTAGAGACCAAAAACTTGCTTGGGGATAAATATAGCAACAATGAGATATATGATGTATGAGTTAACAAATTTTTGTTTTGTTTTTAGCTCACCTGGCCCTAAGGGCCGGTGAGCTTATGTCGTGGCGCGGCCTCCGTCGTCCGTCCGTCCGTCCGTCCGTCGTCCGTCCGTCCGTCCGTCCGTCCGTCAACATTTCCTTTAAATCGCTACTAGTCATAGAGTTCTGCATGGATTGTAACCAAATTTGGCCAGAAACATCCTTGGGGGAAGGGGAACAGAACTTGTATAAATTTTGGCTCTGACCCCCCGGGGGCAGGAGGGGCGGGGCCCAATAGGGGAAATAGAGGTAAATCCTATAAATCGCTACTTGTCCTAGAGTTCTGCATGGATTGTAACCAAATTTGGCCACAAACATCCTTGGGGGAAGGGGAACAGAACTTGTATAAATTTTGGCTCTGACCCCCCGGGGGCAGGAGGGGCGGGGCCCAATAGGGGAAATAGAGGTAAATCCTATAAATCGCTACTTGTCCTAGAGTTCTGCATGGATTGTAACCAAATTTGGCCAGAAACATCCTTGGGGGAAGGGGAACAGAACTTGTATAAATTTTGGCTCTGATCCCCCGTGGGCAGGAGGGATGGGGCCCAATTGGGGAAATAGAGGTAAATCCTATAAATTGCTACTTGTCCTAGAGTTCTGCATGGATTGTAACCAAATTTGGCCAGAAACATCCTTGGGGGAAGGGGAACAGAACTTGTATAAATTTTGGCTCTGATCCCCCGGGGGCAGGAGGGATGGGGCCCAATTGGGGAAATAGAGGTAAATCCTATAAATTGCTACTTGTCCTAGAGTTCTGCATGGATTGTAACCAAATTTGGCCAGAAACATCCTTGGGGGAAGGGGAACAGAACTTGTATAAATTTTGGCATTGAACCCCCCGGGGGCAGGAAGGGCGGGGCCCAATAGGGGAAATAGAGGTAAATCCTAAAAAATTCTACTTGTCTTAGAGTTCTGCATGGATTGTAACCAAATTTGGCCAGAAACATCCTTGGGGTTAACAGAATTCGTATAAATTTTGGCTTTGACCCCCCTGGAGGAGAATGAGTGGGGCCCAATAGGGGAATAAGAGGTAAATATCCAAATTTCTTCAGAAAAGAAACAATGAACTTATATTCAGAACATTACTTGGCATTACAAACCAGGTGAGCGATACAGGCCCTCTGGGCCTCTTGTTTTTGTTATATATTCTTGGAGCAGTGCAAAATTGATGCTTTTATTGTTGTGCAACTTTGTATTCATCCTTCCAAATATGCTCCACTATTTATTCTTTTTTGACCAGTGCAAAATTGATACTTTCAATTACTGCTTTACTACTTACTGTGAATCATGTGTTTATTTATATCTAACTATTTCTGTACTTTGTATTCTTTCCGGTTTCGGTCCTGGATGGCGTCATTAGTCTCTCCCCCAGAAGATATTTAGAAATGTCCGAAAACATGCAGGTTTTTTTTTGAGTTCATTTATTTAACCTAAACATTCTAAGGCTACTCCAATTATTTGGACTTACTTAGATTTTTTTTTAATTACTTAAAACCTGAGTTAAGATATTTTTTTATACATCTGTATAACAATTCAGATATGAATTTTGATATTTTCACTTGCTTTTGACCAATCGAAATGCAGCATTTACAATGAAAATATCATTTTGATTTTACGTCAATAGTTTGTGCGCAAAAATGATGTAATATTTTATGTGTAGAAAAACGATGTAATGCTCACAAAAATATTACGTAATAATGCAAGTGGAAACAACTCTGTACAATACAATGGCGGGATAAACTTTGGCAGAACTAGTAGTGATGGTCTTCTGTAAATGTTAGCGAGAAAGCAAATGTAATAAATAGAATATTCCTTGTTTCTTGATGAATACCTGTCCAGTATTATTTCATCCTTTGAGGTGGAAACTTTGATATTTTTCACGCGGGCTTCACGCTCATGAAAAATATCAAAGTTTCCACCTCATTTGATGAAATAATACTGGACAGGTATTCATCAAGAAATAAGGATATCCTCTATTTATTTCCTATACATCCTATATATATATATATCCTGTTTCATCAAATACATCTATTAAAACATGTTTTCATTGAACAGGTGTTCAGCCCTTGAGAAATTTTCAAACCCTTATTTTTATGTATTATATGTATATATATATTTTTTTTTTAATTTGGTATTTCTATCAAAAACCACTTTAAAAAAGGTTCTTTTTGTATTGTGAAATGTTCGCACATTTGTCAATTTTTAATATTAATCATCAAGCGATTTAATGCTTGCTCCAGCATAGATAGGTTGTCATACTTGTCATCATTTTCATTTCTTAACTGGTTTTTAAGATCGTGGTAATTAAATTGATCCTGAATATAGCAAAATTTTATCCTTCACCAATAAAACCACAGATCTGGTAGAACATTGTAATCAATATATATTAATGAAAACTGTCCACGGTATTCTCACAAGTGGAAAACTATGTTGGGTTGATACGTCTTTCATAAACATTTTACATGTACTGCATATCTTTGTTATGAAATAAAAAACATGATTTCAAGTCTCATTGCAGTTTTGAGTTATGAACTTCACTGTCGATGAACAATTTTAAATTTGTAATACAGTGGAACTTTTAAATTTGTAATACAGTGGAACTTGGTTAAATTGAAGTCCTTGGGGAACAGGAAATCTTGTCAAAATTATCCAGATTTCAATTTAAACAAGTTAAAAAATCAAATACTTTATTTGAACAGGGATAATAATTTCAAATTAAGCAATATTTCAATATATCTGATTTCAAATTACCGTATTCGACCCAATAAGCGCCCAAGGCGCTTAAAAAATTGATAAAAATGAAAAGGTGCTAATAAGTCAAAATTATTGCAAATTTATACCGTTTTATGTAGTTTTGGTCCTTATTTATGCCTGAGCAATTGAAATTGAAGCCTAAAAAAGGGGGAGGGGCGCTTAAAGGGACATGGGTGCTTATTGGGTTGAATACGGTAAGTTGGTTCTACAACTGTATTTGCCTATGATTCAGGGATTGGTTACCATATGTAGCTCACCTAGTCCAAATGACCAGGGTCAGCTTATATGAGACCGCATATCTAAGTACTTGTTTGGTGGTATGCTTCAGTAAAACAGCACTAAAACAATAGCAAGATGACACAACATGAATAGATCACCATCTTCCGAAACATCACACACTAGACTGATGTAACACGCCACACACACGACAGGCCGTCCTAAAATGACATTGTCTGTCAATCTAACAGGTTGTAAATCCATGACTAACCAACCAAGCATCCAAATGGTCATCCTCGATACTCCAGGGGTTACTATCAATGACATCATATCTACCCCGGGACTATCTCATACTGAAACTGGAGGTAATTCAATACTTTGATATACATCAAAAGAGCTGTATAATGTTACACTGTAGTTGACTGTGTGGCTTTGAAGATGGGCATCGCTCTCTCTCTGTAGTCTTCAAAGGAAATCTTTTTGGTTGGTTTAGAGTTTTTTCAGTGCTGTCTCCGGTTTTAGATAGTCCAGTGGTGGATATAACAACAGTGATAGTAACCCTTGGAGTATCAAGGATGGAGGATATAACGTCAGTGATAGTTACCCCAGAGTATTGGGAGTGGTGGACATAATGACAGTGATAGTAACCCCTGGAGTATCGAGGATGGAGGATATAATGACAGTGATAGTAACCCCTGGAGATCTAGGGTAGTGGATATAACGTCAGTGATAGTAACCCCTGGAGTCTCTAGGATGCCAAATGGTGAACAGTTGGATTTGCATCAAGTATCAAACTTCGCCATCTCATGTATATTTGTATGAATCCACACAAATCTAAAAAAAAACTGGAAGTCTGCTTTCTCTTTTTTTTTCACAAAAAATTGCATTTAATGATAAAATATATGGTATACATGCGATGGTGAGAATCGGTACCCAGCAAGATATGGTCAAAAACCAGTGTAGAATTGATAGAAGTAATAAAGGACATAGTTAGAATTTATATTGTCTAATTACATTGATAAAAAACATTAAATTTGATGAGATGAATTGAAACATTGCTTGTATATTTGCCTCAATACTTCAGAAATGAAAGTTAAAAGTAAATTTTAATACTGGTATTTACAGGATTCCAATTTTTAAGTAATTTTAAAAAGAATGAGTGAGACAACCATATATTTAATTGTATTCAATCTTGATGGACATCACAATGAATTACATAAATATATTGCCTTATTTTGAGGGCACTATGGTCTTATAGTGTTGTCTTGGAATGGCATAATACTGGAGACTCCGGTTCTGGTACTTTGCCATCCGAAGACATTACTAGAAGACTATAGTGCCCTCAAAATAAGGCAATCATATGTTTGGTACATAACAGATAGAAGAAAATAATTAAATGATAGGACAAACAATTTTGTACTATCAACAATAGCAATGTCTTTAAAAAAACGAGTGCAGCCAAGTCTTTTTTTTTTTTTTTTTGTGATGTATTTTTTATCATGTAAATTCGTTTTTCCAAACCGTGATATTTGTATTTTTCTTTCCAAAACGTCGTCCGCATGTACAGCTTGTTTGCCAGTGAACAGCACAAATAGCGACTGTGACGTCTTTTTTGTCAATATGACGTACGTAACAAAAAGCGCGCCAAACCATAGTCCCGGGACTATGGCTAAATAGTGCCTGGGGACTGAACCAATGAAAACGCGAAAAAAAAGTTACATTATGTACTAACAACTTATATATAATTCCATATGATGTCCCACAATATTTAGTTCAATCAGACCAACCTAAATATTGTAAGCCCTCCACCTCTGGGATGCGGGTTCGAATCCCATGTGGGGCAGTTGCCAGGTACTGACCGCTGGCCGGTGGTTTTTCTCCGGGTACTCCGGCTTTCCTCCACCAACAAACCTGGCACGTCCTTACATGACCCTGGCTGTTAATAGGACGTAAAACTAAACAAACCAAATATTGTAAGCTTTCCCTTGTCCTGCCGGTGGTATCTTTTTGTATTGTAGGCCTATTATTCTTTCTTCGCAGTTATGGCATACTGCCCACACGATATCGTCACTGTCTAAACAAAAAGCATTCAGACCGTCATTTATTCTGTCCATGTCCAGTACACTTGGATGCTTTCCAAGATAAAACTTTCCATCCCAATTATTGTGACATTTGAAGGTGCATAGAACATCACCTCTTCCATTGCGGACCGTAATGCGACTATGTCTCCACTCACCAATGAGGACATTGCCTACACTGTCGTATGCCACATACATGGGGCTGAATTCATCCCTGTCACGCCTGTAATAAAGGTGAGTGTCTTCATGACATACAAACAATTCCTTGAAATCAGAATTCATGATGACAATTTTATAATGACCATCGGTTGTGTAACTAATCACCGCGACATTGCCAGTAACTGGACACTCTGCGATCCAGTGTTGGGAACATGTTTCCTTGGGTTTAATCCCTGAAGTCGATGTGGAGACAACCATGTGCCCTTCTGTGGTAAATTTGGAGATGTGTTTGGACATGCCAATTATGATATGGTTGGTGGATGTAGCACATATACTCGAGGGTGTATCTGTGGTTGAAAACCTGTGTACTAGTGTTTCGGACACCAGCTCCAGTATGCCTTTGTTGTCGTCACAGGCCCACAATGTGTGTGTTCTAGGAGATACACTGATATCATTGATTCTGGAGGTGTGCACTACCTTCTGCTTTACAATTGCCTCAGCAGAGTCGTCGATGTGAAGAAAAGATAGTGTATTTCTGAAGGTTGTCCAGGCCTGGTTAATTCCAACGCAACAAAAAGAAGTAATGCTGCACGTATAATGCAAATGACCTAAGTCCTTGGTTTTTGGTAGAAGTACCGACCTGCTCTCTGCAATTTTCGTCTCTACATCTAACAGCTGCTGATGTGTAGTGGCCTGTTGCTGTTTATCTGGTCCTGTTATTATTTGACCTTGACCTGAAGTGTCACCGTCAGCTAGTGGATCTGTGATGGAATGACCTTGACCTGAAGTGTTGGAATGACCTTGATCTGACGTGTAAACATGCGTTGGTGGGTCTGTGAAGGAATCACCTTGACATGAGGTTTCAAGATTCCCTAGAGCAACCTTCAGGTTATTGCGAGGAGTTTTGTTTGTGGTGAGGCCAAAGCCCCCATTTTTGGATTTCACTACGTACGTTCTGCGCTTTTTTTTCTTTAGTCCTGCATGATTTGCAGCAGCCTGTTGCTGGTCATCTGGTTTTGTTGTTATTTGACCTTGACCTGAAGTGTTACCGTCTGCTGGTGGGTCTGTGATGGAATGACCTTGACATGAGGTTTCAACATTCGCTAGAGCAAGCTTCAGGTCATTGCGAGGAGTTTTGTTTGTGGTGAAGCCAAAATCCCCCAATACCGGTGTGTCAGGGAGATGGATTTCGGGGTCTAATTTGCATTCAATGTCATAGATTTCTATGTGAGAACCCCGCTGAAGTACTGTCTTAAATCCCTGCAATTGTTCTTCTAGTTGTTTCTTGTACATCGTCAGCTCCTGCTTGTAGTTCGCTATAACCTTGTCGTTATCCTCCTTCAGTTTCTGATAAAGAGATATTGTCTCTGCTGTAAGCATATGTCCAGCTCCTGTTTCAACTTCTCATTTTGCGCTTTCACCTCCTGTGACAGTTTGTCGAAGGCACTGTAGTTATCCTGCAGTAGCGAATCAGTAGAGGCGATGTAAGTCTGAATTTGTACAAGTTCATTCTGTTCCGTTCTATCAACAAAAGACGTTATATCTTGCTTTTTAGTAGGGGTGATTTCACTTAGTTCATAGAAAATATGACCTTTGTGCACTGATGAAAGACATCTTAGACAAGCCAACTCCTGACACGTTTCACAATACAACTCTAGCTGTCTCTCTCTGTGGTGATGGCAAGTTGTCTGCCCTTTACTATGGGATGGTACATGTACGTGACTTATGCCTTCTGCCATTTTGATTAGTCCGTTCAAAAGTATCACATATCAAGTTATGTCATTTTTTTCTGTTGTGATGAAGCTATGAAGCTATGGAGCAACTGAAGTCTTTTTTTCTTAGTCCCTGCCTGTTCATTAAGAAAAAAAATCTTCATTAAATATCCGGTGTGATGCAGTTATGAAGCAACGAGTCTTCTTTTCTTACGTCCCCTGCCTGTTCAAACGATAAATATTTTCAGTGTGAATATTCAGAAGAAAAACAAACTAAAAAAACACACATCCGTTGAATATCAGTTTGTTTAACGTTTCTAACGAAACAATAATTGTGTAACCATACCTTGATGATAAAACGCCTTAAAAGCAGATTGTTAATTTATGACGTCCACATTTACATCCAGCCACATAACTCGAAGTCGCGTCATCTTCTTTTCATAGCAATTCCACCTTTGTTTAGTACCAGTATATTGCGTAATAGTCAAAGTTCTGTTTAAAGCACAAACATTCGTGAATTTCATACTTGTTTCCAACATAGACTTTGTTTTATCTGTGGCTAGGACTGTGTCTGATCCGGATTTGAGCACCTACATATTTATATTTTATCTTATCTGACGTTCTATACTTAGTATAATGAAATGCGAGGTTAACCCACGAGATACATTGTAGGTCACTATCGTCCAGTATCTGTAACATATAAATGTCAGACGTAAGAATGTTCATGTGGTCGCGTGATTAGGTTATCTTCTTGACGTAGCAAACTAAATTTAATACGATATTGAGTTTGTCAAAGTCTATCATGGTAATGAAAATTTCCACTGCATTTTTTTCTCTCTTTTTTTTTTTTTTTTTGAAAGTATAGTAAACGATGATATCTAACAAGTTCACCGAAAACATACGTGCATTAGATGCACAGCCCATCCAATGACATCACACTTACGTTAATTATGGCCACTGTGTTCCCGCTGAGCATACAGGCAGTCATCCTCGATACTCCAGGGGTTCCGATCACTTACAATCTCTACACCCCTGAACTATCTCATAGTGAAATTGAAGGCAGCTCAGCGAAAAACATTTGACCAATCACAGGCCAGCAAAGATTTTCTTTGAAGACTACAGAGAGAGCGACGCCTAACATCAAAGCCACACAGTCAACCACAGTATACCGTTATACGGCTCTTTTGATGTACATCAAATGACTTAATTACCTGTTCTGTTCTGTTGCCTCCAGTTTTACTATGAGATAGTCCAGGGGTGTAGAGATCGTAAGTGAACGGAACCACTGGAATATCGAGGATGACAGGCAGTAGGACGACTGGTTCGTCCGTTTTTAGTTTAATGTTTTAGGATGGGGTGTGTTGCTTGGTGTCTTCTGTAATATGGTAATGCCAGTTAACAGTAAGATATTGCCATAGTGAATTGTTTATTTCTTCACACATACTTCATTTCATACCTTACTGAAAACAACGTAATTATGAACAATGTGTACATCTGTACATTATGTAATATATGCCGACAAACATCACCATTTCTGCTTCAAATATTTCGGAAAACTTCTTCACGTGATTTTCTAATGAATATACAGGACGATGATGGCTCTAATTTTAGAATATCTTTATCGCGTTTCTGTCTCATCATATGACAGTAACTAGAACACACAAATCAGGTATGTATGTCGCGTCGCATGCGCAGCTATTTGTCTATCTACAGATAAGAATTGTGAAGAACGACATGCAATCTAATTAAAATACAGACCCATATAATCAATCCATGTAATAGAGGATATTACTACATCCCGTAAAAGATCACGATGTGGTGGCCTTAACACCCCCTGTCCTTCAGATCAAATGCATTTTATATATGTATTCTGTATTTGCATATTACAGAGTTATCTCCCCTTGCAGGTAGGTATCGATTGTGACGTCACGTGTTTGCGAGCGTAACGTCATACATTTCGGTGAAAACGACGTGAATTGCGCTCACAAAATAATGACGTAACAATCGATACCTACCCGCAAGGGAGCTAACTCTGTAAAATGCAAAGACGGAATAGTTACATCAATAGAAGACGACCTTTCGTCACAGTATACGTTTACATTTAGCTTTTTTTTCGGTGAGACGTCTTTGTACACGTAAATGATTCTTACAGCTCTTTCAAACAACTTTGTCCCCTGAAATTCACTTCAAAGTTTCTGAAAGCAGGATTTGATTGGCCAATTCAAAAGGTAACCAGAACGTGACCCTAGTGCACAGGGACTTGTAACGTAGATTGTGAGAAAGTCTGCTGTGTATACATGTATACTATATACACAGCAGACTTTCTCACAACCTACGTTACAAGTCCCTGTGCCCTAGTGTGATGTTAGATCCTTGATCAGATTTAGTGATAATAAGGATATGTATTTTGGTCAGATTCGTATGGCTCTATACTGTGGGAGTGTTTCTGTCGTGCATTTATTTATCGTGACTTTTGTCCTATATGTGTGTTTGTGTTTCCTCTGTCGTGATTGGCTGTCTGGTCTCGGGTATTGGATACACTCAGGGAAGGGACTGTATACCGGGTAGCTAGTATTTCTTAGACAATTAGATATCGGAATGGGGGCCGGGGCCGTAATATATTTGTATGGTAGGATTATTTCTTTTTGTCGACTAGGCCTTTGCTGTTTTCTTTGTGTTGTAGATACATGTATTTCATGTTGTATTTGTAATAAATAGTTAATTGTTAAAAGGAGTTGTTTGTTCTTCCTCGCAGCAGACATACAAGCTACAGTGTATAACACCTACACGTACCGAACCTGGGTTGCTTTTATACACTGGGGTGAGTTTGACGTCATTTCAAACTAGGCCCAACACGTGCACGCTCCTGTTACATAACAAACGCCTCGGCGTATGATAGAGGCAAACACATATTTATGAAATTCAATCTGTAGACCAACTTTTGAAATGAAACCATGATCCGTACGTGGGGGATTTTCCCCGTCATGGTACAAAACACGCGGTCTTTTGTAGTAAAAAACGTAGTAATCAAGTCACGTGTTTATACCTCATTCATGCCATTGGCCGAAATATGGCTTTTTATTATGGGTAAGAAGTGATCATGTGATTGTGTGTTTACTTCCAAAAATAGTGATTTGTCTCTGACCTGTTATTTAGTATATATATTTTTCCTTTTGACGGAAATATTATTTTTCATGTGTTATTTTTATCTATTCTGAAACCAAAAGTCGGAAAATATAAATTTAGAATTATACGAATAAAGCCGGAGGTAGCCGATCTTCGCTGATCCTAGATTAGACGACTAGACCGATTGAATTGGTCAATTCGCATTATTGATTTGATAGATAAAAAGTGGAAATGACAGTGTTATTTAACTCATTTCAGACCATTGTCTCAAAGTAAAACAGTACACGTGTGCATCTCAAAATGTATGGATGCAATATTGTTAACATTTTGGAGTCTACATATTTTCATGTAAATCAATTTTAGCGACAAAATGGTAAGCAAACTATCACCATATTTGGAAGTGACACACAATCACCTGATCACTAGTTACCCACAATGCAATTCTATATTTAGGCCAATGGCATGAATGAAGAATAAGCACGTGACTTGTTTTACTACGTTTACTACCAATGTATATTTATGAAATTCCACGTGGTTCTCGACTTTAGAGGTAAAACCACGGTGGAATTTTTATCCCAAAGGTTGAATCAATAATAACTGTACATGGCAAATAAAATCTAATAAAAATCCGTTATGACATTATATAAATGTAGCGGGGATGTAAATATTGATGTACATGTACAAGATGTATTTATATATATGGACAAGGCAAGCTAAGAAGTTAAGCTGGTTTCCCAATGTGTATTGTGTACCTGACCTGTGACCTTTGTATGCTCTGTACTGTGGTAGTGTTTCTGTCATTCATTTACTTATCGTGACTTTTGTCCTATATCTGTGCCTATGTTTCCTCTGTCGTGATTGGCTGTCTAGTCTCGGGTATTGATAAGTTGCTTTTATACACAGGGGTGAGTCGTGAGTAGTTTGACGTCATTTCAAACTGGGATCAACATGATCCTGTAAGTGTTACATAACAAACGATTCGGCGTAAAATAGATGCAAGCATATATTTATGAAATTCAATCTGTACTACGGGAAAAAAAAGAGAGAGAGAGAAATATCTCTATTTAAGTATAAATGTATTGTCTCACGTACTGGTTGTCCTGTTATTGTGTATATGTCCATGTCAAAACGCCGTGCTTTTATTTCAGGAGAGGAATTAATATAAGCTCTTAGCTTGTTTTCCCATCCTACATTGTAGCTGTCTGTATGTATTGGTGTATTTGTATGAATATATTTGAATAAATATTGTTTAAACTAATCTCATCTGTTGGCCATCTTTTGAAATGAAACCACGATCCGTGGGGGATTTTTACTATCATAGTACAAAACACGCGGTCTTTTGTAGTAAAAAAAGTAGTAAACAAGTCACGGGCTTATGCCTCATTCATGCCATTGGCCGAAATATGGCTTTGTATCGTGGGTAAGGAGTGATCACATGATTGTGTGTTTACCTCTAAATACAAAAAGGTGTATAGTGATTTGTCTCTGAACTGTTATTTAGTATATATAATTTGTTCTTTTGAATGAGATCTTATTTTCTTTGTGTTATATTTATCTATTCTGATACCAAAAGTAGGTAAATATAAATTCAGAATTCTACGAATTTAGCCGGGGGTAGCCGATCTTCGCTGATCCTAGATTAGACGGCTAGACCGATTGAATTGATCAATTCGCATTATAGAATTGCTAGATAATAAGTGGAGATGACAGCTTTATAACTCATTTCAGACCAGTGTTTAAGTAAAACAGTACATGTATGTGCATGTCAAAATGTTTGCATGCAATATTGATAACATTTTGGAGTCTAAATATTGTGTGACGTTTACCGGGTCCGATCCAGTCACAATTAACTGATGATCTATAGTGTCTATATTATGTCTGTTACCATATCAATTAAACTCAGTGCATAAATATAAATACAAATAATACACAGCTGATCTAGCTGGTGATTCTATCTATCCCTAAATATTAAATGATTTACAATATCAAATCCATACTGATCACTCAGTGGCCTCTGAGTGATCAATCGATAACGTTAACTTCAAAATATACAAACAGGGCAATAATCATTACAAGATCAGAATAATTATTAAATGTGATTAGCAACACTATGAAAGTTGATCTATAAGTATGCGGTAAATGTCTCCCCTACCTCGGGTGATTCGATAATTCCCTACTCGGTAGCATAGTAAGAACCAGACTTTACGATTAAAATCATATGTTAGGTAGTTATCTTATTAAGAAACTTTCCCTAGGCCTAACACTACGGAGCTAACCGGAGTAACTCAAATCACTGTGCACTCACAGTACTCACTGCTACTGAGCACTCACGTTACCCGGAGCACTCTCAGAGTAATCACTGCCAGCATGATTCACATCAACAATCAGTACATATTACCAAGATACATCCACAGAGTAATCACTAGTAACTTCTACATGATTCTGTAAACGTAAATCATTCAACGAGCAAATCCCAAGGCTCAGTTTACAACTTAACTCTCCAGAGTAATGATAGCAGCGGAGGAGGAAAGCCTTTTATTCAGCACGTCCAATCTCCGATCTCAACCTTACCGTAAGTATATATCAACTGACGTATTAGGCAAGCACGTTTGTTCAGAGCAGATCTATATTACCTTGTATTTAACTTAGGTGCTTTCACTTCAGAGGCTCGGTCCGACAATACTAAAAAAAAATCTCGTTGAAAACCTGCGGCTTTATATTAGCTGCCGGCAAACGACATTACGCCATCTATTACAATAATGCCTAGGCTCTAGAACGCTTAACTCACATATAGCTTAACATTACAAGCGTCGTACTGACGGCGAAACTAATCAGACAAAATAGAGCAGTAAAGCGATTCCGGATAGCATGGTAATACAACCGTTTATATCAACCACCTAACCCCAGCCTCTCAGGCAAACACTGTCCTCACGTCCATTTACAGAATAACTATAAGATACAAAATGATTCGAGCATCTCGGCTGTTCTCCGAGTTACCAAGGAGGTCTATTTCCCATCTTTCGATATACTGTAGTTCAGAATAAACATTTTAATTTAAACGGCGAAGTATAAATCAGAATGCCAGCTTCGGTTTATGTCGTGTTTCGCCTTGGCGATTGCCCTGTCAGATCACACATCATTCTCAAACACATTGAGTTTCTTTTTCTGGATTCACTGACATTTTATCTTCTCATAACTCTCAGGCAACTAGATTCAAAAACATGACTCATCAACTGGAACTTGCACAGCCTTGCGCTCAAAAGCTTCTGCTTTTGCTCTCACCACGCAAAATACCTGAGGATGTTTCAAATCTCATTCTATTGATTCAGCATGGATTACTTTAGGTTTCCCCTTGTACCCACCAATGAGACTCTGTAAAGTCACATCTGTCAATCTACGCAAGTACCTGAATGGTCCCCTCCAGCCAACGACTCTGCTTAATTGTGCGTGTGCTTCAGCTGGAGATAATTACGGGAAAAGACATACACAGAATCACCTGACTCAAATATGGTCCCAATACGACAGCTTTCTGGTCATGATAACGCCTTCTGTTCCCCCCGAAAAAAGCATCGCACGGCCAAACTTTTTGAAGTTTTCCTTACTAACTCATGTGCTAAGTTTCCATTTTCTCTTCAATTGCCAAAGCCACTGATTTCTGGGGAATCGCTCCTGATGTTGCCTAGCATTTCATAACTGTATGTCTAACTGGAGTACCCGTTTCCCTTCCTAGCTTCTGGCGATTTCGGAGAGCTTCATGTTGGTCTCAATGCATCTGTGGAGCGATAGGCCATCATCACATACTGGCGTGTGTTCGTCCCAATCCCGTTTGATGGGTTTATCCAGCAAACGCACTCAGGTCATGGTTTACGAGGGTTTTCGTTGTAATCTTTCAACCATTGCCATCCTGATTTTGGATGGTAGGAGGAGTTGGTATGCGTCTTGTTTAGATCTGTAGCAATTTAACAATCTCCCGGAACAACGCGCTCTCAAACTGAGAATCCTTGATCTAGAGTGAATGGCAATAAGAGAACCCAAACCCTAGCAATCAACTTCTTCATCGAGAATCCTGGCCACTGTCTGGGCTTCCATGTTCGGCATGCAAAGCTTTCCGTCCACTTTGTGTTAGTAGTCTGGATATAACTAGTATATCGGCGCGATTGGCCCTGTTTGTGGTGAGGGGGAGATTCACACAAGATAATCGATTGCAATGTCTTTCCCATGGGGGAACCCTGACTCCGACCATTTGCATAGAAGCTCGTTTAGGTTTTAACTTGGTTCTTTCTTTTACTGTCACTGCGGGCATGCCTATTACGGTATTGTTTTACGTCGTGCCTGTAACCCTGGCCATAGAAACTCTGTCGGATTTTTGCCAAAGTTCTTCTTTATTCCCAGGTGTCCCGGAACTTCCGATTGTCCATGACTGGTGGAGTCAGCACGGTTCGTCTTTTCGCTTGCAGGTACATATTGGCCTGTAGATATTGCCTCTGAATGGGGATTTTTCCGATATAACATGTCCTCATAGTATCACCAGAGGGATTCAAATTGTGCCCATATGTGTTTTTCACCACTATGCTCCGTGTACCCAATTTCCTTCTGTCGGAGGTTTTTCTCCTCGCTTCAACCCATTCAACCACTACTTGCAATATCAGCAATCATCTTCCTGCTTCTTGCTGAAAGGGACTGGCCTTCATTTCAATTTTGTGGATCTTTTGAATTCCACGCACATTCGGCTACGGGGATTGACAGGCCTACAACATTTTGCAGTTGTCTCTGATTGGTTTCTCCCACATGGGGTAAACCCGCATTGTCGCATGGTATCCGACTCAATGCATCGGCAATTGCGGTGTTGAGTTCCCGGCCTGTGTTTGATGGTCCATGTGTGTAGGAACTCAGTAACCTGGTAGCTATCGGGCCGCATTTGGCCCTTTGGTGTCTTAAAATTGGCAGCCAGCGCAGAGAACTGTGATCCGTTCTCAATGTAAATCGTCTACTCGTATAGGTAGTTTTAAAATATTTCACGAAGTGTAGCGACTGGCCAACAACTCTCTTTCTTGTTACACAGTACTTCGTTCCGCTTTGGTCAGCCGTACGGACCTGCATAAGCAACCTGTTCTCCATTTCCATCAATGTTCTGGGTGAAAGAACTGCACCGATAGATTTTTGTCGCTCGCATCGGTGTCCCAAGATGAAAAGGCCGCTATAAAATTCTGGGTGAGGCGTATGGGGCATTAACAGTGATTCTTCAGGGTAGTGCATGCCTCTGACAAGCTTCAGTCCAACTCAAATGCCTGCCCTTCTCAGTCAGTCTGTGTAAGACGCTCGCAATCTGTGTAGAAGTTTCTGACAAATCTTCTGTATATCCGCAGAACCCAAAAATGATCTCACTTCCTTGGTATTACTTTTGGAATGGGCCACTGCTTTACAATTTTCAACTTTTCCATCATCAGTGGCTATACCTTTCTCAGCATATCAACGTGTCGCAAGGTAGACTAACCTCCTTTCCAATAGTTGGCATTATCGGCTCTTTAATTTCTAGCGCCTGCAACAGAAGAGTCCTCTCAACATAGTTTGTAGATTTAGTAGCATAATCATCAAAACTTTTCCTCCACAATCACATCATCCAAATAGATGAAGGCAGATCTGGCCATTGAAAGTCCGCCACACAGTCTCCATTGAACCCGTTCGATGTAGCTGGGCAGACGTCAATTGCCGAATGGCTAGCACCTGGAATTCATATATATCCACTTCCGAGTCGAGAAAGGCAGTTTTAGAGATGTTCGCTTTCCAGTTTCAAACTTGCCAGTATCCCTGCATTGAGGTCGAGCTGTAGAAACCACGTAGCACCCTGACAAGTGATCCAGTGGCTCATCAATGCGTGGCAATGGATATGCATCATGAACGCTCACAGCATTGAGGTTGCCTGTAATCAACTGAAAATCTGAAGAGCTCCGTCCTTCATGGTACCAGAATCAATACCAGAAGACCATGGGGCTTGGTAGACTTCTGGATTACTCCCTCGATCGAGCATTATCCTTAACTTGTCTAATCTAACTTGCAGAACCTCAGATGTGCTGGTACTCTTCTGGAAGGGTTGTTTGACTTGGGTCGAGCATCACCCTCCGTTTCTATGCTTGTGGTTTTATGACTGTAGTCCACCGTCCAGGATCACTGTCGGATGCTGTAACAAGTTACTATATTGGTAAATACGTAAAGCCTTGACCCCTGTTGCTCTGTTCTGAAGTCAGATGCTCTTTTGATCTCTCTAATAGTCTGAATTCCAAACTCTTCTCTGAGTTTTCCCTGTAGGTGCATCACTAGACGCGAATGTCGCTGTCTCAATCAAGTCGATACAGGACTAGCATGAGCGACTTGGTTTCCTAGGGTAATGGTTTGTGGATTCCTCCTGCAGTTTCATGAGCCTCACGGAACAGTAAGTCTCGCTACTCAACGTCAAGGATCGGGCTATCAGAGCTGTTATCATTCTTCAGAAAGGAGTTGGTACCTTCTAAATAAGTGAATTCATCTTTCCATCTGTTTTTACCCCCACAGGAACATAGAATTAACTTGTCCCGATAATGATCATTTCGGCTCTTACCAGGATGGTTATCTTCTCAGTAGCAGCAACTCCGAAAACATCCAAGTGTTCCCTCGTACTTTGTTCACAGGCCAATATCGTCTAGAACAAGCGATCCACGTTTCAGTATCAATGCAGACATTTCTTGATCTCAAGAAGTCAAGGCCAAGGATTCGCTTCATTGCTTATTTGTGCAACTACTGCCCTCAAAGTAAAAACATCCGGTGCAGCCTTGCAGGTTTTTATCATAAAAAACCATCCCTGAACGCAAGGACCTTTGAGTTCACTTCCATTAGCTGCCAAGACAGAACATCCTTTTTAACTTCTCTCATCGTTTTGGTTCTTCCGCTCTGTTGTGGAATTCTTCTCATACACTTCTTGTGACAAGATTGTCACAGTAGACTCCGGTATCGACCAACAGCTTTTAACATTGTTATGCTGAACCTTCTGCATTGATATACAGTCCAGCCTCCTGAGCAGGCAGAGGATACTCCGATTCCGGCTGATCTGTTTCTCCTCGTGGCTTCTTGTTCTAGTCCTGGACTGGATTAGCAGCTCCATTTGAATTTCTTAATCCGATTTCTTTTTGAGGCTGAGGACAATCCCCTACGAATGTCCTGTTTCATGACACCTTAAAACAGCGTCGCTCAAAGTCGAAGCCTTCGCACTTTGTTTTTGCTGATCGGGCTGAATTTTTCAACTCCGGATTGGGGTACTGGCTGTATATCTCCTTGCAATCTTTTTCCAACTTCTGTTGCGATACTTCTCAAACATGGATTCCATCCCAGACTTCTCAGTCCTTACTGGATTGGTTGGCATCATTACCTCAGTACCTTGTATTTCCTCAAAATAGCATGACGCATCATTTCCATGTTTCTCTGCTTTCTTATAAGCCTCTCAACTCAACAGCCAATGAATCGCAATCTGTAAGGTTCTCAGGTCTCGCTTGTTTAAATGCCGAATACGGCATATCCGAAAATCCACTAGTGATTCTAGAAACTGTTGCCTTGGTCCAAAGTTTCTCTTCACTCCCACCTTCAATCAGTTGGATAGGTTGAAATTA
>SAYR01060803.1:133300-200331 GCA_004382745.1 Argopecten irradians irradians | reverse complement strand
CTCTCCGGGCTTTTAAGCTCCTCGCCGATGTAATTGCGCCAGTCAACGATGGGCCGTATGCCCATGAGAAACTGACCTCGGGATGGGGCATCGTGGGAATAGTGGACAGAGATTGCGTGGAAGCCATGGAGGATGACTTGGTTGGTACAAGTCATTGCGTTGTTGCACGCAAGATACCGAAGGATTTGTCATACATAGTATCAGAAAAATATATTATTTTCATAGAAGTAGCATCAAGGAAGTCATTAATCCTGTTGAACTTCCAGATATGATGGAACGTGATTCATTGAGAACAACTCTGAAATTGTGTCCCATTCGCACGATGATCGTCGTTTTCTTGTGGCTATGGAGTAAGGCATTCACACTGAGAAACGGACACTATGAGATGCCGTTACCATTTAGAGAGGCTATGCCTTATGTACCTAACAACAAATCACAATCGCTCAACAGGCTTCAGCACCTAAAGCGACGTTTGGAAGCAAATGCCCAGACAAGGAGCATTATATTACATTCATGGAAAGATTGATTCAGAACAAATTTCGCAGAGAAGGTTTCCTGATAAGGAAATTTTGAACTTGACGATGGTCATCAGTGGTATATTCCCTCACTATCGGTATATATCATCCTTCAGAAGCCGAATAAAATTAGAGTTCGTCTTTGACTGCAGTGCAAAAACACAAGCGTGAATCGTTAAATGCGCATTCTTTCTACAAGGACCCGATCTCACTAATAAGCTTGTTAGGGGTTTCTCTGTCGGATTTCGGAAGGAACAAGTTGCCTTTATGTGCGACATCGAACAGATGTTTTTCCAGTTCTAAGGTTTAATCCTGAGCACCGCGATTATCTTCGTTTCTTGTGGTGCGAAAACGGCAATCTCAGCGAACCACCAGTTGACTTTCGGATGAACGTACATTTGTTTGGAGCAGCATCATCCCCTGGTTGTGCAAACTTCGGGTTGAAGAGGATCGCAGATGACCATGAAGCGGAGTTTGGTACAGATGTAGCTAACTTTGTGAGACGCGACTTCTACGTCGATGATGGGGTTAAATCTGTTCCGACCATTGAAGAAGCTGTGCACATCATCGACAATACCAAGGAAATGTTAAGAAGAGGTGGTCTACGACTACACAAATTTCTCTCAAGCTCAAAGAATGTGCTGCAACACATTCCTCTAGCAGATAGGGCCCAAGGGCTGAAGGATATTGACGTTCTCCAGGACCAACTTCCGGTTGAGAGGGCTCTTGGAGTTCAGTGGTGCATCGAATCTGATACATTCCAGTTCCGCATCACCCTAAACGACCGTCCGTTAACCCGTCGAGGTGTACTTTCTACCCTGTGCTTCCGCTTGTACGATCCTCTTGGCTTTATATGCACCATTCATCTTAGTTGGGAAGCAAATTTTGCCAGCAAATGTGCAAGGGATAAGACAAGACTGGGACAGTCCGCTTTCACGATGATCTGAGTGCGAGATGGTTTGCGATGGAGACTTTGATCTCAACAATTTGAAGGATCTAAAGGTGAACAGATGTCTGAAGCCATCGGACTTTGGTGAAACAGTGTCTGTCGAACTTCATCATTTCTCTGATGCGAGTACTCAAGGATATGGTCAGTGTTCGTACGTTCGGCTGGTCAATACAGACGTAGAGTTCATTGCGCATTAGTTTATGGGCAAGGCAAGGTAGTCCATTTTAAAGCCGATTTACTATTCCACGGTCAGAGCTTGTGGCTGCTCTTGTATCAGTGCGAATGAGTTCGATGTTGATTAGAGAACTTGACTACAGTAACGTCACAGAATGGTTCTGGACGGATAGCAGTGTTTGTTTTAGATACATTGCGAACGACTCTCGTCGCATTCCACGTTCTTTGTTAGCGAATCGAGTACAGCAAATTCCGCGATCACACGGAGCCATCTCAATGGAAATACGTAACATCAGAGAACAACCCAGCGGACATTTGCATCACGTGGTGCTACAGCTGATGATTTGATAACCATTCTATCTGGTTCAGTGGACCGCGCCTTTTATGGGAAACTGGCTCTCTGGCCAGTTGTGATACTCAGTCAGTACCTTGTCATTCAAAGAGCCAGAGAGAAGCATTTTGTGGAGAAGACGGATTCGTGCGGAAAAGTTAAGGTTGCGGTTGGGGATCCAACGTTGGACAGACCAAGGCCGAAGGACCGAAGGCCGCCGAATGAACTTTCTCGGAACGCCCTATACACAAACTAGTGTTCCTACATGAAACCGGGGAATTCCCCACCGAGGAACCATGAATTTAAGATACATGATCATGTGCCTGTATATGTATATATCTTATTAGATAGTATAGTTTTATTTGCATTTAAATGGTTGATTTATTCTTGACATTAAGATTTAAAAATTATTTCTCATAATTTTTGGGAGCCATGTAACTGTAGTCGGACAGGAGTTATCTCCCTTGTCAGAGCTCGTTGCGGAAAAAGGTAAGTAGAAAGTTTCCGAACAGAGGGAAGAAGAAGCCATTGTGGTCGGCTGTTAGAATTTATCTTTCCACTTGCGTTAAACCTGCGAATGCCTTTTGGTTACGAGGCATAAATCTACCTACGGAACACTTGCGAATTGCGCGTATGTAGCCCAAAGAGGTAATGTAGAATGAACATATAGGTTTTCGGTAAATTTCTAGCATTTCTAATTTATTTGCAATTTGCGGTCTTTTACTGGCGAAGTTATTACAATGTTTGAGCAATGCGTTCATTGGTTTTATCATGATAGCTAAGACTGTCTGTTTGTATTTTGCAGTCTCACGTAGAGTTTTTTGGTAACGAATAAACTCTTCAGTACACCCACCAAGACCCTTGGCTTACGTTCATTTCTGCGAGTTGCGTCCCCTTGATCAGGGCTGCGAAATTGCGATACAGTAACGCACGTCACCTACACCTGGTTCGTGTGTGTTTGCTGTTACAATCGTAATGTCATATTAAACTTACTTTCGTTTGAATTCCCAAACACATCGACTTCCTGGATGTCAATCGATAGATAGTTTCATTTATAAATCTCGACATCCAAATTTAGGATTTAGAACTAATTAATAACGGATATCCAGTTGCTTGACATCTAGCGGAAAGGTCACTACGTATAAGCACTACGCCGGATTGTCGATAAACAGTAAAATTTGCTATCACATAAATCTTTTTTGTATTAATTTGTACTGTCTATAATTAAATCCACAAACACATTTATACAACTTCCTTCTTATCACAATGATAGAGATATTGACTTCTTATAACTCACATTTGTCTGTAAAATGGTATTATCCTCGTCCTATATACATTGTATGTATGACGTAATACTTCAAGCTGGTTAGTTGTTAATCATAATAATATCCGATTCGGGTCATTACGTATACATAAAGATTCACAGCACGTTAACGTTCATATTTTACCTTAAATATACATTCTGGTTGAGTAGTTCAAACTTGTATAGTAGGTTATTTTCTGTTATGTCCACAGAAATGCATTGTCAAGAGGATTCACACCCTCGGAAACTTCGTTTACACTCTCCATGGGTAACACGACAACGTGTGTCTAAATATACCATCCTATCATAATATACATTGTACATGCTAAGAGCGCAACCTAAAGCTAGTGTAGGCTAATTATGTGGGTAACCTTACGTTGATAGTCCTAACATTTTTAGTGTGAAAATTGTACTTACACAGTAAGAAATTTTTTTTAATTAAGGAAAAATGAACACCATAATTGATATACTGTGCATTAGTTCTATGCAACTAAAATGAAATCAACTCAAGGCGGTGGTGGGAATTTCGTGTACGCTGTCCCCGTTCCCGTACCCAGTCATCATAATTAATCTATGGCCAATTTCTCTGCAACAGGAGAGTGAATAGATAGTCATAAGGTAGAAACATAATCGCTATTAAGAAACTTCTACTTAACACCTTCCCGTGAAAGAGAATTTATACGTCAAGTCTACAAATTATGAATTTGACGTCTTATGAGCGGTACGGTAGATATTAAGAATTGTAGTTATATTTGTTTTGGACAAAAATATTGTGTAAATGCTTGTATACGCAAAAAAAATAATTGGAAACCTACAAAAAAGTATAGAAAATTGTGCCCGAGTGATTTTCGGAGACACTGCTCCACTACGACACATAGGGACCAATTCGTACCCGGCCGAAAGATATAGTAGGCTGGGTACGTATATTCGTTCTAGGGTAAGGAGTGATCACATGATTATGTGTTTACTTCCAAATATATTGATTTGTCTCTGAACTGTTATTTAGTATATATAATTTGTTCTTTTGAATGATAACTTATTTTCTTTATTTATATTTATCTATTCTGAAACCAAAAGTAGGTAAATATAAATTCAGAATTCTACGAATTTAGCCGGGGGTAGCCGATCTTCGCTGATCCTAGATTAGACGGCTAGACCGATTGAATTGGTCAATTCGCGTTATAGCATTGCTAGATAATAAGTGGAAATGACAGCTTTATAACTCATTTCAGACCAGTGTTTAAGTAAAACAGTACATGTATGTGCATGTCAAAATGTTTGCATGCAATATTGATAACATTTTGGAGTCTATTTAATATTGTCAAGTAAATCAATTTTCGCGACAAAATGGTAAGCAAACTATCACCATATTTGGAAGTAAACACACAATCACGTGATCACTAGTTACCCACAATGCAATTCTATATTAAGGCCAATGGCATGAATGATGAATAAGCACGTGACTTGTTTTACTACGTTTACTACCAATGTATATTTATGAAATTCCACGTGGTTCTCGACTTAAGAGGTAAAACCACGGTGGAATTTTTATCCCAAAGGTTGAATCAATAATAACTGTACATGGCAAATAAAATCTAATAAAAATCCGTTATGACATTATATAAATGTAGCGGGGATGTAAATATTGATGTACATGTACAAGATGTATTTATATATATGGACAAGGCAAGCTAAGAAGTTAAGCTGGTTTCCCAATGTGTATTGTGTACCTGACCTGTGACCTTTGTATGCTCTGTACTGTGGTAGTGTTTCTGTCATTCATTTACTTATCGTGACTTTTGTCCTATATCTGTGCCTATGTTTCCTCTGTCGTGATTGGCTGTCTAGTCTCGGGTATTGATAAGTTGCTTTTATACACAGGGGTGAGTCGTGAGTAGTTTGACGTCATTTCAAACTGGGATCAACATGATCCTGTAAGTGTTACATAACAAACGATTCGGCGTAAAATAGATGCAAGCATATGTTTATGAAATTCAATCTGTACTACGGGAAAAAAAAGAGAGAGAGAAAAATATCTCTATTTAAGTATAAATGTATTGTCTCACTGGTTGTCCTGTTATTGTGTATATGTAGGCTACATGTCCATGTCAAAACGCCGTGCTTTTATTTCAGGAGAGGAATTAATATAAGCTCTTAGCTTGTTTTCCCATCCTACATTGTAGCTGTCTGTATGTATTGGTGTATTTGTATGAATATATTTGAATAAATATTGTTTAAACTAATCTCATCTGTTGGCCATCTTTTGAAATGAAACCACGATCCGTGGGGGATTTTTACTATCATAGTACAAAACCCGCGGTCTTTTGTAGTAAAAAAAGTAGTAAACAAGTCACGTGCTTATGCCTCATTCATGCCATTGGCCGAAATATGGCTTTGTATCGTGGGTAAGGAGTGATCACATGATTGTGTGTTTACCTCTAAATACAAAAAGGTGTATAGTGATTTGTCTCTGAACTGTTATTTAGTATATATAATTTGTTCTTTTGAATGAGATCTTATTTTCTTTGTGTTATATTTATCTATTCTGATACCAAAAGTAGGTAAATATAAATTCAGAATTCTACGAATTTAGCCGGGGGTAGCCGATCTTCGCTGATCCTAGATTAGACGGCTAGACCGATTGAATTGATCAATTCGCATTATAGAATTGCTAGATAATAAGTGGAGATGACAGCTTTATAACTCATTTCAGACCAGTGTTTAAGTAAAACAGTACATGTATGTGCATGTCAAAATGTTTGCATGCAATATTGATAACATTTTGGAGTCTAAATATTGTCAAGTAAATCCATTTTCGCGACAAAATGGTAAGCAAACTATCACTATATTTGGAGGTAAACACACCCTCACGTGATCACTAGTTACCCACAATGCAATTCTATATTTAGGCCAATGGCATGAATGAGGAATAAGCACGTGACTTGTTTTACTACGTTTACTACAAATGTATATTCATGAAATTCCACGTGGTTCTCGACTTTGGAGGTACAGTGTAAAACCACGCGGGAATTTTTATCCCAAAGGTTGAATCAATAATAACTGTACATTGCACATAAAACCTTATAAAACCCGTTATGCCTTTATATAAATGTAGCGGGGATGTAAATATTGATGTACATGTACAAGATGTATTTATATGGACCAGGCAAGCTAAGAAGTTAAGCTGGTTTCCCAATGTGTATTGTGTACCTGTCCTGTGACCTTTGTACAGCTCTATACTGTGGGGGTGTTTCTGTCGTGCATTTATTTATTTCATTTCAACCAATTTTATTGAATCAATCAAAAGGATTGGGCAACAGGTCATGCCTATGTAAGCCCTTTCATAGCCAGAAACTATAATCAAATTTAAATATATACATGTATTAAGTTGATTAATCAACATCTTAATTAAACAAAAGAATATTATTATTACTATTAATATACCCACACAGTCTGTACAGTATATATATATATACTTATAATGTAAATAAAAAAGAACAATGTCCATGTGATGGTTTCCATATACATAAAAAGAAAACACAACTATAAAACAGTTTTTTCCTCCCTAGCGCTTTCTCGGCTCATGCCGGTCTTCAAATATAATAATATAATATAATATAATTAACTTACATTATATATAATAATAATAATAAAAATACTGTAAGAGGTATCTTCATAATTCCAATTGTTCTGAAATCAGAACGATTTTTTAAGTGTTCCAGCAAAATTAATGTAGTGTAACTTACTTACATTTGGAGAAAATCGACTTTTTGTGTCCCAATTTTCCTGATGCAAATATTCACTGTTGCCATACTTGGAAGGTCTTTATCACTACGGTGTTTATTCCCGTTGAAAACAAACGTTCTGACGCCCTTCGCGGGTTAAGTTCATTTTACGAATTTAAAGTCAACAAAAGAAGCGGAACAATATAAAGAAACAGTGCATTTTCAGCTCTAATATCGACATTAGTCGGGCACAGAACTAGATACCAGATAATAAGAATTTCCTGTAATAGTTGAAATAGAAAAATATTACGATGTCAGTAAATAGATGTTTAATTTCTTTCGTTTGATTCAATTTCTAAATTTGATGACTTGATCCCGAACATTCCAGTGACGTCACTTTTAGTAGGAGTGAATGAAACGGCAGTCAGTCCCGCCAAACAGTTACGTCACAATCACCGGAATGACGTCGCTTACATATTTCCCACGTTAGTAAAAAGGAGTACACACTCATTCGATTTAGTAAAAGCATCTTTTCTTGATCATCAAAGAAGCATTTCGCTTTAAGCGAAATCGTGTAAATAACAGGCAATTTGTTTTCGTTTTGAATACCATCTTCTGTATGTATAATGAAAAAGTTGCAGGATAAACAGAATACACGGTCACTATCTTACAATACAAGTTTTATTTTGGTGTCGACAGGGAAAACCGAGATGACTCGGCAAAACCTCCTCATCGCACAAACGATAGCAGCATCGATATTAATTATAGCAAAATAAAAATGTCCAACGTTGGAAATATTGCAAGTACATTCATTATTTACATAAACCAGTAATTAGAATAATCATTTATTTCATCTAGACTAAATAATTTGCAAATCCCATACACCGCCTGCAAGGAGATGTCCTTGGCCTATCGCTACCCACGATGCTCTCGATCGTGGTCTTATATTGTGTAACTTTCCATGGGATATTAAATCTAGATATATCTGTTTTCGACAGTTAAATATCTATGAACACGTGTAAAACAAGCAGTCTCAACTGCTATTCCGAGACCGTAAAATGCAATCTTGGTCATCTCAGCCAAAACATAGGGGCACGCAAATTATGACAGAAACGTTTACTAGTAATTTGATACATACATGTATGTCATTTAAAAGTATTGGAGACCTTTTGATATGCACATGTATATCATGACGTTTCAAGTGGCTGCCCGTATTATTTTTTGTGAAAAAGAATTATACCTATATGTTATAAAACTCGGTTAGCTTTTTTTATTGTCATTATTGTTATAGACACTGTATGTGATATTTAAACGAAAACACATATTTTACCTAAGAAGCCAATGATATATATATATAATGTAAGTATCGGTTAGCTTGTAATATAATAATAATATAATAATATAATTATATAATAATATAATATATTCTTATAATGTAATATAGTATTACATTTATATACACTTTTTTAATTATATATCTATATCATCTACGGTTCATGACGAGTGTATATCTAGCGATATTATGCAGGCACGGACAGATATGAGCCAAGGTCATCCGTTTAAATGTCGGATTAATTTGTAGATAGCCGATTTAAAATTGGTGTCACATGTTGTAACATGATATTGGACGATGCACCTCCTTATCTGATATTAAAGGTGCGTAAGAGTGTACTGTAAGTGGAAGCTTTCTTAAAGTTGAGGGTTTATTGCTGAAAGAACTAAATGCAAAATCAAATTTCAGTCAAACTCCAAAGTTTTATTCAAACTGCATATATTTATTTACCATTAGAATATATACATCTAGGGATACAGCTTCAAAGAAAGGTTAACTTACATTTCAATGATTTAGAATCAAGTATCATTTACACAACAAAATTCAAATGAAGTTTGATTTTCCCGAGAAAATACAGCGTGGGATTGAATTTTGGGTCAAAAGGTGAACTACAAAGGTCACTGTTATTCAAAATATTTGTTTCGCAAATTTTCGTTTCCGCACGATACTTTGAGAACACATCAACAGAATTTCATCAAATGTCATACAATGATAGCATAAATAAGCAATAATAACTTGCCGTATATATTTGAAAATATAATTGACGGCAGAGGACGTGTGTTGCTTGCAACACTTTACTGTAAGCTTGTTCGAATCTGTTGATGTATATCAATTGACCAAATTTATACCTGCTTAGCTGTTGTACACAAAGCCTTCAGTTTTGCTATGGCATAACCCAGGGGTGGATACATGTATAACGACAATGATAGTAACCCCTGGAATATCGAGGGTGTTTTTTAGTAATACTCAACTAACTGCTACTACTGTATTTGAACCCGTCTCTTTAAGAGCCCCCTCCTTTGAAGACTCAAGTTCCCTTACTTTGACTTAAATACAGACTAAAACTATGAAAACCTGGAAACTGTTGAGGTACATTTATCTATATTTGATTTATTTTGTAATAAAACTTATTAACGGCTTACTCCGTGCAATGTTGTTTTAAAATCTTGGTTGCCCAAATTTGGTCTTACTAAGCACCCGTGGAAGCTTATTGGGTAATACGCTACAGTAAAACACGTTTATAAATAACGAACACAGTGAATTCATGTTATAACGTAATATTTACAGTTTGCACTGACATGGACGCAATAACCATGCTTACTAGTATTATCATTATCTGCGCATAATGATAGTACAACACGTGCGGTGATTCTATTGTTACGGGAATAGTCGCTGGAGTAGCAACGTCGGGTCATGACCCCACTTTTGGTGGGAACATATGAATGTCTCGATTCCATTCAGCTGTTCAATAGAATTCGTTGACGATGACGAGAGAGAAAAAAAAATATGGGTATTTTATAAAAAACAATACGCAACTGACATTTATTTGCGTGAAAAACTGTAAATATAAGGAATAGATTTTTATTTTGTTGAGGTTATAATGATAATGGAGCCAGTGTAAATTTTATGTAACCCGGCTTCGCCGGGGTTACATAATTTACACGTGCTCCATTATCATTATACCCTCATAACCTCAACAAAATAAAAATATATTCCTTAAGTATTGTGTCCCGTCAAGGTTGTATGATATGTTAGTAGTCACATGACCAAGCCTAACGTGATCTATACGTCATACACATAAGTTGATGACGTAAAGATTTCTGCGTTCTCTACTTGTACACTCCAACAAATGGCTTGTTGGTCCCAAGAGATTCGTTATAACCGTGTTTTACTGTATACATATATTGCAGCTCCATTTGGGTCAGATGACGATGTAAGTAAGTTAAGTGTTATGGTAAACCAATTAAATCATAGCGTATCAAATTATGAAAGTTGTTTAGATAATGTAATACTATATTTCCTAAAACATTTCAGCATATCATCATATTGCGTCATAATGACCGTATGCTTTATATTAATCATAGTATACTGGAAATGATATACAATTCAATATGAAAAAATAAATATTAGTTCATCTTTTTTTCCATACTAATTGACCGTTACTCGTTTCATATCTCTATCGGATATCTTATTTAATTTCTATATGAGATATCTTTTATACTTTTTAAGATATTTTATAAAGATATAAGATATCTTATATAGATTATAGATATAAGATATCTCATATGTATATAAGATATCTTATATAATTATATAAGATATCTTATATAATTATATAAGATATCTTATATAATTCGATTAAATACGGGATAGGCCTTGCTCCTTCAATAAATGTTAAATTGGCTTGCCGTATAGATTGTTATTCGAGTTACAATGTACAAAGACGTGTATTAATGCTAACGGGATGACAGATAAATAGAATAACGCCCGTGGTTAGTGATAGAGGCGAAGTGCGGACAAAAAGAACATAAATAGATATCTTACTTTTTCTGTGGAGTTGAATCCATATGACCGCTATGCACAGATGTAAAACGCATATTGCAATATTTTAAATCCAATCATAAAAAGTTAAAGGATAACTGAATATTGAATCCGCAGCTTTTATGATGTCATTGTCACAGTAACTGATCACTCCGTCATAGGGATATCTTCCTGATTTATTGAAGTAGTTTGACATTGTCTGTGCCAGACATTGAATCAATCGCTATCCACAAGACCTTCTTTCCGACTATACTAACAGCCAGTGGATGGTCACTATCTGTTTGGATGATTCTGAGAAAATGTCCAGTTCCGCTGAGGAATATCAGCCTCTGATTGTTCCAATCACCAATGATGATGTTTCCGTTACTATCACATACTATACACGTAGGAATAAATGGTCGATCTTTCTTCTTTAAAGTTTGCCTGAATATACTGGGAATGTCACCTGTATAGACAAACAGTTCATGGAAAGCGGTATCCATGACAACAACGCATTGTCTTTTATCACCACCAGAGTGTCGAATAATCACTGCAATGTTATGAGTGAGAGGACTTTGTGCGATCCTGTATGGTGAGCATGCTGACGAAGTAAGAACACTCTGGCCGTCTGCGGTAAATTCGGCGATGTGATTAGACATGCCCACAATGACATGGTCACTGACAGTGACACATAGGCATCTGGGTGTTTCTGTGGTTACAAATCTTTGCACTAGTTTTCCATCCACAAATTCCATGATGTTTTGTTCCTGGTCACATGCCCATAATCGCCGTGTCGTTGGTGACGTGCAGATGTCAGTAAGTGTAGCGTTATGTACGATCGACTGTTTGAATGAACCCTTTCTGTCCAGGAGAGTTAAGGAGGTACTGACACTTGTCCAGGCCTGGCTACATGATGTGGAACATATCGAGGAGATGTTACAAGGAGACTTCCACTCTTCCACAACCTTAGGTTCTGAGATTGGCGTCTTCCCGGTGCCATCTACGTCGGATTGCCGCTGTGTGACATCTGATAACGGTACAGGACGGCCTTGGACAGTCCATGATTGACTTTGATATTTGACATCTCCTAAAGCTAGGGTCAGGTGATGCAGAGGATCGTTATTTGGAGTGAAGATAACACTACTAAAGACTGGTTTTACAGGAATACGTATCTCAGATCCTATTTCAAATTCTGTGTCGTGGATTTCTATTACAGAGCTACGCTGAAGTACGTTTCTGCATTCCTGTATGTGTTCTTTGAGTCGCTTGTCACATATTTCAAGGTCCTGTTTGTATTGTTGTATAATTTTGGCGTTGTTCGCTTTCATTTCCTGATAGAAAGACAGTGTATTTGAAGTAAACTTATCAATGTCTTGTTTTAGTTTCTGAGCTTGAGAATTTAGCTGATATGACAGTTTGTCGAATGTACTGTCGTTGTCCTGTAGTAGTGTATCGACAGAAGCAATGCACAACCCGATTTGAATCAGTTCATTTCTCTCTGTTCTATCTATAAATTTTACTATATCTTTCTGCTTCTGGCGAGTGACCTCACGCAATTCACACACAGTATGGCTAAGATGAACAGTTGAAAGACATTCGAGACACGCCAATTCCTTACATCGTCTACAATATATTTTCAGTTTCCTCCCTTTATGGTGATGACAAGTTGTCTGCCCTTTCTTGTGGGATGATACGTGTATGGATGCTGCCATTTTTATAACTTCTTAAAATTGATCAAGGTGATCTGTCATGTCACAGTATGTTTTGGTGTGATGAAGAAAGGTTTTCTTCGATACCTTCCTTCCTTTGGGCAATAGGCCTATAAACACCATCGTCCTAACGACAGAACATTGATTAATCGTAATGACCGATTGAATTGGTCAATTCGCATTATTGATTTTATAGATAAAAAGTGGAAATGACAGTGTTATTTAACTCATTTCAGACCATTGTCTCAAAGTAAAACAGTACACATGTGCATCTCAAAATGTATGGATGCAATATTGTTAACATTTTGGAGTCTAAATATTTTCATGTAAATCAATTTTCGCGACAAAATGGTAAGCAAACTATCACCATATTTGGAAGTGACACACAATCACCTGATCACTAGTTTCCCACAATGCAATTCTATATTTAGGCCAATGGCATGAATGAAGAATAAGCACGTGACTTGTTTTACTACGTTTACTACCAATGTATATTTATGAAATTCCACGTGGTTCTCGACTTTAGAGGTAAAACCACGGTGGAATTTTTATCCCAAAGATTGAATCAATAATAACTGTACATGGCAAATAAAATCTAATAAAAATCCGTTATGACATTATATAAATGTAGCGGGGATGTAAATATTGATGTACATGTACAAGATGTACATGTACATATACACTGTACAAGGCAAGCTAAGAAGTTAAGCTGGTTTCCCAATGTGTATTGTGTACCTGACCTGTGACCTTTGTATGGCTCTGTACTGTGGTAGTGTTTCTGTCATGCATTTACTTATCGTGACTTTTGTCCTATATCTGTGCCTGTGTTTCCTCTGTCGTGATTGGCTGTCTAGTCTCGGGTATTGATAAGTTGCTTTTATTCACAGGGGTGAGTCGGGAGTAGTTTGACGTCATTTCAAACTGGGATCAACATGATCCTGTAAGTGTTACATAACAAACGATTCGGCGTAAAATAGATGCAAGCATATATTTATGAAATTCAATATGTACTACGTAAAAAAATATATATATAGAGAGAGAGAGAGAGAAATATCTCTATTTAAGTATAAATGTATTGTCTCACTAGTTGTCCTGTTATTGTGTATATGTCCATGTCAAAACGCCATGCTTTTATTTCAGGAGAGGAATTAATATAAGCTCTTAGCTTGTTTTCCCATCCTAGCTGTATGTATGTATTGGTGTATATGTATGTATATATTTGAATAAATATTGTTTAAACTAATCTCATCTGTTGGCCATCTTTTGAAATGAAACCACGATCCGCGGGGGATTTTTACTACACTGTATTATAGTACAAAACACGCGGTCTTTTGTAGTAAAAAAAGTAGTAAACAAGTCACGTGCCTATACCTCATTCATGCCATTGGCCGAAATATGGCTTTGTATCGTGGGTAAGGAGTGATCACATGATTGTGTGTTTACCTCTAAATATAGTGATTTGTCTCTGAACTGTTATTTAGTATATATAATTTGTTCTTTTGAATGAGATCTTATTTTCTTTGTGTTTTATTTATCTATTCTGATACCAAAAGTAGGTAAATATCAATTCAGAATTCTACGAATTTAGCCGGGGGTAGCCGATCTTCGCTGATCCTAGATTAGACGGCTAGACCGATTGAATTGGTCAATTCGCATTATAGAATTGTTAGATAATAAGTGGAAATGACAGCTTTATAACTCATTTCAGACCAGTGTTTAAGTAAAACAGTACATGTATGTGCATGTCAAAATGTTTGCATGCAATATTGATAACATTTTGGAGTCTAAATATTGACAAGTAAATCAATTTTCGCGACAAAATGGTAAGCAATCTATCACTATATTTGGAAGTAAACACACAATCACCTGATCACTAGTTACCCACAATGCAATTCTATATTTAGGCCAATGGCATGAATGAGGAATAAGCACGTGACTTGTTTTACTACGTTTACTACCAATGTCAGCTGAATGTTATTTATGAAAATTCACGTGGTTCTCGACTTTGGAGGTAAAACCACGGTGGAATTTTCATCCCAAAGGTTGAATCAATAATAACTGTACATGGCAAATAAGACCCTAATAAAACCCGTTATGCCTTTATATAAATGTAGCGGGGATGTACATTGATGTACATGTACAAGATGTATTTATATGGACCAGGCAAGCTAACAAGTTAAGCTGATTTCCCAATGTGTATTGTGTACCTGTCCTGTAATCTTTGTATAGCTCTATACTGTGGTAGTGTTTCTGTCGTGCATTTATTTATTTCATTTCAACCAATTTTATTGAATCAATCAAAAGGATTTGGCAACAGGCTATGCCTATATACACTGTAAGGCCTTTCCTAGCCAGAAACTATAATCAAATTTAAGTATATACATGTATTAAGTTGAAGAATATTATAGTTACTATTAATATGCCAAGTATTATTCTCTTATGGATATATAAGTTTGGGAATAAATTTCAAATAGATATTTTTATATATAATATAATTGTACAAGGGAGATAATTCATTAATAGACTGAATAATATTATAGTAGTAAGATAGTAATTAGTTATGTAATATAACAAACTAGTAAGCCGCTATTTTTTTTGAAGTTTTCTCATTTTTAACCAGGCCACATGGGATTTGAACTTGCAACCCAGAGGTGGAGAGCTTGTGGTAATATATGTTAGGACAATCTTAACCAGTCGGCCACCGCGGTTATACCGACACAGTCTGTACACTATACTTATAAAGTAATATAGTATTACATTTATCTACACTTTTCTATTCTGTACCTAAATCATCTACGGTTCATGACGAGTGTATATCTAGCGATATTATGCAGGCACGGATCACAGAGACCTGGCACGAAAAATTTTAACCAACAGTATACATATATATATTATAGTATCATAACATATATATGTATACTATTGGTTAAAAATTTTCGTGCCAGGTCCCTGTGGCACGAATAGATGTGAGCCAAGGTCATCCGTTTAAATGTCGGATTAATTTGCAGATAGCCGATTTAAAATTGATCTTTGTTACATGTTGTGGTATTGATATTGAACGATGTGCCTCCTTACGTATCTGATAATGAAAGTTGCGTAAGTGTATACTGTAAGTGGAAGCTTAAATAAAGTTTAAAGGCCCACTACTTTTCCGAAACAGCTTTTCATTTTTCTAAAGGCCCACTAGCTTTCCGGAGCAAAACTTAAGGGTTTCTTAAAAACATTAATGAACATAAGAAAATACATATCGTTGGCTAAGATGAGGTAACAACACCAAACATATGCAACTGTGCAGATTAATTTGCTGTCTGGCGCAGTCATAGTCAACTACAATGTACAGTCAGTATTTAGAAAGACGGCGGGAAACATAAGACGACCCGCGTTATATATTACGGAGGAAATCTTGCATATGTTTAATGTTGATACCTCATCTTACTCATCATAGGTAATTGATATATATTTTCTGATGTTATTAAAGTTTCAAAAAAAACTTTATGTTTTACTTCGGAAATATAACGGTTTATTGCTAAAAGAGCTAAATGCAAAATCAAGTTTCAGTCAAACTCCAAAGGTTTTATTCAAACTGCATACATGTATTTACCATTAGAATATATACATCTAGGGATACAGCTTCAAAGAAAAGTTAAGTAACATTTAAATGATTTAGAATCAAGTATCATTTACACAACAAAATTCAAATGAAATTTGTTTTTCCCGTTTGTGTTTTCGCTACTCTTTTATTACATATATAGAGGATCTTAAACGAGTGTTCATGAGTTTTTATTTTTGCGAGCCTTGGCGAGCAAAAGTTAAATTGGAGATGAGTTTCATTCAATCTCATACACGTGATAACTATATCAGCCAACGTTTGAAGAAATCTACGTATTGCGAAAATTCAGCAGAGGCCGCCATTTTGTACCACCGTCCTCAAAATCTTGACGTCATGTCATTTAATTATTCCTGTTATGACTTCACAATGAATTTCCCGCCAATGATTGTCGCTCTAGATCATATTACACTAGTGATATATGCGAAGCTATGTTTTACTATGAGATAGTCCAGGGGTGGATATGACGTCAGTGATAGTAACCCATGGAATATCGAGAATGATGCTAAAGTAGAACAATCGAGATATAAACAGGACACGACACGAAAAATTCTTAGACAATCAAGAATCCGCGGAAATATGTCGGATTAAAGTTACTTCCTGTAAATGTGTACAGTGCATATGCATGCCATTATCATAAAACTTAACGACTATATTTTAGTAGTTTAACATTTTGATTCAAAATGGACACCCCAGATACTACAACCCATAAAATGCCGGCTCTCCCTAACCCCACACTTCTTATATAGGCACTGTCTTTGTGTAAAATCCGGAGAAATTCGCCCTCTCCACTGACAACTAAAACCCTGTTATTCTTCCCCTCGCTTATAACGATATTTCCAGACCTATCATACAGCACGCACGTTGGATCAAACTGTCGATATACACATGGAATATCGCCTCTGTATATGAAGAGTTTCTGGAAATCCGTATCCAAGACGACGACACGTTTCCATTCGTCACCACAGTCACTTTGATAATAATCGGCCACCGCGACATTGTGGGTGAGCGAACACTCTGCGACCCTGTACGGTGAGCACAGTAATGGGGTTTTTTCAGCTCCTGTAGCCATTGTAGTGAGTACCATATGACCTTCTGTGGTGAATTTGGTGATGTGTTTTGACATGCCAACAATGATATGGTTACTAGCGGTAGCACAGATACATTTGAGTGTTTCCTCGGTTCGAAATCTGTGCCGTAGGCGTCGAGATAGTAGTTCCATGACATTGTTGCTTTCATTACACGCCCATAGTCTCTCTGTTACAGGTGACAGACTGCTGTCAATAATCTTAACCTCGTGTGTGACCTCCTGTATCGCTGTGCCGGTTCTGTCCAGGAGAGTCATATTTCTACTAAAGCAAGCACTGGTCCAGGCCTGGTCATCGATAGTAGGACAAATAGAAGTGATGGAACTTGGGGACTTCCATTTCTGAACCAATTTTGTTTCAGACCGTAACGTGTTTCTGATTACTTATATTTTTTTATCCGTTGACCGATGATGTTGTGCAGAGAACATCTTCTGGTCTTCCGATAGTGCGACAGGTCTGTCCTGGTCTGTTGCACAGGGACCTGGCACGACTCTTTTTTTAAACAAACAGTATACATATATATATATATATTATAGTATCAAGGGTATGAACTCGGCGGTCGAGAAAAACGGACCTATTTTTTTAAAACCATGATTATTTTAATAAATGGGTTCTATACAACATTGACTGATATCTTACCCTAAAGAAAAATAATTTATCTTTCCATTGAGTGCTTGATGAACAAAATTGGCCAAGTATTGACGAAGTTATGGCTTGATGAATCGGGAAATTTACGAAAAATATGCTAGGTAGACATTTCCCTGTCCGGTCGAAATGTCGTCTCGGCTCTAATGGGTACCTCAAAAACCAAGCCAAAATCACAAAATCTACGCTTGTGGCGCTAAACACTACCCATAACTGTGTTCATCCACAATCTCCTTTGGAGGTGTCATGGCCCGTACTCTGCTGAAACTCCATTTAAACATCGTGTAGCTCACGTACTTTAACCGTCACCGCCATGTTCATTTTTCTCTCGGAACGCTTCTCGACTTTACATATCGTGACTACATTATGCAAATTATGTTATGTTGTGCTTGTCGGTAAACTCGAGAAGCGTTCCGAAGAACAAATGAACATGGCGGTGACGGTTAAAGTAAGTGAGCTACACGATGTTTAAATGGAGTTTCTACAAAGTAAGGGTCATGACACCTCCAAAGGAGATTGTGGATGAACACAGTTATGGGTAGTGTTTAGCGCCACAAGCGTAGATTTTGTGATTTTGGCTTGGTTTTTGAGGTACCCATTAGAGCCGAGACGACATTTCGACCGGACAGGGAAATGTCTACCTAGCATATTTTTCGTAAATTTCCCGATTCATCAAGCCATAACTTCGTCAATACTTGGCCAATTTTGTTCATCAAGCACTCAATGGAAAGATAAATTATTTTTCTTTAGGGTAAGATATCAGTCAATGTTGTATAGAACCCATTTATTAAAATAATCATGGTTTTTGAAAAAATAGGTCCGTTTTTCTCGACCGCCGAGTTCATACCCTTGATACTATAATATATGTATGTATACTATTGGTTAAAAAAATTTCGTGCCAGGTCCCTGTGGTCTGTTGGGGTTTGAACCTGACCTGGGTTATCGAAGTCCTCTGTTCGGCCATGGTCTGTTGAGGTTTGAACCTGACCTGGGTTATTGAAGTCCTCTGTTCGGCCATGGTCTGTTGAGGTTTGAACCTGACCTGAGTTATTGAAGTCCTCTGTTCGGCCACGGTCGGCTGTTTGGACTTGAGCTAGGATTTTACTGTCCCCTAGAGCCAGCTCTAGGTAATGACGAGGACTTCTGGGTTAAAGCAGAAAGAACTCAAAACAGGTCGGTCAGGGAGATTGACCTCAGAATCTAATTTACATTCAGTATCATAGATTTCTATGAGAGAACCGTGCTGAAGTGTTTTCTTCAATCCCTGCAATAGTTGTTTGAGTTGATGGTTGTATATTTCCAAGTCCTGTTTGTATTTTTGGATGAAATTTGCATTGTCGTCTTTCATTTTCTGATAAAGAGAGATCGTTTCTGCTGTTATGTTGTCAAGCTCTTCTTTTAGACTCTCAGTTTGCCTTTTCAACTGGCTTGACAGTTCCTCGAATGCACTGTCGTTGTCTTGTAGAAGTGTATCTGTGTCGGCGATATATGCCTCAAGCTCAATTAATTCATATTTCTCAATTAAATCGATAAATTGTACGATGTCCTGTTTTTTCTGTTGATTGACGTCACCGAGTTCACACACTGTATGACGTTTATGAACAGATGAAAGGCATTTTAAACAAGCCACTTCCTGACATTGTTCACAACAGAGTTCGAGTTGTCTCCCTTTATGGTAATGACAAGTTCCCTGTCCTTTCTTGTGGGATGGTATTTGAGTAATGGAAGTCGACATTTTGATTTAGATCAGGAATGTCGAGTGATGTCTAAGTCACACTATTTCAGTCGCCATGTATCTTCATCCTAAGCGATGAAATTATTTCACACCATCCGCATTTACTACAAGTTGTGTTTTGTCTGGAACATAATCCACGTGTTGTTTTTCGTCTCTCCTCATCCAACTTCCTGAAACATGGCATTAAATTCAGGGATAAACCCACTCAACAAATCATTAGATGTAGTTTTGATTTCAAGTTGTTAAAATATTCAAGCAGAACTGAAGCTGCTGATATCTTAGAAATAAATCGCTCTTCTTTTTCGTCTTCTTGGGGGTAAACTCACTCCCTCGATATAGAAGATAACGATTACGGCCGAGTTATAATTTTACACTTTCAAAGTTGATTTTCACCACAGGAACTTGTACAAATTCCCAATACAATAGTAAATATACATACTAAGCATACCATTGATACAATATGATACTTAAATATATTAACCTTTTGTTTGAAAGTCCCTGTGATCTTCATCATTAGAATTCACTGCCACGACCACCTGTTAAATGATGAATCCGTTGAATTTTGATTTAGAATACCCGGATGCAGAAATATAAGTAACACAGGTTAACGTCGACTCACGTGTGGGTGATGGTGTGTGTGAGGATGTGCGTGTGATATCAGCATATCAGTTTCTAAATAGTTTTCAGTTAAAAATAAAAACATTACGCTGTCAAGGTAAATATTTTGTAGTTATCTATTATTAATTGCCTGCAGGTGAGGCTAATTGTGTTAAGAGGTCACTTTAAATCAATAAAATATCTGTTAAATTATCAACGGTTGATAATCAATAAATAACATAATAGATATACTCCGGTTTATATCTATGACCGTCATAACAAATCAAATAATGATACACGGAAAAGATTCATAGCTAGAGTGCGGGCGCTGTTTTGATATATAAATATACATTAAGCTATGAAATTACTTAATTAAATTTACAATATTAGAAACTTACCTCATTGAACATCGTATAGCCGATAATTTTAGCGAATTTGATCCTCGATAAAATTGATAATGGCCTAAATCATGTTTTCTTATCGCCAGACCGCGAAATATTCTACGTAATTCGTGAAAATTTTATTCTCCCTTATTATACATGTATATGTTAAAAAATAACCAGTTTAACAGCGCGCAGAACTTTCCATGGAAACATGCTGACACCACGTCGACGTCAAAATCGTCTGACGTGGACCAGGCGTCATCCTCGATGGTTCATGCTGCAATGGAGACGTGTCCTGTTCACGGACGAGTCTCACTTTCATCTCCGTAATAGTGACGGCAGAATTCTTGCTTGGGACGACGGTGAGAACGCTACGCTGGTGGTAGTGGATGATAATCTGAAGACGCGACTTAATATCGACGAAGTCCTACAAACTCCCGTTCTTTTGAAATCATCCAACCATCGACGTTTTGCAGCAAAATAATGCCCGTTCGCACTCACCGAGATTGACGACAGATTTCCTCAATAATAAAAACATTCAGACATTGCCCTGGCCTGCTTTCTTCCTTGACCTCAATCCGATTGAACATTTGTAGGACTAGTTAGGTCAAGCTGTGAAACGACGTCAATCAAAGCCTCAGACTCGACGCCAACTTGACATTGCCCTTCAAGAAGACTGTAGAAATATTCAGCAATGAAATCCAGCGTCTGGTTCGGTCTATACCCCAAAGGTGTCGATCTTGTGCAGATGCAAACGGTGGTCACACCATATACTGAAAGGATGAATATGAGTTTTGGGAGTAGCGTTAAAACGTTTGTCGTGTGTCCATCCACGTGTGATCTTTAGCTGACTTATTGATTGGATAAGACTGTCGAAACGTGTAACTGTCTGATGAAATAATCATTTTGTGTAGAAAGTTATTATAACCATGAAAATTTAGCTATACAACAGTGCTGCATTTCACCGGTGCTCAGTATATATTAACACTCGTTCATATGTGGATATGAAGGACAGGTATATTCTACCCGAAAAGGTCACAAAATGTTGTAAAACCCGAGGTTGGCCGAGGGTTTAACACCATAAGGTGACCCGGAAAAAATAGTAATTCTGTTGACGTCGTGACTTTAGAGGCTGTATTGCATGGGTAGTCATATGTAATACAGGCTCAGACGACATGAGTATATTGCATGAAACTGGCCAGTATTAATATTAAAATATTACATTCGTAGTTAAAACATGGCTATGATGTCATCTTTTGTTGTCCCCAGTTCTTTATTTAGACTATTGTTCAAGTACTTGTTCTGTCTGTAGATTAGTACACCTTTCACTGTACATTAGTTTACAAAAATGTACCTGTAGCTGTAGATTAGTTTCAACTAATCTACAGTTCCAGGTAAACTAATGTACAGTGAAAGGTAAAGAGTTACACTACATGCAGCATTGTAAAATTGGACAGATAAATAACAAATAAATGTTATCAAAGTCAACATAAATGTAATAGAAAACTTCAATAATACATATTTTCTGTTTTATATATTGATTCGTGGACATCGGCATAAATCCAATCGCATCAACCACAACGCATAAAATTACTCCTTGTGTTGAAAATCAAGACTCTTTAGTATTTCGACAGTTGATGTACAATGATGTTTTAATTTTAGATAGATATGTACTTTCTTTCTATGAAAAATGAATGAATGCTTTCGGTATATTTCCCAATAATTTCACTGTTAATTGCTTCATTTCTTGAATACATACACGTAACACATAGATCCACGTTTCCCAAATTGAATAATTTCGGTATAATTCCTTATCCAAGAATCACACAAAGCCTACTGAACAAATTTGAAATTTTAAGCTTTCTTTTCATCACTTTGCCGTTTTCACTGAATTTCAATGTAGTTTCCTTTAGAATCCACTAAATCTTGATATTATGTTTTAGGACCAATCATATTCTTCATTTCATAACGTAGAGTGGTTTATTCAAAAGTAATACGTTTCCATGGTAATGCTCCATATCTTGTGAATTTCCGACAAGTTATATCCAAGTGAATGGTCTGCCTCTGACATAAAGAGCACTTAAATTAACATATCACAAAATAAACTCTGTTATTGGAAATTTGATAATCATTTTAGATAGTTTGACTTCGTAAAGATCTGATCTGTATTGTGCCATGTTGCCTCTTGTACTGCTCCACTCAGAATGAAAAGAACTCAAACTCACAAAAAATTCTCTGGTAATAACATTGGTATGGAATTTCATGAAAAATTCATGCAATGCATGCACAACCAGAGTAGACATATTATAACAGTTACTGTGCTGACATGTTCAGTCTCAAAGATGGTTGAAGGCCTTACCTGTAGCTGTAGATTAGTTACACAATAGCCATAGTTAGCAATGTACATCAGAGTGCCATGTTTTAAGTAAGAGAAACACCGAAAACTGTAGATTAGTCAAGATAATGAACAATGCTCGGCCCTACGGGCCTCGCATTATCCATTATCTTGACTAATCTACAGTTTTCGTGTTTCTCCTATACGTATGAAAGAAAAAAGACAATTGCTAAACCGACGTCGTGATTAGTAGAAGCAGCACCGACCATGATGGTTTAGGGAAGCTGGTTTTATTTCAATTAGTAATCATTAGTAGCATTAAAGAAGTTGTTTATAAGAATACAGTAAAAGTGACCCAATTTTGTCCCCCTCAGTGGTTGCCCTACCATTTATTTAATTTTGAGTCCCCTCCCAACGATGCTATACCATAGTATAAGTGCTACCCGATGCTTTATTGCAGATAAGTCGTTTGTATGGAAAAGGCCGAATTTACATCTTTGGCCAAGTTTGCTTTATGCGAGATTCAAACTTGGTAACATTGTGGCTCCTTTTAACATAGTGTAATACATGTATCTTAATGAAAACAAACAAACGTAAAAAGTTGAAATTTACAATTTATTTGGAAACTCTTGTATAGATATATATTTATATACAAAGTAATAAAAGACAACGGTAATTAAATGTTCTTGACTTGAAAACTTTAAAATCTATTCTTCCTAATAGCTAACATAATGTCTTTATTTGAACTAAATATCATGCAAAATCCTACATACATATTAAAAATACAGTTGTTTGACCTTCTAAGAGGCTTGTTAAAACATCCAATGTCTTGATTAGAGAGATTTAATTTTCAGGGGTGTTAGATGCTTAGATGGAATGGTTATTGCACACATAAGAAAATTCTACATACACTCATACAATATCAACACCTAGCATTAACACTCAATAATCATGCTTTTGGAAACTTTTCTTTGAATTTATGGAATAACTTTTCATCTTAAAGCTATATAATACCATAGAGCTAGTTATTTTTCGCGATTTGATCTTTAAAAACAAGAAAAATGAACTTTTTAGCGGTTTTAAATGTTCGCGATCTGACTCTAAATGTATATGTATTATGTATATGATTCAACTATTTTTTTATATTTCAGGGATCACATTTTCGCCATCATAGCAATGTCCCACGAAATTGCAAAAATATCATCCCTGCCAAAAATAACCGGTTTTACAGTATCTTTTTTTCTTTTACATCTTACCACCATCTGACAGGATCAACAAAGGATGTGGCAATCGTATGAGTTAGAGGTAAGCCGAAATACCCAGAGAAAAAACATCAACCTACAGTCAGTACCTGATTGCACATTTTTATCAGGAATTATGATAAAGTAACAGCAAAATTAATCCTAAAAATTGAAGATTTTGCAACAAAACATGAACAAAAAATAGGTAAGTAAGCAGAAATCAAATATAATACTGCAAAGCCAATTCTTTTTGCCGAGATTAATATTTTTGTGATCTTGTGGAAAACTAACATGATCTGAAATAATATGAAATCAATAAACCATACTGAAATTTAAAAAAAAAATCATAAAAGTTCAAATCCGTTGATTTAAATTTCTCTCCAACAAAAATAACCATTTAAAAGGAAATTTTTCTAAAAAAAATCAGCGACAAAACGAACGCCTCCTTATTTATAAAGAGGTAGCAAAATCAAAATAGCATTACTAAAACTTGACCCATCTTAAAAGTTTCCAGTCCATGTTTTAAAAACATACCAGTACTGCATATATACATAGAAAGGCTCAAAGGCATTTAATCACTCACAAACAGTGCTCAAACACTTATGACAAAACATCAGTCAAAAAGGACTAGATACAAAGGTTCATGACCTTGTGACGCTGAAAATAGGTCAAGGTCACATAAATGAAGAAACTATAGAACAGTGTATTAAAGGCCTTAATACAATTGGTGCAGGGTCAATAATTAGGTCAACATTGAAATGTAATATTTCATTTTTAATTTTGTGTGAACATTATACCAGGTAAATTCTACATTTAATATGACCATGGGTGATGCTCACTAGAAAGTAAAGTTTATCTGGACAAACAGAAATGGCTGCAAAAACAATACCCGGTATATATAGCAATTTAATGTTGCATGCAATTAATTTTCGTGTATTTAGCGGTTGATAATAATTCGCGAAAACAAATCTCCGCAAATGAAGAACAATTACTAGCACAATACAGGTTTCATATTGAAAATCTCGAAATCAAATTAGAGTGAAAATGCCGTTTAAAACAAATGACTAAGTTTAACGTCATGAGGGTTCTATGTATTTATAATGAAATGCCACAAATGCATTAAGAATTAGGCTAGCTTAGATGTTCAGATAAAAGTTAAGTGAATTAAATTTCAAACATACATTGTATACAAAGTCCTAGAAATCAATCATATTATTATGTGTGCATGATTATCCATATCTAAAAACATTCATATGATAAGATTATTCTTGAAACACATTTGAACACAGATGAAATACATGTACCATCATCAGTTTAGAAAATGTTGATGAAAAACTCATATGTCAAACCAATATCATGAATATTAACATGTTTTGTTAAAAAACGGCGCTATATTATCAGCGAATTCAAAGTAATTTACTAAAATTATTAAGCATACACAAAAACAAAAATATATATGTGACTTGACAGGTAATGCTTATTTTGTATCAAAGCAATGTAAATATAAAAATGTCGCCAGATTGATGATAGCTGACATGAAAATTAACAAACTTAAAATGAGATTTAAATCATGGCCTATTTTCTAGTGTGAACAATCTGGCCAGGGGAGTTAGGAATTCAAAACATTTGCGTCATATATGGTAAAATTGGGGATCTTATAAACATATGTTGCATTTTCATCATTTCATGATGTGTTTATTATTATTTTTCATATTTTATCATTTCAAATTCGCATAAACTGTCAGTTGAAATTATAAGTTCGGAAATTTTACAAAAATTTGATGGAAAATACCGCAAATGGAGCAAACCCAACTATGGAATAAAATTCACTACAGAATAGGCCTTGTAAAATATTTTCAGTGAAGCATACAGAAGTATAAGCGATGTAAATGTTGATTATTATAATATAAAATCTCTTGATGAGAAATGTGACGAGACAAGTCCGAGTATTTTACAAAAAAAATCTGCTGAAACATGACCAATCGTCGTTTAACTCATGATCATTCACCCCTGAAATTTCATAATGGACTGTTCTAGTCTTTGATTTAGGAGAGTCTAAATGTGTCATCAGGGGTGAATGAGTCGATTACATATATACATTATTTTTACGATCACTTAACACATAATACCAAGAGTTTATCAACCATACTACATTCACAACCATGATAGAAATCTATTAACATTTGCTGCATTGATATAGTTAAACTTTTCACAGAGATACGTGTCCATAAGAAAACTATTTTCATGCAGAATACAATGCCAATGAGTGGCTCCATGAAGTCCATTTGGAGCCACTGCTATGGGATAAATCTTTACACTATAAAAGAAATCTCTGACAGTCGTAATACTTCTTCTATCGAGTACATATTTAACAAATAAATTCTCTTATATATTCTATTTAATATCCATTGACCCTATACATAATCATTCTTGAAATAAACCTCTTTTTATCATTTGTCAATGTTAATTAGTTAGTACACTTATAATTAGTTATAAATATTTCCATAATAAACTCGCACATAAATATTTCTGTAAAATATCAATTTCCAATATTCTCTATTTAATACCTCTTGGCCCTATACATAATCATTCTTTAAATAAACCCCTTATTATCATTTGTCAATGTTAATTAGTTAGTACACTTATAATTAGTTATAAATATTTCCATAATAAACTCGCACATAAATATTTCTGTAAAATATCAATTTCCAATATTCTAAGATATTGTCTGAAATGATGAGTAGAAATGAATGTAGTACATATTCTACTAGCAGTCAACGTTAACCCACTGTATAAAACATTTAATTCATTTTTAGTCAGTGTTCAATCTACGATTATTTTTCGTGGGTCCTTTTCAATGGTTTTTGTGAAAACAATGGGTCCCACAGTGTTAAAGATACCCATTCCCAGAAATTTCATGGGTCCTTTTAAAATTCTGTGAGTCCAGGACTCGGGATGCACAAGTAGGTTTATCACTGTTTAGTGTAATTTTCATTCAATCCATAAGAATATAAGTATTTATTAATTTATATACTGTACTATATATCTTTGATGACATCTTGAAATGAAATATGTAATAGGTGGGATATCATGGCTGCCTTTCCTAAAGGAAACGAGATTCCCCCTTCCACATTTCAACAGTGCTATTCAATACCTTTCTGCTAAATATACATTCTAATTTTACACACAGTAAAGGCATAATGGTATGTGTGGCCTGAGTGATGATTTCACAGTTATGCCCCTTTAATCTGAGTTATTTCCCTTTAATCTAGAAAGGTATTCTCCATTTGTGCTTTTTCAGTTATGTCCCTTTAATCTGAGTTATTTCCCTTTAATTTACAAAGTTATTCTTTGTTTGTGTTTTTTCACAGTTATGTCCCTTTTATCTGAGTTATGTCCCTTTATCTACAAACTAATTCTTCTCCATTTGAGCTTTTAAATATCATGTCCCTGATACGAGGTGTTACGTATTATTTTGGCAATAATTTCAATATCCAAATTTTTAATTGGCAAAAAGATGTATGATAGGATTATTTCACATTTTAGTCTTCAGATTTTTTGAACAGTTGATAAACTTGCGTTCCTGATATTCCAAACTGTTCACTTCACAAAAAACATTCAGCAATTATGATAAGCTTTCAAAGCAAATTCAAATAATTTGCCTAAATCATGATTGGAAAAATAATAATTGTCTGCAGTTATCTCCCCGCTGATACCAAAAGTTGTCTCCCTTTATTGACGCAAAAACACACTCTTCCTTGACTAGAAGTATCCATTGTATTTTGTGTCACCGAATTGTTCATTTATTAAAACTCAGTCAACACAATGAACTCCTTGTCAATATGTACATGTTGCTATTTTGAAACCAAATGTTTCCACAAACAAAGGTACTATCCTTAACACAAAACATGCAAATCTCGCCACTGTAAAATACATAAGATAAATTACTAACTGATTCCATTCATCTTTAAAATAATGTTTGAAGCGTTGTCTGCTTTAGTGATACCATCACAACAATGAGAACAGATAAATTTGTCTCTATTAGAACACACACTTTGTGGATTCGTCCACAAATTTCTGTTGCGCATGATGTCACAATATGTTGAATAAATAGCACACTTGTCCTTGTGTGTAAATTCTACACAGGCAGCCGTACAAATCCAGCAGCGTTGTCAGCTTCATATATTTGTAGTATACTTATAATTCAATCTAACAATTCTTTTTCTGTTTGAGTTCATATAAAAGGCTTGAACCTGAACCTGCTCACACTATCTGGTACACCTTCTATCATTGGATCACAAAAGTTTTGAACCATTTCCAGATTGATGAACACTTCCAACGTGAACATGACAGTTTGTTTTCTTCTCTGAAGAGTTATCTGTCCTTGGATTGTGGTAACTAATCCAAACATTGCATTTTAGGCCACAGATCATTCATTATCTTAATTATCTGCCGAGTAATATCTTAAAACCACAATATCCATATGAATCTTTCACTTTCTTTTAATGAGTTGCCTCCCTTTAAACACCATCATCCAGGGGACATAATTCTTTCTTATTTCTCAACACTGATTATCTCCCCTTTGAACACAGCATTACATCAGACAAAGATAAAATTCCTAAACACCAGAACGTTTAAATCCGACTTGTCCGTACGTCCGAGTTAAGCGGTTCCATTTCTGGGTCGTATGTGGCCTTGTGTAGATCGTCGACAGGGTACAGAGAGTGGCCGTAGTGATGGCCGCCCGGGTCCATATAACTATAGGGTGGAGCGGTCGGCTCCGTCGGGAAATATCCGTCGTAATTCCTCGGCTCTTCCTCATCGTCATCGTCTTCGTCCCCTCCACAAAGGAGATAACGTGACCGCTGTAGCAGAAAAAAAATCATGTGAGGGTCTGGTTAGATAATTGAACATTTGGGGCCCACCCCTCTGACACTTGGGGTTGGAGCAGGGTCATATATATAAAACATGACTGCCCCCCACTATTGATGTTTCACACCAAATCATTGTGTTATCCACTCAAGCTTTGGAAGAAAAGGATTTTTCAACAAAATTTAAGCCATGTTCCCCATTTGGGGCCCTACCCTCTAGTCCTGGGGGTCAAACCAGGGTAATTTATCTAAAATATGATCTTCCTCTTCGAACGACACTAAATTTGGTAGTGATCTGCATTGGGATAAAAAAAAAGAGTTGACTATAATTCTTTTGCACGGCACACAGCGAACCGCTCACAGCACACAAAGCACAACAACAGACAACACATGATGACTACAGGTTATCCAGACCTTCGGTCAGATGACCTAAAACTATACATTTTATTTTAAACATATTGATTGTCTTATCTGTTGTCTCAAAAAACATTCAGATATTGCAAGATCAAAAACCTTTTCTTTAGTAGAAACTTCATGAATAATTTCCCTGTTGAACTTCGTGATTAACCATTTCAATAGTATTAATAAAAGACTTGAAGCTGCTCAATAACTTTCATTTTTTTTCAAGATCCTAATTTCAACCTTAACTTCACAAATTAAAAGAAATTAATCTTGTGTTTCAACCATTTACAAAGAGTTAAAACAGGAAGGGTTTCATTGATTTTTTATTTCGTATTTCATAACCCAGATTTGAACCTCAACTTTACAAAATAAAGGGAGATAACTTACCTCACTGCAGTCTCCCTCGTGCAGCATACAGCTATGGATCGCCGCGGCCGGTATGGCTATATATGGTACACCGGCCAGTAACCAGCTGATGAGTTCCCACAGGTCAGACACCTGGTGTCCGGCGTAACTAATGGGGATATTCTTGGTAATGATGAATGAGTACAACCAGAACCCCTGTAAGTACAAAAGTGGAAAATCATGATACATTTTTTAAATAAAAATAAATTTGTGATTACATATTCATCTCTTACAACTAGGTTATACTCCCTATTACAGGAGAATATGTAAACTCTATAAGATGAGTTATTTCCCCTGTTTTTGATGTGTAGGTTCTGTAAAGTTATTTTACAAACTTTAGATAAATGTAAAAGTAGTGTTAAGTAATGTCCCTAATGCAGATAATTGTGGTGTCTCAAATGTCATTCTGGGTGATGTCCACTGATACTGATAATTACATTGTATGTAGATAATGTTGAGTTATGTCCCCTGATAAGTTATCCTGGGTTATGTCCCCTGATAGAGATATTTATACATAGACAATGTTGAGTTATGTCCCCTAATACTGATAATTATGTAGGCAGTAGATTACTATACCGTTCATTCTCCACTAAATGTACAAATTCCATTATTAAGTGTCCTCTATCAATATCGGGACTTAAAAACCATGTTTGTATATCATGTTTGTTTCCACACGTAAAATATATTGATTGAATCTTCGAAAAATAATCAAGGTGTTGTTCTTCTGACCAATTAAGATTTTTCTCATCATCACATTAAATATGGCTCTCGTGACGAATTTCGACTGCTCCTCTTAAGCTATAATGTATTTCATAAATCAACTGTGACTAAGGAAATGGGTAAATTGTACATTTTTTTCTATCATATCATAGATATTAGCATACGCAATGAGAATAGACAAGTATTGGCACACAAAATGCTTAGATATTTTTGATGTAACTCATTTTATCATTGTCACAAACTATGCTGGCAGATACGTTACAAACAAATAAAATCGTGTACACAATTAATGTATTAATTCAAATGTCCACGTTTCTCCCGTGATAATGAACTTCAATCTGCATACTAACTTTTACCTTTATGACAAGGACACATCCGTTAACAATTAAATGGACAGGTGCGATCTAATCTTGAAAATATACATGTTACGCAACGACATCAACAGATACGTTACTACTATGTACTTGATTACCTAAGATGCCACTTTCCCACAGAGATAAATTCACATCACAGTTTGAAAAGTATAGAATACTAAGTGTTACAATGTTTGTGGTTTGGTCCGACAAGTCACACGGTGCATTTAAAATGATGAGAGGGGTTAGTGTCGGACAGTACGTTACCGACAGATACGTTATGGAAAAATACCCATATCGGCAGAAATTCTCACGCTTGTCATAAAACATCGAAATTAGCTTTAACCACGTGGCAAGTGTCCGAGAGTTTGTCCATATTTACAAGCGGGAAGATTCGTTGTGTTGCCAGTGTTGGGAAACTCGAAATAAGAAAAACCTTTACTTTCCCTTTAGTATATACCTGTACAAAGTAACATATAGTATACATTTCTGATAATAATCACCGTGATTTCTAACACTAGTTAGCTGTATTGATTAAGCTATTAGGTATATAATTAATTGTTAAATGTATAACTCACATATCAAAATAGTAACGTATCTGGTATAAAAATGATCACGTATCTGTTTGATGAAAGATGTACCGTTTACTCTAATATTTAGTGTAAAACCAATAAAGATACTGTTACATCGACTAATTCAAATACATTTTATAGCCAAATATTGTTAGAATGTTTGTTATACTAAATGATACGGTAATGTGATATATAAACATGAAAAAACGTATCTGTTTATTTGGTAACGTACCTGTCATATTTGTAACAGATCTGTACTTGTGTACGTAAACCTTAATTTGAGTGAACTTGGTTTCATTTGTAGCAATTTGTTTCAGACTAGATATGGTCGGGAAAATGTAAGTTTTAGGTTGTTTGTGGCCAATCAAGTATGACGGAGACAGAATACGTTTCTCATGTGAAGGAAGGGCGTGGACAATGAGAATGAATTATTCCTTTGCTTCATGTCAAAAACATCAAACAAAGGACAAGTGAGGTTTCGTTTGGCCAATAATATCAGACGAACTGTTTATCATGAGTTGTCACATATACCTGTCAGCCCGTGCGGGTCGTTTTTTTCCCAATTAAATGACAAGAACGCTGAAACCATCCGCAGTCCAATGGGAATCGGTGTAGACAGATACGTTACCAATATAGTAGAAGCATAATCATCTCTTCATCGACGCCGCTTTCAATAGTTTTTGATCTAACGTTTGATAATTTGATGTTGTAGTTTTTGACTACAAGTTTTGAAGCAGATTCGTGTTATTGAATTCGTTTATTTTCTAATACTTCATTAAAGACATATACCAAGAGAACAGATACGTTATCGCTGCCAATTTAGGCAAAAATCATCTAAAGTATTGCAGAGAAGTGAAACCGCTTGAAAAGTACGTTTTTCTTTAATGCATTTTGACGAATTTATGAAACAGAAAAAACATAATAATCCTGTCAGATTTCTACAGTCATATATTAAGTATATTGTGACATATACGTTACTGTTTAAAGCAGGATTTTAATGTCCTATACAGTAATTTGTGATTTATATGAATACAAAATTACTGACATGTACTGATGAAGATAAAGGTACAGTTTGATAATAAGGAAAAATATAGAAACAAAATACTTTGGTACTATTTTTATATGAAACTATTCGAACACACTTATGAATCATACAAACCAATATTCACAAATGAACTTTTCATAACTGCAATTGATAAAGACAATTTGCTTTCGAGACGGACAAATGGCTTTGAATGGAAAGAAAAGTCAAAACCAAAGCAAAAATTTCAGTTAAAGTGTATATTTTGTGGCATTTCTAATGACAAACCTCAATTTAGTTCATTTTAACAAAGTCACGTATCTGTTATTGACCAAAATATGATAGTTGACTGTAACAATTATAACTTTTCTTTGAGTCAAGATGGGAGCCAGCCCTTTTGGATTTAAAAAGTAGAGATATTTGCCAAACAAATGACAATACATAAGAACTTTGTTTTAAATTTTCATATTTTATGTTTTCATTTCTGAAAACATGCAAATTAGTGGAGAATGATTGATACAGGACTTATTGGGTTATTTCCCCTGCTATAATAGCTATGCTGAGTTATGTCCCTTTATACTTACTGTCGCCCCTATGGCAGCAAGTATACACCAAATACTCAGCAGTACTTTTTCTGCTACAGCAAAACGATTCCGGACTGAAATTAGGAAGAATATTAATTTCAATTACAACAAGTCAGATGTAATGCTGTAAGCATACATATTTTAGCAGCAGTTTTATGTCTTTGAAGAACTGATTCAAGGACATGAGCACTAAATTTTGTTATGGTTTTCCAGTATTAAATCAACAAAGATAATATTCTACAATAACACAATATTTTTTTTTTGTATTTGCACTTAGAGTATATTCCGCTAAAATAAATATGCTTGAAGTAATACATTCTTTAACACAATTTCAGAGTACAAAGTTCAATTTTGTCTATTACATTACCAAAATGCTTTGACTGCCAGGAATTTCCTTTTTAGTGTTATTTTCACAAGTTCGTGTTGAAGGAAATAAAAATGCAATAGATTTGATTAAAAAAAATTTCCTGAACATTACAGATTTACAGGCATCATCCATTTAAGAATATCAAACTGAGAGAACAATAGTGTTCAATGTATTATTATTCTATGTGGGCCATCATAACTATACTCGGCCTGAATTTCACACTGCACATATACCTATTCTTACCATATACGATGATGATGGAGAATGCTAGCAGAGCGACGGTGATGAAGCGAAGTCTGAGGACGGACTGGTCCATCAGTACTGTGTAATACATTCCTGCCTAAACAAAGAAACAGGTCAAATAATTAACTAAGTCACCCCTAAATACACACTTAGGATATTCTAAATAAAAGACTGGACCAGTCCATTATGAAATTTCAGGGTCGAATGAGTTAACTCACATACAGATATGTGCATCAAATACATAAAGGGGCAATCAACCAATTGAACAGGTTTTTGAAGTCAAGATGGAATATATCAATATATGTAGTATCAATACATTTTGTTTTGAATATCAGCCATTTTCTAATTTCAAAATCAAGAAATTTCCCTCAAGAACATCAAATGTTTAAATAATTGACAACATGGTCAGAAAAAAATGTTATATTTCATGATTAATTTGCAAACATGTATTTGTAAATTATCTGCATCATGTTATGTAAATTACCTGTGTCATGTTATGTAAATTACCTGTGTCATGTTATGTAAATTACCTGTGTCATGATATGTAAATTACCTGTGTCATGTTATGTAAATTACCTGTCATGAAATGTAAATTACCTGTGTCATGATTTGTAAATTACCTGTGTCATGTGGATGAAGCCCGCTCCCAGGGCGAGTACAATCATAACGAATGAGATGATGAAGTTAACGAGGATCTTGTGAGACGAGAGACGTGATGAACGGGAAAACAAACTGTCACATATGTTATCAACGATGGTCAGCATCCCTACAGACTGGAAAATAAAAACACACATTATTGGGTCGGAAATTGTGAGCATTCCTACAGAGTGGAAAATAAAAACATATTATTGGGTTGGAAATAGTCGGCTAACTTTCATACTGGAAAATTAAAACATATTATTGGGTCGGAAATAGTGAGCAAACTTTCAGACTGGAAAATAAAACACATTTTTGGACCGAAAAAGTGAGCAAACCTACAGACTGGAAAATAAAAACATATTATTGGGTCGAAAATAGTGAGCTAACTTGCAGACTGGAAAATAAACATTTCAACGTTCATTAATTTCAGACAATACTCAACAGCAGCACAAAGTTCATTTATAAATGGACTCCTAAACAACATTTGGTGCATGTATTAGAAAGTGAAGTTTTAGCAATAAAGACATTCTCTTAAACTTGTAGAAGAACAGGGAAAATACAGATTCCTGTCCAGTGCCCCGACCAGGAATCAAACCTCAGGGTCTCCGGTGTGGAAATCTATGGCTGAGCTAAAGAAGCATTCATCGTAGGCTGAGACACAGAGATCGTATTTAACACTTTGTACAAACCACACTGACCTGCTCCTTTTACACTACTTACTAAGAACATTAACACATCCACCCCTAAAGACACATTTGAACTCTGCTGATTCAAAGACTAGACCAGTCCATTTGAATTTTCAGGGGTGAATGACAGGACTTACTAAGAACATGACTCCACTGAGGAACAGAGAGAGGAAGAAGAGCATGGCGTATTCCTTGGGGATGTTGAGTATGGAGAATGCTGCCGGCATGGCTTGAAACACGACCTTTATACCTGTAATAAGAAATACACATCTTAGAGGTCACAAACTAAAAACATATGTTATTCATAGAGGTATGAACATCCAATTACATTTAGATAGAGGCAATAACCTAAAAAAATATCTTATAGAAGTCATTATGACCTTTAAGTATCAGCAAGTTCATGACATTCAAAAATCTGTCAAAGGGGTCATGACCTTCAAACACATATCAATGATACAGGTCATGACCTTTACATCTATCATAGAGCTTCAAATCATCGGTCTTGGATGCCAACACCTTTAAATATATCAGTTATAGAGGTCATGGCCTCAAAACTTGCGAATACATCAGTCAAAGAGGTCATGACCTCAAAACTTTTGAATACATCAGTCAAAGAGGTCATGACCTCAAAAACTTTGAATACATCAGTTATAAAGGTCATGACCTCAAATACATTAGTCATGTCAGTTTTGATAAATATAGTGGACTCATCTGCATGTCATTTATCTACTTCCTGTGGTAACTGTTCAGTCAGAGGTCATGACCTTCACATACTGTAATCGATGAAGGTTATAATTCCTAAATGCTGTGATAAATTAGCAAATACTGAGACAATAAAATGACGTTGTTTGAGTATGATAAGTCCCACATTCTGGTTTTTGTGACGTCATACAGTCACACTTAAAGTATGACGTTGCAATCAATAGAAGATAAAACTTTCCTTGTTCTATCACAAACTCCTGTCTTGGTTTCATGTTAGTGGCATTAGTTTATACAAATGAGCTACCGGTATATATAAGAATTTCAACCATTTCAAAATGCTCAAACCATTTACATATGCAATACATCTCCATATATGGTATTAATTAAAGCTCGAATATTCATGTTACATCATTCACCCCTGAGGATGCATTTAGATTCCTCTAGTTCAATGGCTGGAATAGTCCATTTTGTAATTTCAGGGGTGAATAATTCCACAGTTTTATCAGTAACAGCTCCATTACAGTTATTCTGGATATGCTATAGCGCACAAATTAATATTGTAAACAACCAACACATCAAATATACTTTTTAAAAATACAGAGGAAAACCAATAGAACACAAAGAAACAGCTCATACCAAATAAAATACGGGAAAAAAAATGTCAGAAAATGCCACGCATAAATCAAATTTTGTGATATTTAGAAATTCTATATTAATAAATTAAAGCCATGCAGCGCTCTGCTACAACACCAATAAGGACAGGTCCAAACAAAACTACGGCTGGGATACAGGAAATGGAACATCGTGATGTGTGAAAACTACATTTCATTCTAAGAGTTATCCCCCTTTATAGTAGTACATGTAAGTTGAGATTCATCAAAATCTGTAGTCTTAATGTATTTTTCATTTATTTGTACTTTGTATACATATTAGGTTTGTAACAGGTATCAATATCACAGTGAGGTATCTCCCTTATATATAATTTTTTCTTGATGGCAGTCATTAATTGAACAATTTGCATAAAAATTTCTTATAACTGAATTTTTTTTTAAAGTCTGACTTACGAAAGAAGTTTTGTTATCAATGGTTTTAACAATGGATAAAGAAAAATATGATCACTGAGGAAGTAAAAGAAATATTCAAAAGCTTTCTCTTTTCACTCACAAATTTGATTTTACTCTTTTTTTAATTTACTCAGGGTCAGAGCAATAGAAGTCAATTAATTTCACATTTCAGAAATGCTGAAAAATAGAGAGATGTAGAAAAATAATTGGGGACCAAGGGGAGATAACTAATATCAGGAGAAGGGGAGATAACTGTTGAAGTAGGGGAAATAACTTACAAATGTCTACGGTACTTCCTGTCAGTGCAAGCAGAGACAAAATAGAAACCAACAGAATTACAAATGAGATCAACATATGTACACAACAAAATGTCTACAATTTCCTTTACCTGAAAAATTGATGAAAAGATGATAATATCCATAGGTTGAAATTTTTGCAAAGACACTTATACGATGCACATGTTTTCATACAAATTTAAAGCTGGATATGTGAGCTAGAAAGAAACAGATGATTGAACTTATTGGTGCTGAGGAGTCTGACATACCATATGTGTGTATGGCATATTCGTGTATGTAGCTGTGTAGGGAAAGCCTGTAGCATATGTGAACCAATACAGGGGTTTCGAGGTCCCAAAACGACGTGGAGAAAGTACTATTTACCGTCGATTAGTCCCACCTTCCGGTGATTATGACGTCGTCATTTGATGTGATTTTTGTGATGTCATAATTACTGGAAGGTGGGACTAATCAATGATAAATAGTACTTTACCCACGTCGTTTTGGGATCTCGAAACCTCCGTATTAAATAAATCCCCATATTCTATGTAATAGTAGCCTTGATACATGCTGAAATGTTATATTTTCAGCAAAAGTCCAAATACATAAAAACCAGTCCATCTTTACTTGGTATTCATACACACTGGGTTATTCTGTCTTTGCATATTAAAGAGTTAGCTCCCTTGCGGGCAGCTATCGATTGTTACGTCATTATTTTGTGAACGCAGTTCATGTCATTTGCTCCGAAAAGTATGACGTTACGCTCGCAAAAACATGACGTCACAATCAATACCTACCTGCAAGGGCAGATAACTCTGTAATATGCAAATCCGGAATAGCCATATCAACTACTTTAACTTCTATTAGAAAAGGTTTTTAGATTTTTTAATATAAATCAACCCCAGTTTTAATTATGACATATAACCTGTCCCCTTCAACAGGTTACAGTTACATAGTATGTCCTTGGTTACAATGTTAATGAAAATTTGTGTACCACAAATTTCTGAGCTCTTTTTCTGTATATACAATCCATGTCCTTGTCCATGTAATATACAAGCTACATACATATACAATAAAAACCTTCCTTAGCAACCACCTCTGTATAAAGACCACCTGCTTAATAAGACCACTTTTATAGGGTACCAAATGACCAATTTAAGCACAATTTGACCTGTGTATAGAGACCACCTGGGTATAAAGACCATTTTTCCTCCGACCCTTGTGTGGTCTTCATAGGCAGGTTCAACTGTACTATACACCCATATTTACACATACATCACCTGCATAGTTTTGTTTCAGTAAATCAGGGCCTAGTTTTATGAACTTTAAGGAATTCTTTAAATTAAAAATCTTCATAGGAAAGCATTACATATTTTAAGGAAGGTTCCTCAACTTATTTTTTCCCTTATTTTCTGTAATGCTTTCCTATGGGGAATTTTAAGTTAAGGAATTCTTTTAAGTTAAGGAATGTTTATAAAACTTGGCCCAGAATATTTCCAACAACTTCTCTGTGAAAACAACTTTATTGGAAATGCTTATCATGGCCATGAAAACAACAAATCAACAAATTCATATCCTTTATAAATAAAATTATTCAAACTCATGCATGACTGGTTTTGATTCGTTAGAATTAATTCCATCCTGCCCATGCATGACTTTGAGTGAGTATAAAATCTGCAAATCAAATACAAAGACTGTGTAAGGGGGATATAGTTTACTGCTCTGTGCAGGATCTGTCCAAAATCTCGGACCATTTTACCTGAAGAACTCCCCACATTATTGAAATCTGAAATTCAAAACATTCAAATTTTCACAAAATACTTTGGCTATTACGTCAGCATTAGCTCATTCATCCCTGAAATTTCATAATGGACTAGCCTAATCTGTGATTTGGAAGAGTCTAAATGTGTCTTCATGGGTGAATAAGCTAAAACTTATAATAAAACAATGGGCACTCATTTGCATTAGAAGAGTCTCAGGTCCTCAGGGGCGAATAAGCAATTGGCTGACATGTTTTTAGAAAAAAAGGTGAATACATAATCCATTAACAGTTAACATCAACCATGGTTTTTCAGTTAAGCAAATGAGATAAAAATAAAACATTTGTTTAATCATCTGTGTATATTAGAACCCAAGCATCCCTGATTTATGTGATCATTCTATTTATTTTGATGATTTCTTTTTTTTTTTAATCTAGCATTTTCAGAAACAATTCTAAAGAAGTTTATATATTGAATTACTTCTGAGACCCTATTGGGCATCCAAATACTAAAACAAAAGAACTACATGTAGAACTTAATTTCTCTCTAAAGAAGAAGCAAAGCATCTAAAGAAGAAAATCTAAAACAAATTTAAAGGACAATGTTCTAAATGGTATAAAATTTATCAATTGGAATTTTTTTCTTTTAAATCTTAAAATCAAACTAATAACATAAGAATCTGAAAACCCATTAGACCTTTTGGCCTTCAAAAATATCCAATTTTTACAAAATGCTTTAAAGATGCTCCACCGCCGACAGAGCATAAATGATATTCATTATTTGAACAATAATTGGTGTTTTATCGTGTATATATACGTCTAATTAACACAAAAAAATAATATAAAATAATTTATTTCGCCTTTGGTGCATGTGCAATCAGTATTTCATTCCATATAGGATATAGTGACATGGAATTTTTTCGGGATGCAATTAATTATTTTTCATATTTTTAATTTGAAGTAAACTTAGAAGCTCAAACTTTGCAATGGTGGTAATAGTGTAAAGTAAGTAACTTTTGTAACTGAAGAAAAATACTCAATCGTCTGCTCTTGTTTTTGATAGTGATAAAATGCCATTTGTCGGCGGTGGAGCATCTTTAAGTTATTATTAATTATCACATTCAGCTGTATTTAATCCATATATGGGAGTCATGGTCATCAGAAGTTGACAAAAGGGAGAAAACTCTTACAATTTTATTTCAAGACATGGGAGATAACTCTTCCTACCTTTTTTTTTTTACATCTTAACTGATCACAATTTAATTTTTACATTCAAATGTTTGTTTATAAGGTCATGCAGTTGGTACAAAAAATCTACTAAAACAACAGTCATTCAGGTTTTAACACTATAGCAAACACAAAATTAAACTAAATTAATTAATAACTAAAATAACAGCATTCTGTAAAATAATATAACTACAAATGATACATGTAAATAACTCAAATTTAACGATGAACAAATTAGAAAGTAATTATTTCTCTAATTGGGGTATCTTGACAACTCTTTATCATGTGGAAAGGAACCAAATCCTTCACTTAACTAAAATCAATAAATCAGTTTGTTTACCCCTGAAAGTTTTTAATGAAATAGTCTAGTCTTTGATTTAGAAGAGTCTAAATGTGTCTTTAAGGGTGAATAAATTAATAATGTACGATTTCCGTCTTAAGTTTTCATATTTTACATTACTGATATTTTTCATTCCATTCTGCAAAGACATTTTAAATGATGGAATCTTTTAATATATCTGTCACATCACTAGAGGAGTTTGTTAAATCAAGGCAATTATTGTTATTTTATCAATTTTGGTGTTACATTTTAAAATGACATTTTTCAAAAAAATTGATTAAAAAAAAGTTCTCAGTATATTGTTATTATGTTATGACATTTTGTCAAGAAAAAAAAATGTCTAAAATTTTAATCTCATATTTCTTTTCAAATTTTCTTTTTAACTTTAAAACATTCAAAACACAGATCAGATGGGAAAAAAAATTAACTAGGACAAGAATTAGATAATGATTTTGTAAAGGACAATAGGCATCATTGTAAGCCTAAAGTTTTTTTAAACTACAGTAGAATTTGAGAAAATTCAACTAAATTAACAGAAAGAAGAAATTCAATTAATTTAAACTATAGTTGAAGGATAGATTAACGCAATACAAATAAATACAAACAAATATTTAATCCCTGGTGTGATTAGGGTTTAGGATAAAAAGACCACACGGAAGAAAAGACAGAATGTTTTAGCCAGAAAGTTAAGCATTATTTTAATTTTAGTCAAACATTTTGATAGTATGATATATTAGATTGAACTAGTAACAACTATTTCAACAGGTCTTTATGTAAATAATATCAAAAAACCATCTAGGCCAGATTTATTGATATATTTATTTAATTTCACCAAAACAAGGTTAAATCAAATCAGATTTAATATTGATTTGAAAATGAAATGTTTCAAGATTTTGTGAGTAAAGAAAACCCTAAAATACTACTGTATATTTACATTCCATGTATGTTTCGCCTATAAATAGTAACAAACAAATCTATATTTATAGAACCATGAGTCAACAATCAACAAAAAACATGCATTGTAACAATAGTATTCTTCCTTGCAAAAATTAAGATATCTTTTCTCCTATGAGAAAAACTGGAGCATTTTAAAATGAAACTCCAGAGGAGAAACTTTAATGATTTCCCTTGAGAAACTTTAATAATCTCTCAGGAGAAACTTTAAAATCTCTCAGGAGAAATATGAGTGATGGCCCTTGATCACTCAGGTGATCTGCTTGTAGGGAATAAACAATTTCTTTGGAGAGAAACTTTATCTTAAATACTTCATAGAAGCATGATCATGAGAAATCTCCTGAGAGAGAGACTTAGTTTCTCCTCTTAGAGAGATTCACATGATCTCCCTTTGATAAATCCACCTATGTGTGGACACTTACCTAGAAATGTATCCTCTGGCAGTGAAGACGATGTTTTCTCGAGTAGGTTGCCTAGATACGGAGCCATGGCCAGCTGAGGTACCTGGACTATACAGGCGTATACAAGGATGATCAGTAACCAACCCCTGTTTAATAGAGAACAATTTTTTTTTTCAAATGTATGTAATAGAGAACAAAAATAATAACCAGGTAATAAGTTTAATGACAGTTTTCAAACCAAAACTTTTTTTTTTTTTTTGATTCTGAAAATCTGCTGTGATGATACAATATGAAAGGCCCACTACTTTTCCGGAGGAAAATATAAAAGACATTAATAACATCAGAATATGAATGACGATGGCCTAAGATGAGGTCACAACACAACACCAAACATATGCAAAATTTCCAACGTACAGTGGAGCCTCCCCAAACCGATCATGGTCGGTACATAGAATTTCGGCCGGTTTAGAGAGGGTTCGGTTTGGAGAAGTGAACAGAATATCGATCATTACGATCAGAATTTAATTGCCCAAAAGACATTTTCCACACTAAGCTATAACCATATACATGTGCCTACAGGCTTTATTAGTGTTCGGTATAACTGATTTTAGTTATATTTGACTATTCCGATCTCAAAATCAGTCCGGTATTCGGAATTGGGAGGGATCGGTTTTGGGAAGTTTTAGTTACTATTAATAAAGAGGAATTCATTTCGCACATCACATCCGTGTTCGGTTTCAAGAGGTGATCAGTTTTGAAAAGGATCGGTTTCAGGAAGTTACACTGTAAGTGGAGAGTCATTTCGCTGTTTTGCTTTCTGGCGCAGTAACATTGAACTACCGTGCGGTATTTAGGACGACGGCGGGAAACATTTTCAAGATGTGGCTGACTTTCCCTCTTCCAGTTATCTTACCGAACTGCTCACAGTGATAAATCAAATCTAAAGGTTAACAAATCCTGGCCTTAACCTCAGTATGTAGTCAACTATTGTTAGAATATTATATCTGGCCTTGTTTTCTCGAAACAAAAGTGTAGACTTCAGTCAAAATTTAAGTTTTTCTCCCTAAGTAACTTATATGAAAATTTATGACTGAATTTGGTTTCGAGAAATAGGGACAGGATTACATTAATACTTACAGATTCCGGCTGACTTTTCCTCTTCCGGTCATCTTACCCAGCGTGGCGGGTATAGCGGTCCAGACGGGGAATGAATTCATCAGCAAACTGAAGCCTTTCTCCCAGTCCTGTTATACAAATGTATCAGTGCTATTACTCCTGCAAAATCATTAATTTCAGTTGGGCTCCATTTTCGTGGATTATAAAATTTTACAATTCTGGATTTTTTATATAACAACATTTATAAAAATATCTGTGTATACTTACTGTAATAAGTTTTCTATTGGTTCGTATATCTACAAAACCATCAAAGTTGAGGTTATAGAATCTACCAAGGAACTGGTTTGAGGCAGCCTTGTCGAGGTTCATGTAGCCGTACACCAGAACAGCAAACAGGGTGCCGAGAAACCCAGGACACATCACGAACAGGATCTGGAACAAACATAATGACATGTGCTGTATAACAAGTATTACTCATGGGTACTTGCTTTCATGATTTTGGACTCCCTGGATAAAAATATTTGTGGTTAGATGGGACAATGACAATAATAATATATAAAACAAGATTTATTGATTTTATGTGTATGGTTTCATAGTAACCACACGAAAATAACCAAAATTTCTACACAATGAAAATTTTATGTCATAGAGTATCATATGAGGTCTGGAAAATTAACATTTTCACCCACTTTAGAACGTAGTTGGCAATCATTGAAGCATAAATGCCAGTCACTTATTATGATGTATAGGTAATTGTGATATCAAGCGATGATACAATACAGGGGTTTTGAATTACTAAAACGACGTGGGTAAAGTACAATTTAACGTTGATTTCATATGAACATTCATCTATCACATGTAATCTTCCACATACTGTAATGCAGCTTTCTTTCACGTGCTATTTGCTTTTGCGAATTTTGCAATCCAATATATTTGCGAAAGTTAATCTCCGTGAATTAATTCATACAGCTTTCATATTGATTGGAATATTCATTCAATCTTAAGATCTTAAATTCGCGAATGTTAATCTTTATGAATTTTATGAAAAAGAAACTGCGAAAATTAGTGACTGCAGAAGGAAGTCTGTTTACATTATATGAAATGATATAATCGGTGATACCTACCCAGCCACAGACACGGCCACCAAATGCCACGATGAGGAACACCACTAGCCACACAACCGTTAGTCCAACAGGAAGTATGGAGAAACCGATGTCCTGGAACGGAGCGGTGTTATTCCACACTGGAAAGCCACGGATGTCTGATATTTTATCCGTGATTTGGAGGTACTGTTGGCTAAAGAACATAAAGATTTTAATGTTAATTTTAGGGTAATACAGTGTAATCTGTCAAAACTGACCCTTGTTTCACCTGGATCAATGTAGATTCTGTCGTTATTGTATATGGTATTTTCTTCTTAATTTCATTAATTACAACCTGTATAATCAGGAAGCCTGTCTCTAGCGGTCGCATATGTGGGTCCTGAATGATGACATCAAACAATATCAGACACTTTAACCCAGATCGTCCCTTCTGTGACGTCTTCAGTTTGTAACAAATAAAGTATAAAAACTGGGATAAAACTTACAGGATACATTTTTACAGTGAATATGAAGGTGAAAGTGTTACGGTCAGGACTTCAACAACAGAATCAGGAAAGGAGTTTCACTTCAATAATGAATCAGCTCTTTTTTTTAACATTGTCTTTTACTTACTTAAAAAATTCTTTTTCTGGTGTCTGTCTTGCAACATCAGCAGTCTGTCCACTGCAAGGAGAAAATAAACGATAAACAGCTTACACTTCACTGTATAATAAAATAAAATTAATGATATCTTATCTGTTTATCTTCCGCAGCAAAAACTAAATTATCAAAATATTATTTCTGAAAGGTAAAAGTAATCATTAACATTGTATACGCCACCGTCGGGGACCTGTAGTTGGTGACAACGTAACGTGGTGTAGTGCGATCAATTCTGGGTCTCCGACGATGCCTATACCGCAAAAATAGGATTTTATCTGGATAGCAGATATTTTATTTTATTTTTCCAAAAAATTATACTCAATAAAATTTATTTTGACAAAATCTGACAAGAAAACTTGAATATAATTTGCCAAAATATTTTTGTAAACAGTAAATTTTTAAATTTACATAAGTGACTTGATCAGTAGAATGTGATTCGATCAGGGACACTTAATATTATAAATGTAGTAATTAAAATTTTCATATTATTGCTGAAAAAATCAACATTAACTATTTTATTTAGTCAGGATATAAGAAATTAATGACAAATTCTGATTATAATGAAGAAGAAAAAGAGCACATGCAACTCCCAAAAGTTCCCATAGAAAAAAAAAATAATTCTTTAAAACTAAGGATGAATAAACCATTAAATAATATTGAGGCATTTGCTTGAAGAATCAAAATTAAAGACAAGAAACCATACACCATCCCAAATTGAAGAAGTTGAAAAATATATATAGCATAGTTAAATTTTTTTGTCAGCAGCAAATTTAGTTTTTGAACGAAGGTTACATGATATCCATTGTTTGTTTGTTTATTGCTTCAGTTTTACGGCCCATCGACAACTGTCATTTAGGGCCAAACTACATGTAATAGTGTATATACTTAAGAGCAGCGATAACATAATGATAAAAGTCATCATTCAAATATCATTGTGTTAAAAAGTGCTTGATAGGTATATAGCATCTAGTTCACTACAAGATCAATAAGCAACACAAGGTTCTACTTTAAGGAGTTATATCCATTATTTGCATTAATTTCCCTTTTAAATGTAAGCTTGCATAACTATAATTACCAAACAAGCTCAATTAACATATGAAGATGACTTAAATATCTCGCCTCAAACTCTTTAAATGGTGACATCCTGACATTCATATATAACTTTTTTACCTCTATATACAGTAATTACAGTTCAAGATGTTAAAACTTTATTTTTTAATTATTAAGAAAGTTAGTTGTCTTACTTCAGTCACTAGATATAAAGTATCCGTTAAAGAGGTTAGTAACTCACTTGCTTTCAATCAATTCTAAATAAGTGCACATTTTCCCATAACATATAATTATTTCCCTTACAAAAGTTATCGCCCTTATAATAGTTATCTCCCTTACAATATTTATCTCCCTTACAATAATTATCTCCCTTACAATAGTTATCTCCCTTACAATAGTCATCTCTCTCACAATAGTTACCTCCTGTTACAATAGTTATCTCCCTTATCTCGCTAACAATAGTTATCTCCCTTACAAAAGTTATCTCCCTTACAATATTTATCTCCCTTACAATAGTTATCTCCCTTACACAATAGTCATCTCTCTCACAATAGTTACCTCCCTTACAATAATATAAATACATACACTGTTATCTCCCTTTCTAAATGTACATGCATCTCCTTCATATACATAATTATTTCCCTTGCATTACATTTATCTGCCGTGCATACATTATCTTCCTTAAATATATAATAGTTATTTCACCTAAAATTAAAATTGTCTCCCTTACATACAGAGTTAGCTCCCCTCATACCAAATTGTTATGGTTAGTGACACTTGGCAGCAGTAAACACAACAAAGGAGACAATTATCGGTTTAATTAAACTAATTAATGACAAACAAAAAATTCTCATTTTGGGTGTCTCAAAGAAACAATGGATTTAGCAGCCCACATTAACTCATTCACCCCTGAAAAATCATTATGGACTGGTCCAGTCTTTGATTCAGAAGAGGCTAAATGTGTCTTCGGGGGTGCATGCGTTAATCCAACACAGCACATTAAAACGCAACACAGACAAAAAGCTGGAAGCAAAACAGAAAATCGCCTGACATATCTAGCCCATATAGATTTAGTGTGTTACTTACGACAACTGGTTGTAATACACCCCCTCATTCTGAGAGTGCATGCTGTAAGTAAAAACGGTGACTATGAGGACCACGATGTTAGCGGCAATCTCTATAACTGTGGTATCACTACAGTAGTCAGGGTTTTTGCCAGCTATTTTGTGAAAAGGACCCTAAGCAAAAATATCTTCAATGTTTTTCAAAATTGGGAAAATAAAAAAAGTATAAATTTAATAAAATTTTCCAGTTTTGATAAGTTCAGGACAAAATATACGATCTTTACTTTTATAAAATATTTATATTATTATCGTATCTTTTCACATCATTTGGGGGTTTTAACTTAATTTTACCACAATCGGGAAAATGTTGACTGAATTTAGGAAAATTCAGTGCTATTTTTCAATCCTTCTACCGGACCCTACAACTCGGCCATGTACTCTAATCTGACTATGGTTGTAATTGAGCTGTTATTAGTTATTTTGATTCACAAGACTAATATGTTGGTTACAATTAGTCAAAACAAATTCACACAATAATACAAGTATAATAATTTTTTGTTATTATCATGTCATTTTTTTTGCTTGTTGTTGTTATTGTTTATTTGCAGGACTATCTATTTTGTCAGAAGAGAATAACTGATACATCTTTGTTAGTTGACGTGAGGAAAATAACTCATTCCTCACAGAAAAACTGAAATTTTTGACATTATAACCAGTTCCCTACCTGCTCAGGGCAGATAACTCTGCATTTCTAAAAAAAAATCAAATTTAACTCAAAAGGGACATCCTTCATCGACCATTTTCTGTACAATTGTTAATATTTGTGGGGTGGTTTAATTTCCCTAAATTCGTAGATCTATCCAAATTTGCAAAATTTGATACCTCACGAAATAAATCAAAAAACAGTTTTACATGTTAAAGCCTGTCGTATGAATGACATTTTCAAAGGTTATAAAGATAATTCGCGAAAATAACACCCCGTCAATAATTTCCCAAAAATAAATTTTAAAATTTTACACCAACAACATTTAACACTTAACAACTACACCAGTATCTTATTACAAAATTGGACACGATATATACGTACGTGACAGGTAGATTTTCCACACACTTGTCCGTGTTCCAGGGATTGCTGCATCCCTCCCAGAGGTACGGCTCTTGGATCATGGAGATCACCGCGTACATCCCAAAATGGCAGACCAGCGGTGCAAAATAAACACAGGTAAGGAAAAGGTCGATCAGTAAGGCCACGCCCACACCTGTAACAAAGGGTCAAGGGTCACACAGGTAAAAAGTGCAGTTATTCTTACAAGTAAGGGCAGACGTAATCTATTATAGCCAAGTGTCTAGTTCTGCAAAAATTAATGGTAAAAGGTTAGAAAGGTCCGAAAGGAAGGTCATTATCATCTATGAATAACAATCAATGATAAGAGGTCAGGGTTTAAAGTGCAAATTTTTATTTAAAAAAAAGATAACAAGGTTAAATGTCAGAGGTCGTTCTGTAAATTAGTGCAATGCTTATACCAGGAATAAGAGTTCAGAAGTTATAGCTCCAATAAAACTAGGTCAAAGGTCACAGGTTTATCAGAAAGGTCAAATCTTTCCATGTTTCAAAGGTTGATGGATAAAGACATTAAATTGTAAGGCATTAAACTAGGTCAAAAGGTGATAAGCCAAAATATGGATTTGAAAGGTCAAGTTGAAATCTACAAAACAAATGATCAATGTCAATGTGTACTTTAATATTTGAACTAAAATATACATAGAAGGTTAGAGATTGGTAAACTTTTCAAGGTCATTGAATATCCATTTTGATTACACTAGGCATGTTTAGCATGTGTACATTCAATGACAATTACGTACCCTTAGCGATAGGGAGGTACCGCGAGAACAATCCCACAATGCCTTTCTGTTCGTAGCCTCCGAGTTTGTGCTGTATGAACATCGGTGGTATGCAGAGTATAAATAGGAACACATACAGTGCAAGTAGGGCCATACCTGTCAATCAAAATGTCACATGATTAATTAAAATGTTCTGATTGGATAAAATTGTTAAAAGCCCACTACCTTTCCGAAACGGCTTTTAATTTTTTGAATGTGAAAGTAAAACGAGATCAATAATTTTGTAGAGACGAAAAAAATATTAACCTACAGTTAATATTATACATATCATCACATTTTGAACAATTTGATTAAACTAAATAAAATGTTAATTTTCATAACGCGGGTCGTCTTATGTTTACCGCCATTGTCCTAAATACCGCACTGTAGTTGACTATCACTGGGCCAGACGGCAAAACCGCAAAATAACTCTCCACTTTTATCAAACATTACGCACAGAATCAGTATATATTTTCTGATGTTATAAATAATTTTAAGAAACCTTTATGTTTTGTTCTAGAAAGGAAGTGAGACTTTAAATACTTTATCATCTCATTTCGATATGATATTGTCTGTTATAAACACTCGATTCTACGGTCACAAAATCAGTGGAGTCGTAAGGTTATACATTTTAATTCAATTTTAAAGTGGATAAAATTTTTTTTTTTATTTCCTGTCAATAAAAGCAAATCATGGGTCAAGCATTCCACTTAAAAACACTTGAAAACCTTAAGAGGATAAACTTCACATTCAAACTCATTATGATTTAGTGAAAGCTGATAAATGGCCGATTCGTAAAAATATTTTTTTGAAAAATTGTCCGCTAGAGGAAGAGATAAGACCATATAAAAAATACATATGTCTGTTCTATGACAAAATTTACGTTATTTAATACGGCATCATATCAAGAAATTGAAGATGAATTTTACGTAGCTGGTGTTTGTTTCCATGTGCCTGCTAGAGGATGGCCACGAGGCCGCAAACACTTGTAAAAGTGGCTTAATTATAAATATAAGTTTCTTTGTCTTGCTGACATAACCCAAAACAGAAAATTAAGAATTATTCTAGTTCAAACTTTGCTACAAAAATACATCCCACCCCCTATATTTACAAAATGGACTTTTCCATCGGGTAAGAAGATCAGTCCATTTTGACCAATAAGGGAGTTAACTTAGGCTATACCAGTATGATATGTATTAACACCCTGGTGCCAAGAGCTCAGGATAATTACAGCATTTTTCAAAGATTTCGTCAATACTTGTAATTATTTTTTGGTTTCTGTCTGTGTCTAGGAAGGATAATTCAATAACTCAGGTCATTGATGATCCCAGTAGGGTGAGCGGTATACAGTCAGGACACACGCCCGCCATACATTCGCCAACCAAACTATAAATATTTTACTCGCATCTCTGCAGTAAATGCTCAAACGTCATGAGTTATTTTAACCCATGCACCCCTGAAATTTTGTAATGGACTGTCTCTAGTCTTTGATTGAGAAGAACCCAAACGTGTCTTTAGAGGTAGTTTAAATAGATTAAACATATTTTATTGTAAATTACTCACAAACTTTTGACAATAAAGTGCAATGCCCCTCCCCCTATCAGTGCCCCTGCCCTCTTTTAGAAGACTTGAAGTTATATCAATCCCCCTCCCAATCCAATTGATTTTAACAATGTTGAACAACTGTTTAATGCTTATAACATTGATATTGTATTCCATATTACCTGGTTCATTAGTTAATTTGTAATTATAATCTAAATTAGTTGAAAACGCTTTTAATTCTATTTTAACTTTAAATTTTAAGTTCAGGGACAGAAGGGATATTTCTAATAAGACTGAAAATTGTCAGTTTCAAACACTAAAGGTTTTCCTTCAGCCGAACTGAAATATTTATACTTTTTGTGCCATCAAATTTAGCTTTTCAATCTACGAATATGGCCTTTGTTAAAGGTATTCGTTCAAAGTAAAGCTTTAGAAAAGGTAATTGGAAATTGGAATCTGTGACGATAACTTTACATCCAAAAATCAATAAAATTCATTGGTAATTTGGAGAGATTGAATTCCAAAAATAGTCTAGTCACTGAATCAGCCGACACAGAGTAAAATAGAAAAATGAGGTCCATCAGAAATGTCGCCACTTCTGCTTCAAATAAGTCTTCAGTTTTTATGTAATCTATTGATAACTAAAAATCAATTCCATATATAATAAAAAGTTCTTGCGGAACATTTACACTAAAGATGAGAGGATGATTAACTCATTCACCCCTGAAGAGATATTTGGACTCTTCCAATTCAATTGCTGGAAAAATTCATTATGAATTTTCAGGGGTGATTATTTTTTAATTTTCATCCATTGGTATAATTTCCTGCATACAGCAAAAACTATCATTAATTCACACAACCAAAATATAAAACTTTCAGGTGCTTTTTTTTAAGTATTATATTAGATATCATTTGTCTAAAATCATCTTAGGAATATTTATTTTAGCGAATATGTCTAATATTTACCACAGTGAATTGTTCTTGTAGCATTTACACAGAGTTCAAAGGTCATTCTTCTATTGCACTTTCTCGCTCTCATTTCTTCATCTTGTTCAAACAAATATTGACTTGTCAATAATGGAACGGTGCCTGCATTACAAGCTCACGCATGATATTGATCGGAGCGAAAGTAGGTGACAGAAGTATTGAGACGGTTATAGTACTCGTCTCAACTCCACGGTGAAAAACACCAGCCCCATTACACATTCTATTATACTCTATATACAGCTATTTATCTTTTCCATTTCCTTTATCTGCATATTCAACATGAAAGTTATTTATAAATTTAGTGTAACTCTGGATACAATCATTTTCAAGACATCGCTATCTCATATTCAGATATGATGCGAATGTGAAGAATTCAACCTGGCTAATCTGAACATATTAATGTTATGGATATGTTTTTGGAAAGAAACTTGCGTACAGTCAAACCTGTCTATAAAGACCACCTAATGGACAGAGGAAAAGTGGTCTCTATAGCCCGGTGGTCTTTATGCACAGGTCATATTGTTGATATAAATGGTTATTTAAAACCTGATTAAGAAAATGGTCTTAATAAACAGGTGATCTTTATACACAGAGAGCAAATTTGTTATAAATTCCCATTTGCAATCCTTAATGTGATCTTTATAAGCTGGTGGTTTTTATACAGAGGTGGTCGCTAAGGCAGGTTTCTCCGTGTATAAAATTAAAATCAGGTAACTATATTATGCTGAAATAAATCTGTGTTTAATTTGTGCTTGCGTAAAATTTGACTTCATTTGTTACTTTGATACTGAAGATTTTACTGTACAAACATTTTTTATTCACATACCTATAAGTTAATTTTAATAATATCTTTCATTTACACGTACAATTATTTCTATCAAAACAAATCTTCATATTTTGCCACTCCCAAAATTTTCACAGCTGCAAATTTAAAATAGTAAATGATCGAGCAACACGTCATACAAGCTAGAACATAGGAACACAGGAGAACATCAGCCAGGAAAATCTTGGAGAATCTCCAGGCTTATCATCCTTCTGTTTTACATTACAGTTGTGAGAAATAAAAAGTATTTTTCATTGCTAGGTGGAGCAATGTATGTACACAAATATATCTATAAGAAACTGGGTTTGGGTTTTATTAGTTTAACGTCCTATGAACAGCCAGGGTCATGTAAGGAAGAGTCGGGTTTGTTGGTGGAGGAAAGCCAGAGTATCCCAAGAAAAACCACCGAACACAAATATGTCTATAAGAAACTGTGATGAAGATGCTAATGTAAAGAAAGTCCCTTTTATGAAGAAAAGTTGTGCTTGATAATTTCTGACATATTGAAAGACAATTTTCTGTATTCATTCGTTCTCTCTTTCACTGCCCTGGTTCTCATTTAACTCATTCATCCCTGAAATTTCACAATGGGCTGGTCTAGCCTTTGATTTAGAAGAGACTAAATGTGTCTTCAGGGATGATTGAGCTAAGAACATGACATTTTTTTCATTAACATTAATTAACTTGCATTTAAAAAATGTCCAATAAAACAAGACTTCGAATTTTCAGGATATATAATTGCCATATAAGATTATTTCTTATTTGAAACTAAAGGCAGTTGATGTACATAAAACACTTTCATAGCAGTAGCTATGTTAGACTTATGTACTGTTCCAGCTCCTTCGTTTCTTCTACCAATAACAATTCCAGTAACAAATATATCTATAGATATATACATTGTACCTATATGAACCAGATTTAGGCCTTTCTTTCCAAGTCTCTATCTGCACCACAACCTGAGCTAAATACAGATACAAAGAAACACTTCAAGGTAATTTACAAACGTACATTGGCTAGCGGGAACAAACGGAACATAAAACAAATTAGAGATCCTCGAGTCTAGTCCTCTAGATCAATGAAACCACACCACACGATAGTCCTGTCCATCTCTTGAGTTCTACTTACAATGGCTGAACCTTACACATCCTATACAACACAGTGACCCTGACAATAACACAGTAACCTTGACAACAACACAGTGACCATGACAATAACACAGTAACCTTGACAACAATACAGTACCCTGACAACAACACAGTAACCCTGACAATAACACAGTAACCTTGACAACAATACAGTAACCCTGACAACAACACAGTAACCCTGACAACAACACAGTAACCATGACAACAACACAGTAACCTTGACAACAACACAGTAACCTTGACAACAGCACAGTAACCTTGACAACAACACAGTAACCCTGACAACAACACAGTAACCCTGACAACAATACAGTAACCCTGACAACAACACAATAACCTTGACAACAACACAGTAACCCTGACAACAACACAGTAACCTTGACAACAGCACAGTAACCTTGACAACAAAGCCATAACCCTGACATTAACACATTAACCCTAACAACAACACAGTAATCCTTACAACAACACAGTAACCTTGACAACAACACAGTAACCCTGACAACACCACAGTAACCCTGACAACACAATAACCTTGACAACAACACAGTAACCTTGACAACAACACAGTAACCCTGACAACAAAATAACCTTGACAACAACACAATAACCTTGACAACAATATAGTAATCCTGAAAACAACACAATAACCTTGACAACAATATAGTGACCCTGACAATAACACAGTAACCTTGACAACCACACAGTAATCCTAACAACAAAGTAACCTTGACAGCCACACAGTAACCTGAACAACAAGAGAGTAACCATGACAACAACAAAGTAACCTTGACAATTGACAACAACACAGTATCTCTCATAACAACACAGTAACCTTGACAACAACACACAGTAACCTATATGGCCATTTTTACAAACCTGGTAACTTACAAATATGAGTTTCAATCTAACAACACAGCAGTAAGAGGTGGAGAGCTAAGGTTAAACCATGAGACACCATAGCTTCTCAGCCATAACACTTGTAATTATTAACACAAATCTCAATCTGATAATACACTCAAACCTGTCTATAACGACCATCAAAGAAAATATGGTCTTAATGGGCAGGTTGTCTTTATATTCAGATCAAATTGTATTGGATTTATAAATTTGATACCCTGAGAAAAAGGTCTAAAACTTGTCTTTTAAATAACCTGCTCTGCTAAAGACCATCTGTTTATTAAGAACACTTTTTGAGGGTAAAAATGGTTATTTACAACACTAGTTGACTTGTGTATAAAGACCACCTGGCTATAGAGACCACTCTCCCTTAGGAGGAGGGGTCTTTATAGACAGGTTGACTGTATTACAAAGCAGATGATCTTTGTACAGAGGTGGTCACTGAAGCAGGTTTATTGACTGTAAATTTAAATGTCATTTTTCTGGGAGTATCTGATGTCTGAGGAAGTTAACAAGATGAATACATGGAGCTTTAAACATGGAGAATACTATAGTCAACAATGGTAGATATATACCACTTACACAACACTTCACTAAAGGATGATAGCTCTTACAAAAGTTTAAGATTTCACTATTTAGACTGGAGACAAGGATGTGACACAGTAACAGTGCAAGAATATCAATCCTATTATGGAACTACCGTAATTCATCACCAAGAAGCCCCTTCTTTTCTTATTAAGTGCTACAGAACTAGGCCATGTCCTCCAATAAGCCCCCATTTTTCTCAAGTGTTTTAGAACTAGGGTCATGTCCACCAATATGCCCCCTCCCCCCATCTTACTCAAGTGTTTTAGAACTAAGGTCATGTCCACCAATATGCCCCCTCCCCCCATCTTTCTCAAGTGTTTTAGAACTAGAGTCATGTCCACAAATAAGCCCCCTCTCCTTTTTATCAAGTGATTTAGAACTATGGTAATGTCCACCAGTAAGCCCCCTCTCTTTTTTATCAAGCGATTTAGAACTATGGTAATGTCAACAAATAAGCCCCCTCTCCTTTTTATCAAGTGATTTAGAACTATGGTAATGTCCACAAATAAGCCACCTCTCCTTTTTATCAAGTGATTTAGAACTATTGTAATGTCCACAAATAAGCCCCCTTTCCTTTTTATCAAAACTTTTTGAACTAGTGTCACATCTATAAGCTCAAGCTCTCTGTTTTCGTTGATTGTAACATTACAACATGAATGTAAAGACTCATCAATCTGATTTGGATTTTTAAATACTTAAATATTAACACAAAAATCCCTGATTTTACTCTGATTAATAAAGGTTTGAATGAGTTTTATCCTGTCAGTGAAGGGAGAAAATATAAGTGGAACCCCTCGCTCTAGTATTAAAAAAAGTCATTTTGTGATGTTTCTGATCAAAAATCTGACATAATTTGTATCTCATAAATATTGTTCAAGACGAGGAAATTATTTCTGAAATATGGAGGAATCATATCGCTGTAAAGGTAAATTAAAATAATGATCATTGTGTTTGTTCATGCCCAATATAATACTGGCCTCGTTACCGATATATGTGAAGCCATGCCTTCTGTGTGTTCTGTGTAAGTCTTCGATTGATTAGCCGGTAGCTTATTGTCAGTATAGGTACATTATGATAAGAAGATCAACTATGGAGTATACTCTGTAGTTATAGCAATAGGGACACTTCCTATCAAGGTTGTGTTATACTTTTTCACAACAATTGTTTATAAGAATAACTAGAATAATAAAGAAATTTTCTTTTTTTTAATTATTTTTTATTATGGAGAAGAAATGCCAAGAAATAGTTATTTTTTTCTCTTATACTGTTCACTTTTTGTATAAAATACAGACTGCTTTAAAGGCAGTATTACATAACTATAAATAGACTTACCATCTACCATTCCTATAGAAGGCAGACAGACTAGGTGGACTGCTTTAAAGGCAAGGTTACATAACTATAAATAGACTTACCATCTACCATTCCTATAGAAGGCAGACAGACTGGGTAGACTGCTTTAAAGGTAAGGTTACATAACTATAAATAGACTTACCATCTACCATTCGTATAGAAGGCAGACAGACCGGGTAGACTGCTTTAAAGGTAAGGTTACATAACTATAAATAGACTTACCATTTACCATTTGTATAGAAGGCGGACAGACTGGGTAGACTGCTTTAAAGGTAAGGTTACATAACTATAAATAGACTTACCATCTACCATTTGTATAGAAGACAGACAGACTGGGTGGACTGCTTTAATGGCAAGGTTACATAACTATAAATAGACTAACCATCTACCATTCGTATAGAAGGCGGACAGACTGGGTAGACTGCTTTAATGGCAAGGTTACATAACTATAAATAGACTTACCATCTACCATTCGTATAGAAGACAGACATGCCGGGTAGACCGCAATAAAGGCAAGGTTACATAACTATAAATAGACTTACCATCTACCATTTGTATAGAAGGCAGACAGACTGGGTGGACTGCTTTAATGGCAAGGTTACATAACTATAAATAGACTTACCATCTACCATTCGTATAGAAGACAGACATGCCGGGTAGACCGCAATAAAGGCAAGTTGAAGGAGATTCCATTTTGCTGTAGGTTCTCCCATGGTTGAGTGTGATGGTTGACTTGGTGACGAAGGTTGGGGGTTATAAGGTCACCAGTCGAAGGTCAAATTGATCAAAATTAGTAAAGCTGAAATGAAAATCAATTTTTTTTTTTAAATCAACAATTAATTTTCTATATCACAACCATGCACTCTTAGGTGTTGGCTATGTTTTCCATTAATTAATTAAATTGCATTACTTAACATACTGATGACGGTGTATTCTGCTTGAACTTCCGACACAATCCCATACTGTTTATTACATCCTACACAACGACCACATAAGTACGTAACTGGGATGTAAGTACCTTATTCAGTACATAGGTATCTCAGTAACTCTGTCACGATTAATATATAAAACACTTATTATGTCCGATTCTTGAAAATTCTGAAAATTTCTTTCGACTTTCTGAAAGATCTCTAAAGTATTTTACTAATGTCTATGATGTACTTCAAACAATTTCATTATATTTTACCCTGATCTGAACAGAAAAACAGTTCAGAGAACAGATTAAATAATCAAATGAATGAATGAATGAATGAATGAATGAATGGTTGAGTGAACAGACATATGCATGGATAATTGTTGAATGAATTGAATAAAGATATAGTTGAGTGAACAGACAAATGAATGAATGAACAAAGAAATAATTCAGTGAATAGACAAATAAATTGAATCAATGAATGAATTGTTGAGTAAAAGACAAATGAATGAATAAACAAAGAAACAGTTGAGTGAACAAAGAGACAAATACAATGAATGAATGAATGAATGAATGAATGAATGAATGAATGAATGAATGAATGAATTAATTAATTAATTAATTAATTAATTATTTAATGGATGAATACTACAGTCAGAAAAAATACAAATGAATGAATAAACAAAGAAGTAGTTGCCTTAATTAGCAAAGAAAGAGACAAATGAATGAATGAATAAATAAATAAATTTTGATGAATTAACAGCAGATAAAGGAATGAATGAAGGAAGATTGCACAAAGATAAACAAAAAATAATCAATTGATCAAACATATATAGAGATCGGTGATTAAATTTTCTAACCAAATAGGTGATCCCAAAAGTCACGAAACATCGTAATGACCTAATTAATTTAATCTTAATTACCAAATAATAATTATCCCCAAAAGCATTAAAATACATACCTAACTGTCACGTGCGTCGTTCATTCATGACTTTTCTCATCATCTTCTGAAAATGTAAAAATTTGACATGTAAAACCACACCAAAATTTCCCTTGAGTGGTTTAACGTGACGGTGGTTTTTCCGTCATTATTCAACAGTGGCCTCACAGTGTACATCTCCTTCGTCAATCAGACAGGAAGGACGTGAGTCAAGAAATGACTTCAGATTGAGGAAGACATTCAAAATTATTCTCCCCACTATTAAACCACATATTTAGTTCATATATAACCACAAAATGTTACCTCAATTATTTCTAGATGCAATATACATATTAAAACAGCATCTAAATAACTGCACTCCTGAAAATCCATAAGGATTCAAATTTAAAGGAACACTTTCAGACTCTGAATTGGAAGAGTCCAAACACGTCCTCAGGGGTGAGTGGAGTTAAATATCAATGATACTGTATTAATTTGCTCAAATAAACAGTAAAACATATTTATAATAAACATGCTTACAACAAATACATTGTAATAACATGGTAGGTGATAAGCACTATAAAAGGGGCAAGAGCTATACAAGAAGACACAACATGAATATACTGCAGTCTCCAAAAACACACCTCACACTTCATACATCCTACACACTGCATATATGGGAGGCTGTCCTTACAGGACCTTAGCTGTTTATAGGACATTAACTTAATCTAACAAACAAACAAATCATTTCACATCATGGTTCTCATAAGATATCTGCATTGTGTGTGTAACGAATTATGCTTATAACGAAGTGATTTTGTTGGTCCCCAGGGGTTCATTATAACCCATGTTTTATTGTATATAGTCTGAAAATGATTTTATTTTATTTCAACCAAATAATGAGCAGAAAGAATACATGTACAGTGTAACTTTCCAAAACCGAACCTTCTCAAAACGGATCACCTCTAGAAACCGAACATGGATGTCATGTACGGAATGAATTCCTCTTTATTAATAGTATATAAAACTTCCCAAAACCGATCCCTCCCAATTCCTAATACCGGACCGATTTTGAGATCGGAATAGTCAAATGTAACTAAAATACACTTCTGAAAACCAGCCTTACCTGAGCAACACCGATAGATTGCATTGAGGTCTGATCAACCGACCTTGAAATACACACGTACCTGTACCATAGTTGTGCCATGCCATGGCCGGGGGCATGTGTACAGATGTGAAGGCTATAGGTACACGCTAATTATACCCAAGATGGTGGTGTAATTATTTAATCATGTTTATTGTTTAGATATTTAACGAAGGTCTACCACGTGCACGCAGAGCTAGTAATAAAGAGAAAGTTTCGTATTCAAATCACACAGGGTTTTTTTATTTACATATCTGTAGTTGTCGGATTACGTAAATTATCTGTATGAAGAAGCCGAAGCCATGTATTGTTTTAAGACAATGACTGATCGACTGATCATCGTGTAATTAGACCATATGATTTGATTCTTGACGTAACTTGAAGCGATCGGCTGTATAGACGAGAGCATCCCCAAGAACATTCACGCAACTAACTAACGAACTAAACTACGTTTATATGTGGTAACAAAGTCAAGATTGTTGTAATCCATTCCTTTTAAACGTATGATTCTCTCTTTTGTGATAACATTCACATTAACAATCAATATCGGTCGGTTGTAACGAACACTAGGCAGACATGCGGTAAACTAGTGTAAAACACGACTTCCCATCGATTAAATCCGGATCGTAATGATCGGTATTCGGTTCACTTCTCCAAACCGAACCCTCTCTAAACTGGCCGAAATTATATGCACCGATCATGATCGATTTCGGGAGGGTCCACTGTATACAGTAACTCTCCATAAGTGCATAAACTTTGGACTTTGGCATCAAAAGCCATTGTGTATTATAATAAATATTCGTGATGGGGTTCAAAAAACCTGTACATGTGGTAGACATGCCCTGCTATATATAATACACATCAAGTACATCTCATACTCTGATATGTTATACTTTACGACTCTTTAATATTTTAGCATTGATGTTACTATATTTTTTTTTTTTTTAATATTTTTTTTATTCATTTTTTTTCCAAAAAATATACACATCACAACAAATACAGAAGATACATGGAAGACAAGTACAATAGGAGTTACATTTGTAGAGTTATTTCAAATTGAATATTTTAACTTAATTGGGGTATGAAAGAAATTTTGTTTGCAAACTGTGTGAATCTGCATTGTGGATTCTCACAAATGTTTGAAAACAAAATTTATTTTCATCATTGGTTGGTACCATTTGATTGAGGTCCAAAAATTATTTTAAACTTCATTGTAATATGAAAGAAATTTTGTTTGTAAACTGTGTGAATCTGTGCGGCGAATTCTCACAAAAGTTTCCCAACAAAATTTATTTCATACAGTGATGAAGTTATAAAATAGTAACATCAATGCTTATAATCAATTTTTCAGACTTCTTGATGAAATAAGATACGTTTAAACATACAATTAAATTTATTTTCCAATTTTTTTTTTTTTCAAATCAATATGTAATGTTGACTTTTCTATTGTGATGTCATGATAACGTTGGTTTACGAAGAAAAAGAATCTGCCAATCTGAAAATTCTATTAAGTACGAAAACATGTAAAAATTAAATATGTGAACATGAAAGACATTTTGTGATCCTGAGGGTAGGATATCAAAGAATGTTTTTCATCACAACTTCATGTTTTATTAAAATTTTACGACTTTGATATTAAATCATTTTGAGAAATATGTTAGAAGAAAATCGCTACTGCAAATCAATTCTCCATACATGAAAATTGCCTTATATTTTTAATACAGATCCCATTTTTGGCATTCTTTAATTTAAAACTAAAAATAATAAAGATTCTGAAAATAAAATTAAAATTCACCGAGCACATAGTAATTTTGTTAACGCTGTGATGTTACGAAGCAATATCGCCAAGTAGCCATATAATACAGCCTTGGACGACATGAAAGTATTGCATTGGATACCACACTCATATGCAAGGGAAAAATATGGTTTAATTAAGTTGGAAATCTTATGTTTTTATCCTCTTGATAATAAAGACACAATCATCTTTATGGTTGGTATCAGTTGATCGAGGTACAAAAACTATGAAGGTGCCCAGTGCAGTTTTGTACAAATGTACCCTCAGTAGGGTTTTATGATCTTTCTATTATGTGGTTACACATGTAAGAGAACGGACTCATTAAATATTCACCTCTGTATAAAGGATACCTGTCTATCAAGGACATTTTTTATATAGGATACCTGTCTATAAAGGACACCTGTCCATATAGGACAACTGTCCATAAAGGACACCTATATATATATCATCAATCAATCTCATTTTGTGCAATTAACTATAAAATTGAGATCTGTATAAAGGACACCTGTCTTTAAAGGACGCCTGTCTATAAAGGACACTTGTCTATAAAGGACGCCTGTCTATAAAGGACACTTGTCTATAAAGGACGCCTGTCTACAAAGGACACTTGTCTATAAAGGACAGACTCAGTAACTTCTTCAGTTGATACAATTCACCTTATATTTTACCTCTGTAAAAGGGACACCTGTCTATAAAGGACACCTGTCTATAAAGGATGCTTTTGCTGTGTCCTCTGGTATCTATTATATACAGGTTCGACTAAAGCAATAGTGTACTTTATAACACAGACTGTGTTTCAGTGATAAACTCAGCTTTATGGATTCCGAAAGCTTCGCCAAATTAATTATTGCATGGAACAAATTTTAGCAAGGATGATCAATTTAATAGCCACTTTCAACAAACGCAAAACTCTTTATTATTCATAATTCATGAGCACAGGGATAATGAAAATATAACTGAAGTAATATAGCGATCAAATTCACCATATTTAATTGGTTACACATTTCTTGGAGTACAATCTTTATAGCTGTTCAGAAACGGTTTATTTGGCAACAACATGATCTTAGTTATAGCAGGCTCCAAGAAATAGTTTTCAGAGACTTAAGATTGGATATCAAACTACCTCACTTTTAAAGAGCAACATAATCTTAAGTTAACAAAACACCCCCATTTATAATCATTATATTCCATTATAAACCCTGTTTTTGAAATCATGAAAATTAATGACTGAAAAAGGTCAAAGGTTATAGTTAAAATCATAAGTACGCTTTTGGAAAATTAAGCTTCTTAGAAATAAAGCATTAAATAAAATTTAAACATAAGTAGGTTCAATGAAGGATTATTATCAAAACAGATATATTATTTTTGATGGTACTTTTTATCTCAGCATTTTTCCATCAGTAAACATCAAAATTTTTCTAATGTACCATTTTTTGTATCATTGTCAACTTGAGTAATCAGGATTTTACCCTCCATCATTCCCACTGTTATATTTGACACTCGATATTATATATTGATATTCTTTATTTGATATTCAAATTCTCAAATTGGGATTCATCAGGGATTTCAAATATAGACTCTAAGTGAATTGTCCCTAAAATTTAATAATAAGATCTTCCGGCTTCAGAACTGGAAGAGTTCATTGTGTTTTCAGAGGTATGTCCAGTTAACAAAATACAAACTATAGTTATTTGTTATTTCATCTACTAAAATACATCCATCTATTATTTAAGCAGCTTCAGAAACTCAATAGATCATCAACCCACATAAATCTTCCTCGTGTCTATATTGAATTGTAAATTACTCTATAGTTTCCAAATTTACCAATAAACTTTCTTTTCTGCACATAGAGTAGGTAAAGTACAGGTTTTGGCAAGCTGCCTGGTAACAGGAATGGAAGGTGGATAACATTCTGTTGAGAAGATTCTAATTCACAACTTAGGGTCCGATGGCCAGTCTAAAAGTTACAGACAGCTAAAATGTCATACGGCCATGTCATGAATATCGTAAGACACATTTGTAATAACACTATTATTATGACATCATGTGTAGTTTTGACGTCATAGTCTATATATGACTTCGCATGATTGTCTCAGTAGACGGAAACATCACATCCGAGCCATGATTTCTGTTTTTTTATATAGAGATGAAATTAAAAGTTTCGCTTATATTTGCATTTATATTAATAACAGGTGTGATAAATAGAATCTTACACTAATGACTATGTAATATGAAATTTATCAAAATCATAAAATAATTTGTTGTAAGATCCTCTATGTAGGAAATAAATGCTCTCTCTATGATCTTTATAAACTTAGCAAGGAAATTATTGATGCATCATGATGATGATGTGTCCTATATTTTGTGACGAGGATTGGGGTTGAGTGTGGTGTTAAGGGAAGGGCCACGACAAAAAAAAGGAGAGCTACTACAAGGACATATATATGCCATTGTGAATTATCTATTTTGAAAAGTAATAACATTAAGCATATAGTATTAACTTATTCATACCTGAAATTTCATAATGGACTGGTCTAGTGTTTGATTTAGAAGAGTCTATGTGTAATTTCAAGCGTGAATGAGTTAAACCATTTGTGTAATTGATTTAAAATCTTATTGACAGAAAAATATGCTGAAATTGACTATAGATAATTTCCGAGCACTCTAACTGTGTTAAGTGTTTCTGTCGACATGGTGTTACACCTAACACCATCTAAATGTGCTACATTTATGTTATCAATTTTTGGGAACATTTCCCTCTCTGATACGACCGTTTAAGGGTGGGGCAGAAATTTTATCAGCAATTATATTAAAATTTATTAATGAATCCAAATTACATGTCTAAGAGATCCCGAATACATATATCCCCTGTCTTATATATATACCTGGAATCCCTTAATTTTGAAAATGGATTCTACCTCTGTTTCATTTGGAATGTTCCAAATCGTTTGATAGGGTAATCAGGTTTTATTAGCCACTAGTCGGGACTATCTCTATGATAAGATAACATCTATATGGACTCTGCATACATTGATTAAGTTAAACAAAGGGACAATTAGTCTAGTGCTGGGATACACCAACAATACCGTGAAGTGTTATTTACTCTAGACGTCTGCCATTTCACCGTTATAATATAGGCGTGTGATAACAAGGTCTTGTCTGAATTCTAAAGCTACATTTGTCTCAGATTTGTTACATGTGATTTTAATGGATCAATTATTTTGGTAGTTTAGTGAAAACCAACATACTTTGGCATGTGATTGAATTCTGCAGATTTGGATAGCGATATAAATTGCCGAAAATATCCAAAGAAAAATTGTTTTGGGCTTATCTAAGTATAAGTTGTCGAATATTTTTTAACTGCACGGTGCTTTGAAATTTTTATCGTACTTCCTAAAATAGATCTATATGATGTGATCCTATGAACACTTACACTTACCGAACGTTCATTAAAAAGATCAACTGTAATGGGGACATAAATTCTTTGAATTTGGTCAAAAAACCAAAATCAATGAAAATTAAACCCCCACAAAAAAATAATGATTCACAGTAACCCAAATTGCACAGTAGAACCAGAATACTCTAAAGCTCGAAATTTAATAACCGTGAAAAATCATTAGGGCATGAAAATGTTAAATCAATTCATCGCGAGAGTAAGTCAGTTTGAAGTATTGCTGATTTCAGCTTTCTATGATATCATGTAAATATCAGATTAACTGAGATTTAGGATTTCTTAATCTGATCTCCAAAGCCTTGATAGACATTCTTCATTAAGAATGGAGAATTAATTCAACAGAAAAATTCTAAGCAAATAAAAGTCCAGATATGGTCTGATGGCCAAGCTTTTTTAGCTCATTGATTATCCCAACTATAACTCCAGTCAGTAGTCTACTGAAAGCAAAAATGCACAAGCATATTTTTTCAAATGAATACATACAAATATATATACGGTAAACTACTTCATTTTATGGAGACATCAATGTCTCATCATCTAGTCATTTACTTAAACATCCTATTAACAGCTAGGGCCATATAAGGACATATGCCAGAGTTAAGAGGTGGAGTAAAGTCAGAGTGCCAGGAGAAAAACCATCAACCTATAACCACTACTTGGCAACTGCCTATAACATTGATTTCAAACTCAATACTATTGAATGGAGGGCTTATGATGGTATTGTTAGAACATCCTAACCACTAGACCACTCATCAGCCCTTTCAATATCCAATTTATTGGAATTTAATGATAAAATGATATAATAAATAAGTCTATATTATGAGAATATTTACAAACAACTATGTTTACCAGATTATATTCAAAAAGGTATGAAATCATCCTCCCAACCACCTATTGTTTAGGTTATATTTAAGGCCTATATAATGTGAAAAATAATAAAGTGTTGTAATATGACTCCAGGCTTCAATTCATAACGTGTATGATTAAACAAAACATGATAATACATTGAAAACTTTTACTGCTAAACAATTTCCTGTCATCTTAAAATACCTGCCTAGAGAAAAAGCAATCAAATCCATCTGCGGATTAGGATTTGATTAGAAACCATAGCAACATATCCCTCCGACCATGTGACCAGGTGCTTGTAAACAAAACGGGAGATGAGGACTCCGGAGACGAGTATTTGTGGTGATCGGTTGATTGTTGACTGTAAATTATTTCTGTTTGCGCTGTACACAGAGCACTTGTCACAATAAGATCCATCTTTTCCATTAGCTCTCCAGTAAACCTTTGATCACTGGAAATATTGTTCTCTATCAATCTCGACCAATCAATATCGTTCTCTATCAATCTCGACTAATCAATATCGTTCTCTTCTCTATCAATCTCGACCAATCAATATCGTTCTCTATCAATCTCGACCAATCACTATTGTTCTCTATCAATCTCGACCAATCAATATTGTTCTCTATCAATCTCGACCAATCAATATCGTTCTCTATCAATCTCGACCAATCAATATCGTTCTCTATCAATCTCGACCAATCAATATTGTTCTCTATCAATCTCGACCAATCAATATCGTTCTCTATCAATCTCGACCAATCAATATTGTTCTCTATCAATCTCGACCAATCAATATCGTTCTCTATCAATCTCGACCAATCAATATCGTTCTCTATCAATCTCGACCAATCAATATTGTTCTCTATCAATCTCGACCAATCAATATCGTTCTCTATCAATCTCGACCAATCAATATTGTTCTCTATCAATCTCGACCAATCAAATCAAACAGCTTCAATCAGCTTCTCATTGAATCACTGATTGACTTGATAGAAACCTAATATAGTAAACCAGGTTTTTCTCTGAGTACTCCTTACTTTTTTCCATTTTTAAGCATCCAGGGCGCTTATTGGGTTGAACATACGGTATATATAAACAATGTTGAGTAGGTATCAAACAAGACAAAAATTTTGTGAAAACTATTATCCGTTAAATTAACACCATAAATATTAGTTTGTATGGTAAATTATTAGAACAAAAGAAACTTACATAAACAGTAATCTGCCCATACCAGCATCTTCATATCTGCAAATAAATAAATAAAATAAAATAAATTGTTAAAAAACAAAATAAATTAATAGATAAATAAACTGTAAATAAATACCAAAAATAAACTGTAAATAAATAAAATAAATAAACAAGCTGTAAATAAATAAATAAATAAATAAAAAGATAAACTGTAAATAAATGAAATAAATAAATATCATCACTTAAACATTGCTCATTATAATACTTGCTTATGATAGTCTACCCTAAAATTTCATAAAGAAACATTCTGGTCTTAGAATAAGAATAGACCAAATGTGTTTACAGGTTCGGGGGACTTCTGATTCAATGATTTAAGTTTTGTTAATGAATTTTACCTAAACATATATATATATATGAAAGTTTTATCTTAAATTTTAAATCATATCTTCATATATGCAAATAGTATATGTTCACTCATTCACCCCTGAAATTTTATAATGGACTGATCTAGTCCATGATTTAGGAGAGTCTAAATGTGTCATCAGGGGTGAATGCATTAATTAAGTCAGTTCTGCTCCTAGTCTGTATCAGAAAAATATATGACAATAGGATCAGTTCTATATTTAGGAAAAGAAATCCAAAATGTCAAAGTCATGACATTTGTCGACAGAGTAATCTGACATTTTGATAATAATCCAAGCCATCACCCAATTATCCCATGTTATAAATGTTGTGATATATACCAGTGTTACCGCTATGGGGAACCTGTTATTATGGCTTTTACACTTCATCATATACTATATTTGTCA